>JBBHAA010002714.1:0-274510 GCA_037953035.1 Aquarana catesbeiana
TCTCTCTATTACCTGTACTGTGTCACTATTACATCTCACTATTACACCTCTCTATTACCTGTATCATGTCACTATTACACCTCTCTATTACCTGTACTATGTCACTATTACATCTCTCTATTACCTGTACTGTGTCACTATTACATGTCACTATTACACCTCTCTATTACCTGTATCATGTCACTATTACACCTCTCTATTACCTGTACCATGTCACTATTACACCTCTCTATTACCTGTATCATGTCACTATTACACCTCTCTATTACCTGTACTGTGTCACTATTACATGTCACTATTACACCTCTCTATTACCTGTATCATGTCACTATTACACCTCTCTATTACCTGTACCATGTCACTATTACACCTCTCTATTACCTGTATCATGTCACTATTACACCTCTCTATTACCTGTACTGTGTCACTGTTACACCTCTCTATTACCTGTACTGTGTCACTATTACACCTCTCTATTACCTGTACTGTGTCACTATTACATCTCTCTATTACCTGTACTGTGTCACTATTACATGTCACTATTACACCTCTCTATTACTTGTATCATGTCACTATTACACCTCTCTATTACCTGTACTATGTCACTATTACATCTCTCTATTACCTGTACTGTGTCACTATTACATGTCTCTATTACCTGTACTGTGTCACTATTACACCTCTCTATTACCTGTACTGTGTCACTATTACACCTCTCTATTACCTGTATCATGTCACGATTACACCTCTCTATTACCTGTACTGTGTCACTATTACACCTCTCTATTACCTGTATCATGTCACTATTACACCTCTCTATTACCTGTATCATATCGCTATACACCTCTCTATTACCTGTATCATGTCACTATTACACCTCTCTATTACCTGTACTGTGTCACTATTACACCTCTCTATTACCTGTACTGTGTCACTATTACATCTCTCTATTACCTGTACTGTGTCACTATTACATGTCACTATTACACCTCTCTATTACCTGTATCATGTCACTATTACACCTCTCTATTACCTGTACTATGTCACTATTACACCTCTCTATTACCTGTACTGTGTCACTATTACATGTCACTATTACACCTCTCTATTACCTGTATCATGTCACTATTACACCTCTCTATTACCTGTACTATGTCACTATTACACCTCTCTATTACCTGTACTGTGTCACTATTACATGTCACTATTACACCTCTCTATTACCTGTACCATGTCACTATTACACCTCTCTATTACCTGTATCATGTCACTATTACACCTCTCTATTACCTGTATCATGTCACTATTACACCTCTCTGTTACCTGTATCATGTCACTATTACACCTCTCTATTACCTGTATCATGTCACTATTACACCTCTCTATTACCTGTACTGTGTCACTATTACACCTCTCTATTACCTGTACTGTGTCACTATTACATCTCTCTATTACCTGTACTGTGTCACTATTACATGTCACTATTACACCTCTCCATTACCTGTACTATGTCACTATTACACCTCTCTATTACCTGTACTGTGTCACTATTACACCTCTCTATTACCTGTACTGTGTCACTATTACACCTCTCTATTACCTGTATCATGTCACTATTACACCTCTCTATTACCTGTATCATGGTCACTATTACACCTCTCTATTACCTGTATCATGTCACTATTACATCTCTCTATTACCTGTACTGTGTCACTATTACATCTCACTATTACACCTCTCTATTACCTGTATCATGTCACTATTACACCTCTCTATTACCTGTACTATGTCACTATTACATCTCTCTATTACCTGTACTGTGTCACTATTACATGTCACTATTACACCTCTCTATTACCTGTATCATGTCACTATTACACCTCTCTATTACCTGTACCATGTCACTATTACACCTCTCTATTACCTGTATCATGTCACTATTACACCTCTCTATTACCTGTACTGTGTCACTATTACATGTCACTATTACACCTCTCTATTACCTGTATCATGTCACTATTACACCTCTCTATTACCTGTACCATGTCACTATTACACCTCTCTATTTACCTGTATCATGTCACTATTACACCTCTCTATTACCTGTACTGTGTCACTGTTACACCTCTCTATTACCTGTACTGTGTCACTATTACATCTCTCTATTACCTGTACTGTGTCACTATTACATGTCACTATTACACCTCTCTATTACTTGTATCATGTCACTATTACACCTCTCTATTACCTGTACTATGTCACTATTACATCTCTCTATTACCTGTACTGTGTCACTATTACATGTCTCTATTACCTGTACTGTGTCACTATTACACCTCTCTATTACCTGTACTGTGTCACTATTACATCTCTCTATTACCTGTACTGTGTCACTATTACATGTCACTATTACACCTCTCTATTACCTGTATCATGTCACTATTACACCTCTCTATTACCTGTACTATGTCACTATTACACCTCTCTATTACCTGTATCATGTCACTATTACACCTCTCTATTACCCTGTATCATGTCACTATTACACCTCTCTATTACCTGTATCATGTCACTATTACACCTCTCTATTACCTGTATCATGTCGCTATTACACCTCTCTATTACCTGTATCATGTCACTATTACACCTCTCTATTACCTGTACTGTGTCACTATTACACCTCTCTATTACCTGTACTGTGTCACTATTACATCTCTCTATTACCTGTACTGTGTCACTATTACATGTCACTATTACACCTCTCTATTACCTGTATCATGTCACTATTACACCTCTCTATTACCTGTACTATGTCACTATTACATTCTCTCTATTACCTGTACTGTGTCACTATTACATGTCACTATTACACCTCTCTATTACCTGTATCATGTCACTATTACACCTCTCTATTACCTGTACTATGTCACTATTACACCTCTCTATTTACCTGTACTGTGTCACTATTACATGTCACTATTACACCTCTCTATTACCTGTACCATGTCACTATTACACCTCTCTATTACCTGTATCATGTCACTATTACACCTCTCTATTACCTGTATCATGTCACTATTACACCTCTCTATTACCTGTACTGTGTCACTATTACACCTCTCTATTACCTGTACTGTGTCACTATTACACCTCTCTATTACCTGTACTGTGTCACTATTACATCTCTCTATTACCTGTACTGTGTCACTATTACATGTCACTATTACACCTCTCTATTACCTGTACTATGTCACTATTACACCTCTCTATTACCTGTACTGTGTCACTATTACACCTCTCTATTACCTGTACTGTGTCACTATTACACCTCTCTATTACCTGTATCATGTCACTATTACACCTCTCTATTACCTGTATCATGTCACTATTACACCTCTCTATTACCTGTATCATGTCACTATTACATCTCTCTATTACCTGTACTGTGTCACTATTACATCTCACTATTACACCTCTCTATTACCTGTATCATGTCACTATTACACCTCTCTATTACCTGTACTATGTCACTATTACATCTCTCTATTACCTGTACTGTGTCACTATTACATGTCACTATTACACCTCTCTATTACCTGTATCATGTCACTATTACACCTCTCTATTACCTGTACCATGTCACTATTACACCTCTCTATTACCTGTATCATGTCACTATTACACCTCTCTATTACCTGTATCATGTCACTATTACACCTCTCTGTTACCTGTATCATGTCACTATTACACCTCTCTATTACCTGTATCATGTCACTATTACACCTCTCTATTACCTGTACTGTGTCACTATTACACCTCTCTATTACCTGTACTGTGTCACTATTACATCTCTCTATTACCTGTACTGTGTCACTATTACATGTCACTATTACACCTCTCCATTACCTGTACTATGTCACTATTACACCTCTCTATTACCTGTACTGTGTCACTATTACACCTCTCTATTACCTGTACTGTGTCACTATTACACCTCTCTATTACCTGTATCATGTCACTATTACACCTCTCTATTACCTGTATCATGTCACTATTACACCTCTCTATTACCTGTATCATGTCACTATTACATCTCTCTATTACCTGTACTGTGTCACTATTACATCTCACTATTACACCTCTCTATTACCTGTATCATGTCACTATTACACCTCTCTATTACCTGTACTATGTCACTATTACATCTCTCTATTACCTGTACTGTGTCACTATTACATGTCACTATTACACCTCTCTATTACCTGTATCATGTCACTATTACACCTCTCTATTACCTGTACCATGTCACTATTACACCTCTCTATTACCTGTATCATGTCACTATTACACCTCTCTATTACCTGTACTGTGTCACTATTACATGTCACTATTACACCTCTCTATTACCTGTATCATGTCACTATTACACCTCTCTATTACCTGTACCATGTCACTATTACACCTCTCTATTACCTGTATCATGTCACTATTACACCTCTCTATTACCTGTACTGTGTCACTGTTACACCTCTCTATTACCTGTACTGTGTCACTATTACACCTCTCTATTACCTGTACTGTGTCACTATTACATCTCTCTATTACCTGTACTGTGTCACTATTACATGTCACTATTACACCTCTCTATTACTTGTATCATGTCACTATTACACCTCTCTATTACCTGTACTATGTCACTATTACATCTCTCTATTACCTGTACTGTGTCACTATTACATGTCTCTATTACCTGTACTGTGTCACTATTACACCTCTCTATTACCTGTACTGTGTCACTATTACACCTCTCTATTACCTGTATCATGTCACGATTACACCTCTCTATTACCTGTACTGTGTCACTATTACACCTCTCTATTACCTGTATCATGTCACTATTACACCTCTCTATTACCTGTATCATATCGCTATTACACCTCTCTATTACCTGTATCATGTCACTATTACACCTCTCTATTACCTGTACTGTGTCACTATTACACCTCTCTATTACCTGTACTGTGTCACTATTACATCTCTCTATTACCTGTACTGTGTCACTATTACATGTCACTATTACACCTCTCTATTACCTGTATCATGTCACTATTACACCTCTCTATTACCTGTACTATGTCACTATTACACCTCTCTATTACCTGTACTGTGTCACTATTACATGTCACTATTACACCTCTCTATTACCTGTATCATGTCACTATTACACCTCTCTATTACCTGTACTATGTCACTATTACACCTCTCTATTACCTGTACTGTGTCACTATTACATGTCACTATTACACCTCTCTATTACCTGTACCATGTCACTATTACACCTCTCTATTACCTGTATCATGTCACTATTACACCTCTCTATTACCTGTATCATGTCACTATTACACCTCTCTGTTACCTGTATCATGTCACTATTACACCTCTCTATTACCTGTATCATGTCACTATTACACCTCTCTATTACCTGTACTGTGTCACTATTACACCTCTCTATTACCTGTACTGTGTCACTATTACATCTCTCTATTACCTGTACTGTGTCACTATTACATGTCACTATTACACCTCTCCATTACCTGTACTATGTCACTATTACACCTCTCTATTACCTGTACTGTGTCACTATTACACCTCTCTATTACCTGTACTGTGTCACTATTACACCTCTCTATTACCTGTATCATGTCACTATTACACCTCTCTATTACCTGTATCATGTCACTATTACACCTCTCTATTACCTGTATCATGTCACTATTACATCTCTCTATTACCTGTACTGTGTCACTATTACATCTCACTATTACACCTCTCTATTACCTGTATCATGTCACTATTACACCTCTCTATTACCTGTACTATGTCACTATTACATCTCTCTATTACCTGTACTGTGTCACTATTACATGTCACTATTACACCTCTCTATTACCTGTATCATGTCACTATTACACCTCTCTATTACCTGTACCATGTCACTATTACACCTCTCTATTACCTGTATCATGTCACTATTACACCTCTCTATTACCTGTACTGTGTCACTATTACATGTCACTATTACACCTCTCTATTACCTGTATCATGTCACTATTACACCTCTCTATTACCTGTACCATGTCACTATTACACCTCTCTATTACCTGTATCATGTCACTATTACACCTCTCTATTACCTGTACTGTGTCACTGTTACACCTCTCTATTACCTGTACTGTGTCACTATTACATCTCTCTATTACCTGTACTGTGTCACTATTACATGTCACTATTACACCTCTCTATTACTTGTATCATGTCACTATTACACCTCTCTATTACCTGTACTATGTCACTATTACATCTCTCTATTACCTGTACTGTGTCACTATTACATGTCTCTATTACCTGTACTGTGTCACTATTACACCTCTCTATTACCTGTACTGTGTCACTATTACATCTCTCTATTACCTGTACTGTGTCACTATTACATGTCACTATTACACCTCTCTATTACCTGTATCATGTCACTATTACACCTCTCTATTACCTGTACTATGTCACTATTACACCTCTCTATTACCTGTATCATGTCACTATTACACCTCTCTATTACCTGTATCATGTCACTATTACACCTCTCTATTACCTGTATCATGTCACTATTACACCTCTCTATTACCTGTATCATGTCGCTATTACACCTCTCTATTACCTGTATCATGTCACTATTACACCTCTCTATTACCTGTACTGTGTCACTATTACACCTCTCTATTACCTGTACTGTGTCACTATTACATCTCTCTATTACCTGTACTGTGTCACTATTACATGTCACTATTACACCTCTCTATTACCTGTATCATGTCACTATTACACCTCTCTATTACCTGTACTATGTCACTATTACACCTCTCTATTACCTGTACTGTGTCACTATTACATGTCACTATTACACCTCTCTATTACCTGTATCATGTCACTATTACACCTCTCTATTACCTGTACTATGTCACTATTACACCTCTCTATTACCTGTACTGTGTCACTATTACATGTCACTATTACACCTCTCTATTACCTGTACCATGTCACTATTACACCTCTCTATTACCTGTATCATGTCACTATTACACCTCTCTATTACCTGTATCATGTCACTATTACACCTCTCTATTACCTGTATCATGTCACTATTACACCTCTCTATTACCTGTACTGTGTCACTATTACACCTCTCTATTACCTGTACTGTGTCACTATTACATCTCTCTATTACCTGTACTGTGTCACTATTACATGTCACTATTACACCTCTCTATTACCTGTACTATGTCACTATTACACCTCTCTATTACCTGTACTGTGTCACTATTACACCTCTCTATTACCTGTACTGTGTCACTATTACACCTCTCTATTACCTGTATCATGTCACTATTACACCTCTCTATTACCTGTATCATGTCACTATTACACCTCTCTATTACCTGTATCATGTCACTATTACATCTCTCTATTACCTGTACTGTGTCACTATTACATCTCACTATTACACCTCTCTATTACCTGTATCATGTCACTATTACACCTCTCTATTACCTGTACTATGTCACTATTACATCTCTCTATTACCTGTACTGTGTCACTATTACATGTCACTATTACACCTCTCTATTACCTGTATCATGTCACTATTACACCTCTCTATTACCTGTACCATGTCACTATTACACCTCTCTATTACCTGTATCATGTCACTATTACACCTATCTATTACCTGTACTGTGTCACTATTACATGTCACTATTACACCTCTCTATTACCTGTATCATGTCACTATTACACCTCTCTATTACCTGTACCATGTCACTATTACACCTCTCTATTACCTGTATCATGTCACTATTACACCTCTCTATTACCTGTACTGTGTCACTGTTACACCTCTCTATTACCTGTACTGTGTCACTATTACACCTCTCTATTACCTGTACTGTGTCACTATTACATGTCACTATTACACCTCTCTATTACCTGTATCATGTCACTATTACACCTCTCTATTACCTGTACTATGTCACTATTACATCTCTCTATTACCTGTACTGTGTCACTATTACATGTCACTATTACACCTCTCTATTACCTGTATCATGTCACTATTACACCTCTCTATTACCTGTACCATGTCACTATTACACCTCTCTATTACCTGTATCATGTCACTATTACACCTCTCTATTACCTGTACTGTGTCACTGTTACACCTCTCTATTACCTGTACTGTGTCACTATTACACCTCTCTATTACCTGTACTGTGTCACTATTACACCTCTCTATTACCTGTATCATGTCACTATTACACCTCTCTATCACCTGTACTGTGTCACTATTACACCTCTCTATTACCTGTATCATGTCACTATTACACCTCTCTATTACCTGTATCATGTCACTATTACACCTCTCTATTACCTGTATCATGTCACTATTACACCTCTCTATTACCTGTACTGTGTCACTATTACACCTCTCTATTACCTGTATCATGTCACTATTACACCTCTCTATTACCTGTATCATGTCACTATTACACCTCTCTATTACCTGTATCATGTCACTATTACACCTCTCTATTACCTGTACTGTGTCACTATTACACCTCTCTATTACCTGTATCATGTCACTATTACACCTCTCTATTACCTGTATCATGTCACTATTACACCTCTCTATTACCTGTACTGTGTCACTATTACACCTCTCTATTACCTGTACTGTGTCACTATTACATCTCTCTATTACCTGTACTGTGTCACTATTACATGTCACTATTACACCTCTCTATTACCTGTACTATGTCACTATTACATCTCTCTATTACCTGTACTGTGTCACTATTACATGTCACTATTACACCTCTCTATTACCTGTACTGTGTCACTATTACATGTCACTATTACACCTCTCTATTACCTGTATCATGTCACTATTACACCTCTCTATTACCTGTACTATGTCACTATTACATCTCTCTATTACCTGTACTGTGTCACTATTACATGTCACTATTACACCTCTCTATTACCTGTATCATGTCACTATTACACCTCTCTATTACCTGTACCATGTCACTATTACACCTCTCTATTACCTGTATCATGTCACTATTACACCTCTCTATTACCTGTACTGTGTCACTGTTACACCTCTCTATTACCTGTACTGTGTCACTATTACACCTCTCTATTACCTGTACTGTGTCACTATTACACCTCTCTATTACCTGTATCATGTCACTATTACACCTCTCTATCACCTGTACTGTGTCACTATTACACCTCTCTATTACCTGTATCATGTCACTATTACACCTCTCTATTACCTGTATCATGTCACTATTACACCTCTCTATTACCTGTATCATGTCACTATTACACCTCTCTATTACCTGTACTGTGTCACTATTACACCTCTCTATTACCTGTATCATGTCACTATTACACCTCTCTATTACCTGTATCATGTCACTATTACACCTCTCTATTACCTGTATCATGTCACTATTACACCTCTCTATTACCTGTACTGTGTCACTATTACACCTCTCTATTACCTGTATCATGTCACTATTACACCTCTCTATTACCTGTATCATGTCACTATTACACCTCTCTATTACCTGTACTGTGTCACTATTACACCTCTCTATTACCTGTACTGTGTCACTATTACATCTCTCTATTACCTGTACTGTGTCACTATTACATGTCACTATTACACCTCTCTATTACCTGTACTATGTCACTATTACACCTCTCTATTACCTGTATCATGTCACTATTACACCTCTCTATTACCTGTACTGTGTCACTATTACACCTCTCTATTACCTGTACTGTGTCACTATTACACCTCTCTATCACCTGTATCGTGTCACTATTACATCTCTCTGTTACCTGTACCGCGTCACTATTACACCTCTCTATTACGTGTATCATGTCACTATTACACCTCTCTATTACCTGTATCATGTCACTATTACACCTCTCTATCACCTGTACTGTGTCACTATTACACCTCTCTATTACCTGTATCATGTCACTATTACACCTCTCTATTACCTGTACTGTGTCACTATTACACCTCTCTATTACCTGTATCATGTCACTATTACACCTCTCTATTACCTGTATCATGTCACTATTACACCTCTCTATTACCTGTATCATGTCACTATTACACCTCTCTATTACCTGTACTGTGTCACTATTACACCTCTCTATTACCTGTACTGTGTCACTATTACACCTCTCTATCATCTGTATCGTGTCACTATTACATCTCTCTGTTACCTGTACCGCGTCACTATTACACCTCTCTATTACGTGTATCATGTCACTATTACACCTCTCTATCACCTGTATCATGTCACTATTACACCTCTCTATTACCTGTACTGTGTCACTATTACATGTCACTATTACACCTCTCTATTACCTGTACTATGTCACTATTACACCTCTCTATTACCTGTATCATGTCACTATTACACCTCTCTATTACCTGTACTGTGTCACTATTACACCTCTCTATTACCTGTACTGTGTCACTATTACACCTCTCTATCACCTGTATCGTGTCACTATTACATCTCTCTGTTACCTGTACCGCGTCACTATTACACCTCTCTATTACCTGTATCATGTCACTATTACACCTCTCTATCACCTGTACTGTGTCACTATTACACCTCTCTATTACCTGTATCATGTCACTATTACACCTCTCTATTACCTGTACTGTGTCACTATTACACCTCTCTATTACCTGTATCATGTCACTATTACACCTCTCTATTACCTGTATCATGTCACTATTACACCTCTCTATTACCTGTATCATGTCACTATTACACCTCTCTATTACCTGTACTGTGTCACTATTACACCTCTCTATTACCTGTACTGTGTCACTATTACACCTCTCTATTACCTGTACTGTGTCACTATTACACCTCTCTATCATCTGTATCGTGTCACTATTACATCTCTCTGTTACCTGTACCGCGTCACTATTACACCTCTCTATTACGTGTATCATGTCACTATTACACCTCTCTATCACCTGTATCATGTCACTATTACACCTCTCTATTACCTGTATCATGTCACTATTACACCTCTCTATCACCTGTACTGTGTCACTATTACACCTCTCTATCACCTGTATCATGTCACTATTACAAGGTCGGAGGATGATGTTAGAGGACCATTTGAATTAATAGACTTTGCAGGTTTTGTAGGAGCCACTAGAGGTCCCCATATGTATGATAGCGGTGATCGGAAGAGTCGCAGTGCCAGCCCGGAACCTTCCATGGGCCCACTTGGGTGGATTAGAAGAAATAGTTTTGGAGCTGTCAGGATGTCATCATGTGAAGTGTCTGAGGACCAGGATACAGCAGGGATATACTGAAGGCTGTAAGGATCCATCTCTTAGAGCTACCCCTTAGGGGGTAAGTGGGGGGGGCAGGAATTGGGTACCCTGGCATACACTCTCTAGGGCTCCGGGATTCTTGCACCCCCTGTAAAGGTGCAGGCTGCTCCTCTCCTCTCTCTTCAGACTCATTTATCAAATAAGGATTCTGCCGTCACCTGGGATCAGGATGATTGAACCAGATACAGTATACAGTATATACAGAGTTCAGGTAAAGCATGGAGAAGGCTTTCTGTGTCTGGACTCCTTCTACCCTCCATTGTCTCCAGGTAGCAGAGCTCAGACTAAGCCGGGTATTTCTAGAGGGGTGAGTTCATGTCAAGTGCCAAACCACAGCATAGGCCAAAGTTCCCCGTTACCCCAAGAAGCACCGAAGATCTCACTGTGTGTATGGGGACCCCTTCCTTAACCTGAATTGAATGGGGTGAGACTACATGTGGTGACCATGCAGGGAATGTAACACACTTTGTTGCCGATTCCTACCTTTTGTTAAATAGCTCTTTGTTTCTCTGTGTCCATGTGAATGGGAGTGACTTTATAATTATCAATCAGCTGCTGCAACTGCTGGGTTCTAATGAGGGAAGTGGCAGGGTTTGCACCCCTTTAGACGTTATTATTCCTTTGAGAGTATCTCACCAAAAATGACAATTTTGTTGCAGGGGATTCCCAAAATGTAACTTGTATCTTAGTGCAGACTTCTGGGAAAATCAGTGAGCCAATCACACAAGCAGAAAATGACATTTTTTGGGGGCGGGGTTTTGTATACCATCTGTGTACAGAGCGCCTCCAGGTGGTCATATTGCTTTTTACAGAAAGTTACAGCGGCTGCAGATTGAAAAGGAAAAGTCATTTCTAATAACATTCAATTACAATATGACTTGTGTAGAGGTTGCATATCCTATATTATTATTATTATTAATATATATATTCTTTTGTTATTTTTTTCCCACAAAAGTGGAGTTACCCTTTAAGTAAATCTTCCAATTACTGATGTCTTACATACAGGCACCTCCCTATTAATACAAGAAGTCCTCCATCGCCATCTTGTGGCTAGAAAGGGGAAGTACACTGGGCACATCCTTCCCCTTCTTCTACATATATATATATATATAGCTGTATACACTGCACTATAACTCGTAAGGCGTCACTAACGCACTTCTCTGTCAGCATCACACGTCAGAGTCTTGTAGAATCCTCAAGTCATTATTCTCTGCTTTATATATTATTTTTTCAGTGTTCTAAACCCAATGAAATCAGCTAGAGATGAAATGTGGGACGGTTCCCCTCTGTGGTCCGCTTGTGTTTCCGGAATGTCATGGAAATGGTGGAACGTTTCCTTCTTCTCCTCAGAGTCACTTTCCTTACAGACCTTCTGATTCCTGAGCTGATCGTTTTCTGAAATGATCATTTCTCCATCCTGATTGTGTCCACAAACATTCCTTTCAGCTTTGGATAAGAAAGGGTTAAACCCGTGTCCCATTGGGGAGAAATTTCCCTTCATTTCCTGTCATGGCGATGGAACAGGAAGTGCCTTTGAGCCCAGGTTAGGCTCTATATCGATCTCAGACATCGCATGTGATTTGTACCCGCACCACAGGCGCCGATCACATGCGATGTCTGTGCGATGCCAGTTCTCTCATACAGTTTTACGGCTGAACTCGCATTGGATATGCAGAAAAGAAGGTGCAGGGACTTGTTTTCCCCGCACTGGAATCGGATCGCATGGGTGTTCTGAGCCATGGAATCCGATTCCTGACGGAATCCACAGCTGGCACTGTGATCTGTGACCCAATCTGGGGGTGTCATTACCATTGTATTGACACCGGTTGGCGGAGGGAGGTGTGAACCCGCAGCGGTTGGCAGAGGGTGGTGTGAACCCACAGCGGATGGCAGAGGATGGTGTGAACCCGCAGCGGATGGCAGAGGGTGGTGTGAACCCGCAGCGGATGGCAGAGGGTGATGTGAACCCGCAGCAGATGGCAGAGGGTGGTGTGAACCCGCAGCGGTTAGCAGAGGGTGGTGTGAACCCGCAGCGGTTGGCAGAGGGCGGTGTGAACCCGCAGCGGTTGGCAGAGGGTGGTGTGAACCCACAGCGGATGGCAGAGGGTGGTGTGAACCCGCAGCGGATGGCAGAGGGTGGTGTGAACCCGCAGCGGATGGCAGAGGGTGGTGTGAACCCGCAGCGGATGGCAGAGGGTGGTGTGAACCCGCAGCGGATGGCAGAGGGTGGTGTGAACCCGCAGTGGATGGCAGAGGGCGGTGTGAACCCACAGCGGTTGGCAGAGGTCGGTGTGAACCAGCAGTGGTTGGCAGAGGGCAGAGGGTGGTGTGAACCCGCAGCGGTTGGCAGAGGGCGGTGTGAACCAGCAGCGGTTGGCAGAGGGCGGTGTGAACCCGCAGCGGTTGGCAGAGGGCGGTGTGAACCAGCAGCGGTTGGCAGAGGGCGGTGTGAACCCGCAGCGGTTGGCAGAGGGCGGTATGAACCAGCAGCGGTTGGCAGAGGGCGGTGTGAACCCGCAGCGGTTGGCAGAGGGCGGTGTGAACCAGCAGCGGTTGGCAGAGGGTGGTGTGAACCCGCAGCAGTTGGCAGAGGGCGGTGTGAACCCGCTGCGGATGGCAGAGGGTGGTGTGAACCCGCCTTATACTGGAAGAGTCCCCACTGAAAGATTTCCTCGCTGTCGCTGTTCTGGGGATTCACCATCATTTTCCAGCATACGGGACGATTAGGTGGGTGAATCCCCCCAATTGGGTCACAATCACAAATAAAAACTGGACAGGGATTCTAACCTTTACCCACCCCATCCACATCACAGCTTTCGGTACACACCCTCTAAGGTCTGCAAATCACTTCTTCTACATTTCTGAACAATAATAAGAGGAATGTGATTGGTTTTAGATTTCATTGTTAATAACCTCAAGCACTAATTGATCGTTCTTCACATTTCCATGAAGTGATTGTAGGTACAAGGATGGGGTTGGTCTGGTGATATGATGACTGTGATGAAGAAGACGATTGTTGGCCACCAATTTCTGGGCTCCCCTAAGCTCAGCTTCTTCTTTTACCTCTCCATTCATAGGGGTCATGTTCTAAAATCGATCGGCTTCAAGCATGTAGTAGGTTACAGAGAATTCTTCTCCTAATACTGAGGAGAACGGCTCACACTTCATGTAAAGTACAATATCACATGACCTCGCCTTCCTCATCCTCAATATCTGAAGGGAGGAATTCTTACTTGACCATGATCATCCCCTAGCAAAATGCTAGTGATCAAAAATGTCCTAATTGCCAGTTTATGTGACTACGGCAGGATTAGCAGAAGAGGAGAAGTAAGAGGGACATTAGCAGCAGTTCATAGTGTTAGCAATAGTGTACACTGACCCCCCCCCGAAAAAAAAAAAAGGTCCTAGCTGCAGAAAATTCCCCCCCTTCTCTGTCTTGAGTCTCCAAATTTGTGGACCATTCAAGCTCTTCCGTTTTCTGCAACTGAATCTTAGCTGCAAAGCTTTAACTTTTCTTGCTGGGTTACAACTGCCTCGTGTCTCTGAATTTCTGGCCTATTCAGCCTGCTAGCGTATTGTCCTGCCACTAGATGTTTTTTTGGCTGATGTGGTTTTATTGCAGGAAACCACCTACCTTGTGTCTCTAAATCTGCGGCCTATTCAAGTGCTCACATTCACGCCTCTGCTGTAAAATTTCTTAACAACTGAATCTCAGCTGCCATTTTTTTTAGAGGAAAACACCCTCCTTGTGTCTCTGCAGCCTATTCAAGGGCTCACAGATTGTCCTGCAGGTAGTCAGCTTTTTGGCTGCTGTATCTTCGATGCTACACTTCAATTCCTGAAAAACTTGGCTTGTCTCTCTTCCATTGCTATTCTACTCAACCACTCTCATTTATTGTCTACTTTAGTTATTACTTAAAAATACTTGGTGAAGGTTTTGCTACTGGTTATTCGTAAACTATTTTTTGCTTTCAGTAAAGGATCATAAAAAGCAAAATATTTCTTATTATTGTGTTCAGCAGGTGAAGTAAAATTCTACAGATATTATGCTGGACTGGTTGCTTGCCTCTGTGATCAGGCTAATACCCCGGGAGGGTGAACCTAGCAGAGAGTGTGAGTCGGGAGGGAGTGGTGGTTTTGTGGCAGAGGGTTCATCAGTAAAGGGGAGCTTAGAAGGTTCCCAGTCATCTGGCCCCCCATTCATCTGGGTTGGACAGGATCACCTATGGACTAGACCTGGGACCTCTGGCTAGTCGAGGCCTCAAGAACCAAGTGTATTTGTGACTCCTGCTCAGGCCAAGGGTCGAATGTTGAACCCTAGTGTGCTTAGAACCAGCGGGGTGGTTGCCCCCAGAAAAGTGATGGAGGGGAAATCTTCCAATGGGGACACTACTTCTGGTAACCTGGGGGGCCCCAAGAGATTCCCTTAATTTGCAGGGATTTTCTTTCACTTCCTGTTTGGTTATGGGACAGGACGTGAAGGGAACTTTCCCCAATGGTACACAGATGACGGCAAAACATTTGACAGGGGTTATAATCCTCCCTTACTCTATCCAAAATAAAAAAAAAAGTTTTGCCTGTAGTTCTACTTTAACCAGGTTACACCTGACCAATAGCAGATTGACAGCCAGGCGGGTGCTTTCCCATCCTGACTGGACATCATATGACGTCCTGTCAGGATGCAATGATCGCGCAGCCACAGGGCCACGTAGCAGTGCGATCTGTCACCAGTTGTATGTGTCAGAAACCATGAATCAGACTGAGGCAGAAGTACAGTTAAATTTTACTTGTTTAATAATAATATAAAAAGGTAAACAGAGTAAACGTAGTCAAAACAGCCAGAGTTCAGGAACTGTAACGGATAGTCGGACAAGCCAAAATGTCAGGGAGCCAGAGATGAGTGTAGTAGAACAGCAAGCAGGATTTGGAGCCAGAAGGAATGTCAGCCAAGCAAGTCTTTAACAGGAACACAGGAGAGCATCTCTAGAGATGTGACCAAGGTGAAGGCAGAGATCATCTGGGCTGGACGGCTTAAGTAGGCAGGACTGACGAGCAAGATATCATCAACAGGAGAGTCACTGTGGAGAGATAGGAGCTTGCAATTAGCCGACAGCTGAGCGGCCAGCTATGAGAAGGAAGGGCTGAGCCCAGCTCTGACAGGATGGCTTCCTTTCATGCCATCCAATGTGTACAATTGTCTTGCTAACTGTGATTGGTCAGTGTGATCACATGGTACAGACAGGGCCAATCACAGCCCATCTGTACCATGTGATTAGCCTTGACCAATCACACCAACAAAACAGACTGAATGAATCAGTTTAATTCAGTAAAATGCTTGTGTGACAGACTCACCCGGGACAGAGGCTTTTGGAAGGGACTGAATGCTAGCCTCTTGCCTACCGACTATGGGCCCTGGAGGACCCGGATACATGACTATGGGCCCTGGGGGACCTGGATACAGGACTATGGGCCCTGGAGGACCCGGATACATGACTATGGGCCCTGGAGGACCCGGATACAGGACTATGGGCCCTGGCATTTGAGGGAGCTACAAGCATTTAGGAAGATATTCTGGTATGTAATGCAAAAGGACATTATTAAGGAGGCCATGATGGTCTCGGCCAGCTTGAGACTCAGTGGACAGATGTATGTGAAAGGAATGTTGATTAATGAGATCTGGAAAGCCGGGTCTTTCATCCAATAGTTTATTGTTTAATTTTGTTGTGTACTCTTTGCTGGGTCGTTTGGGCTGTGGCTGTATTCCAATGTTCTCTTGTGTCTGTCTGCCTTGGATATTATGGGAAGTGTATGTAGATTGGTGGGGGGGAATTCCTCCAACAGCTCTCACTGCTGATTGGACAGTCTATCCCGCCCAGAATGCAAAGGGGGGGATTGTCCAGAGTATTACCTGTGTTTTCAATAAACAGTCCGTGTTCAGCAACCAAATGAGTGTTGTCTTGTTTTCTGGTTGTTAGCGGTTGGAATATCTGATATCTATATTCAGACTGGGAGGAAGCGGTATATGACGAAAGCACTCAAGCGGAGTGTGGGACATTTCGTTACAGCTTGCTTATACCATTATGTAATACACTGCTATTAACAAACATAATGTGTAAACAAAAAAAAATCCTGATCACTTCCTCAGAGTAGTACAACGTTACTATGGTAACTGTCACGGTTTGGAGCCAGGCTCGGAGGCCAGTAGCTATAGCAGCGGAGCAGATATTCACACAGGTCACCCTGGCTGATGACATGGGTTCACCTGAGGTGCGGGGTCTAAGCACTAACTGGTATTCACCAGAGCTCCTGATGGTGGAGATGGGCTTTGCTGCATGTTAGTACCAGGTCATGGTCCTCGGGATAGCCCCACCAGGAGGTGAGCAAGCCAGGGTCCAGTAGCAAATATAGCAGGTAGGAGTTAAGCAGAAGCGTAGTTGAGAAACAAGCCAAATGTTGGTAACGAATAGTTGCAGGTTGGGATTCAGCAGAAGTGTAGTCGAGGAACAAGCCACATTTCAGTAACGAAAGGTAGCGAAGATACGGTCGGCAGCAGGAGAGTAGGGTTGCCATCTCATCCCTTTAAACCCGAACACATATGAATTACACGGGTTCTGAGGCTAATTAAATGCAGATAAGGCAACAAGTGAGTTTAATTACCACCTTAATCAGCCACAGAACCTGTGTAATTCATATGTGTTCGGGTTTAGAGGGATGAGGTGGCAACTCTAGACAAGAACGAGATATTGGTGAATGCACAATATTCTGGTGACACCAGAAGTGCAGAGACATGGTTTATATCAGGAAGTTCATGGGAGGAGCAAGGAGTTCAAGGTTCAAGGCAAACAAGATTCAAGACAAGATAATTCAAAGAATTGTCTAAGGAACTGTCCAGCATTCCAGGTGGCTCAGCAAGTATAGTCTCTGCCAGATACAGCAGGGGTCCCAGGTTCAAGTCCAGGTCCTAACAGTACTCCCCTCCTCCCAGGATGTCCTCTGGTGGAATTTTCTTGTTAATCTAGGGACATGAACATTCTTCTGGCCCATATCCTTCCCATTGAAACAGATATTGCAATTTGTTCCTGGACTCAAAAATTTTTTCCACCACAAATTCTGCTTCACCCTGTACCTCAACAGGTGGAGGAGGAGGATGAATTCTTCCAGAAAAAGGCTTTTCATTAAACATTTTGAGTAGCGATATATGAAAAACAGGGTAAATCTTCATATTGTTAGGAAGTTTTAGGTGAAAAGTGACCGGGTTGATTTGAGCAGAAATCGCAGAAGTTCCCAACTTAGCACATGGAACCAGAACCTTGAAATTTTTGATAGATAACCAAACTTTGTCAACTACGTGAAAGGTGGGAATAGATCTATGATGTCTGTCAGCAGCCTTCTTGTAATATTCCTGAGCCTCCTTTAATGTATCAGTCAATTTCTACTGGATCTCCTGTAATGAAGTTAGTCTGTTGGTAACAGAAGGAATTGGAGTTGAGATAGGGAGATCAGGAATAAAAACTGGATGATACCCAATGTTTAGCAAAAATGGGCTTTGGGAAGTGGAGCTATGTTTAGAGTTATTATAAGCAAACTCTGCCGTAGGAAGGTCCACCCAATCATCCTGAAGATAACTCACGAAACATCTAAGGTATTGCTCCAGAGTTTGATTGGTCCTCTCTGTCTGACCATTAGACTGCGGATGAAAAGCCGAGGACAGATTAATTGTTACACCCAAAACTGAGCAAAAAATGTCTCCAAAATTTTGAGGTAAACTATACTCCTCTGTCAAGAAACCATATCATCAGGAATTCCATGTAGTTTAAAAACTTCTCGAACCATTGCCTCTGCAGTATGTTCGGCAGAGGGTACCCCTTAATTGGAAGAAAATGAGCCATCTAGTGAGACGGTCAACGACTACCAGGATGGTGGTCATCCATTTGAAAGAGGAAAGTTGACAACAAAGTCCATAGAAACTGACCCCCATGGTCTTGATGGAACAGGCAGTGGTTGAAGTAACCCCAGAGGAGAAGATCGGGGTGTCTTATTGCTAGCACAGGTTAGGCACAAAGCCACATAACTCTTGACATCTTTCTTGTACTCAGGGTTGACCAGCAAGTTTAAAGTCATGAACCAACCTGAGGGCTTCTACCAGAACTGATTCAGGTACATAGAGGCAATGCACTTGAGTCCAAAAACCGTTGGTGTACTTGAGGTTAATGTTCTTAGAAGGATTATTAAGAAGTGGGTCATTCTCATACCCCTCTTTGAGAAGATTAAGAAATGTCTTAGAACTCGTGGCCCCTAGAAAGTTCTTTTGAGGCAGGATCGTACATTCAGAGTGAATTTACTGGAGAGGCCCAGACAACATCCCCAATAGGGCATCAGCCTTACCATTCTTTGACCCAAGGAGGTACGAGATAACAAAATTGAACCTGGAGAAGAATAGGGTCCAACGTGCTTGTCTAGATGACAACCTTTTAGCAGAATGATAAAATTTAAAAATCCTATGATCGGTGAGAATGGTTACAGGGTGCTTATCCCCTTCCAGCAGATGCCTCCACTCAGAAAATGCTTCCTTAATTGCCAGCAGCTCCTTGTTTCCAATGTCATAATTCTTCTCGGCTGAAGACATCAATCGAGAGAAACAAGGATGAAGCTGCATTTTTTTTTCTCCAATTCGCTAAGAAAGGAAAACTCCCACAGCAGAATTAGAAGCATCAACTTCTGCGATGAAAGGTAGTTCTGGATTTGGATGTGAGAAGAAATTAGGTGTGGGTGCGGCGCTGTTCTGGTTTTATGGCAAAGTGTTATGACACTGTGATAACATATTAAAGTCACCTCTGATAGGTGAGTGAAAGTATGAAAATGTTGGTTGATAAAAATTCTTGAAAAACTTTATCCCAAAAAAGGAGTAACAATCAAAAGTGATTTTGCATAAAAATAGAAAATGATGTGTATGTAATTTGCTTCAGACAGTGGCTGATCCTATGCAACTCACTGTCTACCATGTGGTGCTGTTATATCAAAATATGCCCATGTATTCATACCGTACATTGATTTGAAGTGCTAAGGTGAGTGGGAAGGAAAAAGGAAGGGGGGGGGGGGGAATGGAAGGGAAGGGGGGGGGGGGGGGAATCCAGTCAATGGTAAAGTGACTTGTGCTCAAAATAACAAGTGTTATTCAGATAAAACAATGTTGCTTTGAATAGTCTTAATTATAGTGCACAGGTGATAGTTGTGCTTGAAAGCTTATTCCTCTTGGTAAACAATATTATTCAATGCAATCTTTTTATTCCAGTGTTCATTAGTGACAGTGCTTGATATTCGTGCTCTTACTGTGCAAACACTCACCGGATACTTTCACCCCTACAGGGGTGCGCATTGTTACTCCTTTTTTGGGATAAAGTTTTTCAAGAATTTTTATCAACCAACATTTTCATACTTTCACTCACCTATCAGAGGTGACTTTAATATTCTGTCACAGTCTGGAGACAGGCTTGGAGGCCAGTAGCTATAGCAGCGGGTGTGGGACGTTTCGTTACAGCTTGCTTATACCATTATGTAATACACTGCTATTAACAAACATAATGTGTAAACAAAAAAAAATCCTGATCACTTCCTCAGAGTAGTACAATGTTACTATGGTAACTGTCACGGTCTGGAGCCAGGCTCGGAGGCCAGTAGCTATAGCAGCGGAGCAGATATTCACACAGGTCACCCTGGCTGATGACATGGGTTCACCTGAGGTGCGGGGTCTAAGCACTAACTGGTATTCACCAGAGCTCCTGATGGTGGAGATGGGCTTTGCTGCATGTTAGTACCAGGTCATGGTCTCAGGATAGCCCCACCAGGAGGTGAGCAAGCCAGGGTCCAGTAGCAGATATAGCAGGTAGGAGTTAAGCAGAAGCGTAGTTGAGAAACAAGCCAAATGTTGGTAACGAATAGTTGCCGGTTGGGATTCAGCAGAAGCGTAGTAGCGGAACAAGCCAAATGTCGGTAACGAAAGGTAGCGAAAAAAAGGGAGGAGCAAAAAAGTTCAAGGTTGTCTAAGGAACTGTCCAGCATTCCAGGTGGCTCAGCAAGTAGAGGTCTCAGGTCCTAACAGTAACATTACATTGCTCTGGTCACAGTGTGTTAAAAAAATCATTTAAAAATTGTAATTAACATTTCCAAAAAAAATGTACATTACATTGTGACAGCCAGTGTTCCTGATCTCCACCACACCAGTTATGTGATGATGCTGTACTGCAACGGTGACAGTATGTAAAAAAAAAGGACATTTGAAAATATATTTTTTTCATTTCTTTATTTTCAAAAAATTATGACAAAAAATTACAACTTCAAAAAGCTCGACATGCCTCTTACTAAATACCTTAGACTATTTACTTTTCAAAAATGGGTCATTTGGGGAGTATTTGTATTGTCCTGGCGTTTTTGGGCCTCAAGAAATTAGATTGCCAGTCAGTACATCAGGATTGATCGATTTTCAGATATATATCCATAGTTTCTGGACTCTATCATTTTCCTAAAATTATACTAAATAATATACACTGATTTGGGTTATTTTCACCAAATAAATGGATAAGAATAAATTTTGCGCTAAATTTTATGCAAAATTTTATAACAGAAATTAAGAAAAACATGTTTTTTTTGTTTCAAAATGTTCATTTTTTTTTAATCAAAAAAGAGAACCCCAGTGGTGATTAAATACCACCAAAATAAAGCTTTATTTGTGGGAAGAAAATGATAAAAATGTAGTTTGGGTACAGTGTTGTATGACCGTGTAATTGTCATTCAAAGTGTGACAGCGCTGAAAGCTGAGCATTGGCCTGGGCAGGAAGGGGGGGAAAGCGCTGAGTATTGAAGGGGTTAAGATGTACCCCAAAGTGATAACTGTCCATGGAATGGAGACATACTCTATGTAGGTACCTTCTCATCCAGAAAGTACAACCAGGAGAAATACTCTGTGTAGGGAACCTGGGGACTTGCTCCATGTCGGTATTTGCTGATATGGAAAGTTTCAGGACTTACCTCACAATAACAAACACCAGCAAAGGTCAGTGACCGGCATGGACACGGAGGAGTAAACAGTCCAAAGTCACAAATCGCAGATTTTAGGTTTTCCGGTGTGGATTGGCCAAAGCAGAAAATAAATGAATGTTTACGGCAATTCGCCGTCTGTGCTAATAAATGGGACCTTGGAAGAAAGTATATCTCATGTGAATAAAAGGAAATGCAGGAGAATCCTCTGCCCAGTTCTAGTCCCAGTTCTAGTCCCAGTTCTAGTCCCAGTTCTTGTCCCAATTCTAGTCCCAGTTCTCATCCCAGTTCTAGTCTCAGTTCTCGTCCCAATTCTCGTCCCAGTTCTCGTCCCAGTTCTCGTCCCAGTTCTAGTCCCAGTTCTCGTCCCAGTTCTAGTCCCAGTTCTCGTCCCAATTCTAGTCCCAGTTCTCATCCCAGTTCTAGTCTCAGTTCTCATCCCAATTCTCGTCCCAGTTCTCGTCCCAGTTCTCGTCCCAGTTCTCGTCCCAGTTCTCGTCCCAATTCTAGTCCCAGTTCTCGTCCCAGTTCTCGTCCCAGTTCTCGTCCCAGTTCTCGTCCCAATTCTAGTCCCAGTTCTCGTCCCAGTTCTCGTCCCAGTTCTCGTCCCAGTTCTCATCCCAGTTCTAGTCTCAGTTCTCGTCCCAATTCTCGTCCCAGTTCTCGTCCCAGTTCTCGTCCCAGTTCTCGTCCCAGTTCTCGTCCCAATTCTCGTCCCAGTTCTCGTCCCAATTCTAGTCCCAGTTCTCGTCCCAGTTCTCGTCCCAGTTCTCGTCCCAGTTCTCGTCCCAGTTCTAGTCCCAGTTCTCGTCCCAGTTCTCGTCCCAGTTCTAGTCCCAGTTCTCGTCCCAGTTCTCGTCCCAGTTCTAGTCCCAGTTCTCGTCCCAGTTCTAGTCCCAATTCTCGTCCCAGTTCTAGTCCCAGTTCTCGTCCCAGTTCTCGTCCCAGTTCTAGTCCCAATTCTCGTCCCAGTTCTAGTCCCAGTTCTCGTCCCAGTTCTCGTCCCAGTTCTCGTCCCAGTTCTAGTCCCAGTTCTCGTCCCAGTTCTAGTCCCAGTTCTAGTCCCAGTTCTCGTCCCAGTTCTAGTCCCAGTTCTCGTCCCAGTTCTAGTCCCAGTTCTCGTCCCAGTTCTCGTCCCAGTTCTCGTCCCAGGTGTGATATCTAACAAAACTCTAAACTTCCTTCGATGAAAGATCTCGCCTCTTCTGATCATCTTCCCCATAGCCAGTATTGGGATTCCATTGTAATTTCCATATAACATGGCAAACACTACAACCCAACAGCACTGCAATAACATCTCTTATAACTTAACTGTTATCCAAAATATTGTTCAACTATTAAAAATATGACAAAAACCAATAAAATGAAGAAGATTCCATCTGTGCGCCTTTCACCTGGTTGGACACATTTGTTGTATCTTTTCTATTACAGAAAGGATTTTACTCTTCATTGGGTGATGTAGCTCCATTCCTCCTCAGCTACCTTTATATATATAAAATAAAGAAAGAAAAATCACATAGCTGAATCTTTTATTCCACAAACACGAGAATAAATCATAGCGTGCGATATGAATGTCCATCATTCACCTTTCTTGCCTCACAGAAGTCGATCGTCTCAAGCTCCGGGATCATCATTGTACACACAGAGAAATGACAGACTATAAATGATCTGCATTATATCCTCAGACCAAAAGTCATGCACAATACTTTACTGCTTACCTGAGACATTTCAGTCACCCACAGTCTGGCTCCTCTGGAACACTATACCTTAAAGTGATACTAAATGCACTGTGTAATGTACAGTGCCTTGAAAAAGTATTCATACCCCTTGAAATTTCCCACATTTTGTCATGTTACATCCAAAAACATAAATGTATTTTATTGGGATTTTATGTGATAGACCAACACAAAGTGTCACATAATTGTGAAGTGGAAGGAAAATGATAAATGATACAAATAAATATCTGAAAAGTGTGTGTGTGTGTGTGGGGGGGGGGGGGGGGCATTTGTATTCAACCCCTTTTACTCTGATACCCCTAATCAAACATATTAATATTATTATAAAAAAAAAAATAAGGTCTGTTGGCATGGACCATAGGGTGAGTACATGGATTGAAAACTGGCTACAAGGGCGAGTTCAGAGGGTGGTGATAAATGGGGAGTACTCAGAATGGTCAGGGGTGGGTAGTGGGGTCCCCCAGGGTTCTGTGCTGGGACCAATCCTATTTAATTTGTTCATAAATGATCTGGAGGATGGGATAAACAGTTCAATCTCTGTATTTGCAGACGATACTAAGCTAAGCAGGACAATAACTTCTCCGCAGGATGTGGAAATCTTGCAAAAAGATCTGAACAAATGAATGGGGTTGTAAACCCTTACAGACCACTTTTACCTACAGGTAACCCTAGATTAAGGCTTACCTGTAGGTGCAAGAAATATCTCCTAAACCTACAGAATTTAGGAGATATTTGCAAAAGACAGGCACCAATGTCTACGGCGCATGTGCACTGAGCGTGTGTCCCGGACGGAAGATGGAAGCTTCGTGGAAGAGGGGATGGCGGTGACATCGCAGGCTCCTGTGTCAGGTAAGTGACACATAATGGGCTAGTATGCGATGCACAGTAGTCCATTATGCTTTACCTTTGCAGGGAAACAGAGGAAGTAAAACCCACCAGGGTTTACTTCCTCTTTAATGGGGTGAGCAACTACATGGCAAATGAGGTTCAATGTAGAAAAATGTAAAACAATGCATTTGGGTGGCAGAATGCAATCTATAGACTGGGGGGAGAACCTCTGGGGGGGTCTAGGATGGAAAAGGACCTGGGGGTCCTAGTAGATGATAGGCTCAGCAATGACATGCAATGCCAAGCTGCTGCTAATAAAGCAAACAGAATATTGGCATTAAAAAGGGGATCAACTGCAGAGATAAAAGGATAATTCTCCCGCTCTACAAGACTCTGGTCCGGCCGCACCTGGAGTATGCTGTCCAGTTCTGGGCACCAGTCCTCAGGAAGGATGTACTGGAAATGGAGCGACTAAAAAGAAGGGCAACAAAGCTAATAAAGGGTCTGGAGGATCTTAGTTATGAGGAAAGATTGTGAGCTCTGAACTTATTCTCTCTGGAGAAGAGACGCTTGAGAGGGGATATGATTTCAATTTACAAATACTGTACTGGTGACCCCACAATATACAAATACCGGACTGGTGACCCCACAATATACAAATACCAGACTGGTGACCCCACAATATATAAATACCGGACTGGTGACCCCACAATATACAAATACCAGACTGGTGACCCCACAATATATAAATACCGGACTGGTGACCCCACAATATATAAATACTGGACTGGTGACCCCACAATATACAAATACCGGACTGGTGACCCCACAATATATAAATACCGGACTGGTGACCCCACAATATATAAATACCGGACTGGTGACCCCACAAAATATAAATACTGGACTGGTGACCCCACAATATATAAATACCGGACTGGTGACCCCACAATATATAAATACCGGACTGGTGACCCCACGATATACAAATACCGGACTGGTGACCCCACGATATACAAATACCGGACTGGTGACCCCACAATATACAAATACCGGACTGGTGACCCCACAATATATAAATACCGGACTGGTGACCCCACAATATATAAATACCGGACTAGTGACCCCAAAATAGAGAAATACCGGACTGGTGACCCCACAATATATAAATACCGGACTGGTGACCCCACAATATATAAATACCTGACTGGTGACCCCACAATAGGGAGAAGATCCCCACAGGAAGGGGCAATGGAGAGGAGGAGAGAGATTTGTCGGTAACACTGAAGGAGCACTGTGATAGATAGGCAGAGAACCAGGATAGAGCAGAATCTCGGAGGCCAAGGGAATGAAGTTTATTGAGAAGGAGCGGGTGGTCAACAGTATCAAAGGCCACAGAGAGGTCAAGTAGTAGGAGTATGGAGAAGTGGCCATTGGTTTTAGCAGTTAGTAAATCCTTAGTGAATTTTAGTAAGGCAGTTTCCATGGAGTGCTGCGAGAGAAAGCCAGACTGCAAGGGGTCGAGAAGGTTATTTTCACTGAGGCAGGAATCTAAAATCTAGTGGAACGAATTGCCTTAAGAAATCACCTGATTAGTACATAGAGTCCACCTGTGTGTAATTTAATCTCAGTAGAAATACAGCTATTCTGTGAAGCCCTCAGAGGTTTGTTAGAGAACCTTAGTGAACAGACAGCATCATGAAGGCCAAGGAACACACCAGACAGGTCAGGGATAAAGTTGTGGAGAAGTATAAAGCAGGGTTAGGTTATAAAAAATCTCCCAAGCTTTGAACATCTCACGGAGCTCTGTTCAATCCATCATCGGAAAATGGAAAGAGTATGGCACAGCTGCAAACCTACCAAGACATGGCCGTCCACCTAAACTGACCGGCCGGGCAAGGAGAGCATTCATCAGAGAAGAGCCAAGAGGTCCATGGTAACTCTGGAGGAGCTGCAGAGATCCACAGCTCAGGTGGGAGAATCTGTCCACAGGACAACTATTAGTCGTGTTCTCCACAAATCTGCCCTTTATGGAAGAGTGACAAGAAGAAAGACATTGGTGAAAGAAAGTCATAAGAAGTCCTGTTTGTAGTTTGTGAGAAGCCATGTGGAGGACACAGCAAACATGTGGAAGAAGGTGATCTGGTCAGAGGAGACCAAAATTCAACTTTTTGGCCTAAAATCAAAACTCTATGTGTGGGGGAAAACTAACACTGCACATCACGCTGAACACACCATCCCCACCGTGAAACATGGTGGTGGCAGCATCATGTGGTGGGGATGGTTTTCTTCAGCAGGGACAGGGAAGCTGGTCAGAGTTGATGGGAAGATGGATGGAGACAAATACAGGACAATCTTAGAAGAAAACCTGTTAGAGTCTACAAAAGACTTGAGACTGGGGCGGAAGTTCACCTTCCAGCAGGACAACGACCCGAAACATCCAGCCAGAGCTACAATGGAATGGTTTAGATCAAAGCATATTCATGTGTTAGAATGGCCCAGTCACAGTCCAGACCTAAATCACATTGAGAATCTGTGGCAAGACTTGAAAATTGCTGTTCACAGACGCTCTCCATCCAATCTGACAGAGCTTGAGATATTTTACAAAGAAGAATGGGCAGAAATGTCCTCTCTAGATGTGCAAAATTGGTAGAGACATCCCCAAAAAGACTTGTAGAGAAAGGGGGTTCTACAAAGTATTGACTCCAGGGGGGCGCCATACAAATGTCCCCCCCCCCCCCCACACACACACTTTTCACATATTTATTTGTATCATTTTCCTTCCACTTCACAATTATGTGACACTTTGTGTTGGTCTATCACATAAAATCCCAATAAAATACATTTACGTTTTTGGTTGTAACAAAATGTGGGGAATTTCAAGGGGTATGAATACTTTTTCAAGGCACTGTATGTGCGATGCAGCTGTAATAAAGTTCTAGACATACTATGTGTTCCAAAGGAACAGATATTGCCTGTAAAGATTTTTTTTATAACATTGATATATACTGTACAAATTATTACAGTTACATAATATTAAATGAATCAAGGACATTTTCAGATGATGTGATGATGGTTCTGCTACTCCATTTCTGTGGCGTTCCCTCAGATAGATTGACGCTTCAATCAATCATAGTAGGAGGTGAACCCACCGTGATGTCACTCTACATTGTTAGAAGTCATCTCTCATTTTCCTCTTACACCCGCGGCCGAGGCTCTGACAGGTTTCCATGTACACAGAAAGGCCACATTTGGAGCATTCAGTCCTCCAGAACCCTGCCAATGGGAAGCCCACATGTAAACAGCATCACAATGAATCCACAAGGTTGGTTCTACTGCAGCAAAAGTTTTTGCTGCTTTCCAAATTTCCAAGAAATCTATAAAGGGGTTATTGTGCCTCAGCCAGTTCCCTGCTTGTATGTAGTGAGCCAGGACATGTCTCGTTTATGGGTTGGTTTTATAGGAATGAGATGGTAACCCTAAGGACGCCGTGTGACACCTGTGGCTACCATAGCGCAGAAAGGCTCATAAGCACAAATTAAACATTGGTCAACATACTAGAAGGTTTCATAACATTATGGACACCAAGCACAGGTTCTTTCTGACCATGAGATCTGACCATCATGAATACACCACAAGAGTGGAAGTACCTCACTGGTCACCCAACCACCCTGAATTAATGGAGTATTATCATACTGACCACCTGCCTCTTATCTTCATAACCTTACCAGCCCTTTTATTAGTGACATGCCTATATTTTGCATGTCATTTGTTAATGCCAACTGCCAACTATAACTTTATTCATTATCAGATTACTGTCTGTTTAAAGTGCAAACAGGGCAAAACCTTTTTTGAACAGAGTGGAGAGGGATTAGACCCCCTGTCTGCTTTTATGATTGTCCGTTCCCCTGTTAAGGAGGTTCACCTTCTTTATCTGTCTTGTTTACTGATATCATTAAAAGTGAAAGTAAAAGAAAAACCCAAATTTTGGGTTATTCCCAGAAAAGTAATCGACAGGAAATCTCCCAATGGGGACACTAGTTCTGGTGAACTGTGGGTCCCCAATGGGTTTTTTCTTAATTTACAGTGATTTCCACTCACTTCCTGTCTTGGCTACAGGACAGGAAGTGAAGGTAAATCTCCCCTATTAGACACAGAAGGCAAAAAATAAACTGTCAGGAGTTATGCCCCTTCCTTACTGTGACGGACCGTCCAGCACCCAGCTTGGGTGCTTGCATCAGTATACAGCTTCCTCCAGTCTGGAACCAGGAACCAGGTATAATAACGTGAGTATTGCACCCAAGGACTAGACGACACTAGCTTAGCTGCAAACTAGAACTGACTTTATTGTAAATTCACACAGAATATATACCATGCAAGATCAGGTAACAGCTTGAACACATTATCACAGACAATTAGCACATCTAAGGAACAGCCAACATAAACAGTACGCTAATTAAAAACAAGCCTTAATTAGTAATGTTCTCAGTACATGTATGCAATGCATTGCCTTAGGGTCGAAGTTGGGGTTAGGGTTTGGGAATGGAGTTAGGGTTAAGGTTGGGGTTTGGTTTAGGGTTAGGGTTGGGTTTGGGGATGGGGTTGGGGTTTGGGTTGGGATAAGGGCTAGGGTTGGGTTTGGGGATGGGTTTGGGGTTAGGGTTGGGGTTTGGGTTAGGGTTGGGGTTTGGGGTTGGGGTTAGGGTTGGGTTTGGGGATGGGGTTGGGGTTAGGGTTGGGGTTGGGGTTAGGGTTGGGGTTGGGTTTGGGGTTGGGGTTAGGGTTAGGGTTAGGGTTGGGTTTGTGGATGGGGTTGGGGTTAGGGTTGGGGTTTGGGTTAGGGTTAGGGTTGGGTTTAGGGTTGGGGTTTGTGTTGGGGTTAGGGTTGGGTTTGGGGATGGGGTTGGGGTTAGGGTTGGGTTGGGATAAGGGCTAGGGTTGGGTTTGGGGTTAGGGGTAGAGTTAGGGTTGGTACTGGAGTTAGGGTTGAGGTGGGAGAGAATTTAGTTTCTAGTGATCACCAATGTCTTTGGTTTGATATTAAAACAAAAACTGAATAATCATATACTGTACAAAAACAAAAGTTTTACATTTTAAAAGGACAAATTTTGCTGAAATTGAGAAATTTCAAAAAATGTAATTGGAATGTTGGAGTAAAATGAAAGGAGTTAGTAATCAGTGGGCACTATTAACCACTTGCCAACCAGCCGCCATCGTTATACGGCGGCAGGTCGGCACGTTCCCGCAAATCGCTGTAGGTGTACGTCGGCTCCTTTAAGGAGCCGTAGCAGGCACCTGCGGGCAAGCCCACTGTATGGCTGGGGATCCAATGCACATGGCTGGCGGCCATGATGTCCACCGGCCACCCGTGAGCCAAGAGATCACTAAAATGAAAACTTGGCACAACACATATGTTGAGGGAGACCAGGATGTAGCAAACCATTTAAACAATTACTTATGTTCAGTCTTCTCAGAAACTAACAATAACAAATTGGGGGATCATGTTGGTTCTAGCAATGAATGACAAGTTGGGGGATCAGGTTAGTTCTAGCGATGAATGACAAGTTGGGGGATCAGGTTAGTTCTAGCAATGAAGGACAAGTTGGCAGATTATATTGGTTCTAGTAAGGAAGGACAAGTTGGGGAATCATGTTGGATCTAATAATGAAGGACAGGATGGAGAATCATGTTAGTTCTACTAATGAAGGACAAGTTGGGGGATCATTTAGTTCTAGTAATGAAGGACAAGTTGGGGAATTCATATTAGTTCTAGTAATGAAGGACAAGTTGGGGAATCATATTGGTTCTAGTAATGAAGGACAAGTTGGGGGATCATGTTAGTTCTAGTAATGAAGGACAAGTTGGGGAATCATATTGGTTCTAGTAATGAAGAACAAGTTGGGAAATCATGTTGGTTCTAGTAATGAAGGACAATTTGGGGGATCATATTGGTTCTAGTAATGAAGGACAGGTTGGGGAATCATGTTGGTTCTAGTAATGAAGGACAAGTTGGGGGATCATGTTAGTTCTAGTAATGAAAGACAAGTTGGGGGATCATGTTAGTTCTAATAAAGAAAGACAAGTTGGTGAATCATGTTGGTTCTAGTAATGAAAGACAAGTTGGGGAATAATATTGGTTCTAGTAATGAAGGACAAGTTGGGGGATCATGTTGGTTCTAGTAATGAAGGACAATTTGGGGGATCATATTGGTTCTAGTAATGAAGAACAGGTTGGGGAATCATGTTGCTTCTAGTAATGAAGGGCAAGTTGGGGGGATCATGTTAGTTCTAGTAATGAAAGACAAGTTGGGGGATCATGTTAGTTCTAATAATGAAAGACAAGTTGGTGAATCATGTTGGCTCTAGTAATGAAAGACAAGTTGGGGAATCATATTGGTTCTAGTAATGAAGGACAAGTTGGGGGATCATGTTGGTTCTAGTAATGAAGGACAGGTTGGGGAATCATGTTCGTTCTAGTAATGAAGGACAAGTTGGGGGATCATGTTGGTTCTAGTAATGAAGGACAGGTTGGGGGATCATGTTGCTTTTAGTAATAAAGGGCAAGTTGGGGGATCATGTTAGTTCTATTAATGAAAGAAAAGTTGGGTAATCATGTTAGTTCTAGCAATGAAGGACAAGTTGGCGGATTATATTGGTTCTAGTAAGGAAGGACAAGTTGGGGAATCATGTTGGATCTAATAATGAAGGACAGGATGGAGAATCATGTTAGTTCTACTAATGAAGGACAAGTTGGGGGATCATTTAGTTCTAGTAATGAAGGACAAGTTGGGGAATTCATATTAGTTCTAGTAATGAAGGACAAGTTGGGGAATCATATTGGTTCTAGTAATGAAGGACAAGTTGGGGGATCATGTTAGTTCTAGTAATGAAGGACAAGTTGGGGAATCATATTGGTTCTAGTAATGAAGAACAAGTTGGGAAATCATGTTGGTTCTAGTAATGAAGGACAATTTGGGGGATCATATTGGTTCTAGTAATGAAGGACAGGTTGGGGAATCATGTTGGTTCTAGTAATGAAGGACAAGTTGGGGGATCATGTTAGTTCTAGTAATGAAAGACAAGTTGGGGGATCATGTTAGTTCTAATAAAGAAAGACAAGTTGGTGAATCATGTTGGTTCTAGTAATGAAAGACAAGTTGGGGAATAATATTGGTTCTAGTAATGAAGGACAAGTTGGGGGATCATGTTGGTTCTAGTAATGAAGGACAATTTGGGGGATCATATTGGTTCTAGTAATGAAGAACAGGTTGGGGAATCATGTTGCTTCTAGTAATGAAGGGCAAGTTGGGGGGATCATGTTAGTTCTAGTAATGAAAGACAAGTTGGGGGATCATGTTAGTTCTAATAATGAAAGACAAGTTGGTGAATCATGTTGGCTCTAGTAATGAAAGACAAGTTGGGGGATCATGTTGGTTCTAGTAATGAAGGACAAGTTGGGGGATCATGTTGGTTCTAGTAATGAAGGACAGGTTGGGGAATCATGTTCGTTCTAGTAATGAAGGACAAGTTGGGGGATCATGTTGGTTCTAGTAATGAAGGACAGGTTGGGGGATCATGTTGCTTTTAGTAATGAAGGGCAAGTTGGGGGATCATGTTAGTTCTATTAATGAAAGAAAAGTTGGGTAATCATGTTAGTTCTAGCAATGAAGGACAAGTTGGCGGATTATATTGGTTCTAGTAAGGAAGGACAAGTTGGGGAATCATGTTGGATCTAATAATGAAGGACAGGATGGAGAATCATGTTAGTTCTACTAATGAAGGACAAGTTGGGGGATCATTTAGTTCTAGTAATGAAGGACAAGTTGGGAATTCATATTAGTTCTAGTAATGAAGGACAAGTTGGGGAATCATTTAGTTCTAGTAATGAAGGACAAGTTGGGGGATCATGTTAGTTCTAGTAATGAAGGACAAGTTGGGGAATCATATTGGTTCTAGTAATGAAGAACAAGTTGGGAAATCATGTTGGTTCTAGTAATGAAGGACAATTTGGGGGATCATATTGGTTCTAGTAATGAAGGACAGGTTGGGGAATCATGTTGGTTCTAGTAATGAAGGACAAGTTGGGGGATCATATTGGTTCTAGTAATGAAGGACAAGTTGGGGAATAATGTTAGTTCTAGTAATGAAGGACAAGTTGGGGGATCATGTTAGTTCTAATAAAGAAAGACAAGTTGGTGAATCATGTTGGTTCTAGTAATGAAAGACAAGTTGGGGGATCATGTTAATTCTAGTAATGAAAGACAAGTTGGGGGATCATGCTAGTTCTAGTAATGAAGGACAAGTTGGGGGATCATGTTGGTTCTAGTAATGAAGGACAATTTGGGGGATCATATTGGATCTAGTAATGAAGAACAGGTTGGGGAATCATGTTGCTTCTAGTAATGAAGGGCAAGTTGGGGGGATCATGTTAGTTCTAGTAATGAAAGACAAGTTGGGGGATCATGTTAGTTCTAATAATGAAAGACAAGTTGGTGAATCATATTGGTTCTAGTAATGAAGGACAAGTTGAAGGGATCATGTTGGTTCTAGTAATGAAGGACAAGTTGGGGAATCATATTGGTTCTAGTAATGAAGGACAAGTTGGGGGATCATGTTGGTTCTAGTAATGAAGGACAAGTTGGGGAATCATATTGGTTCTAGTAATGAAGGACAAGTTGGGGAATCATGTTGATCTAGTAATGAAGGACAAGTTGGTGAATCATGTTGGTTCTAGTAATGAAAGACAAGTTGGGGGATCATGTTGGTTCTAGTAACGAAAGACAAGTTGGGGGATCATGTTGGTTCTAGTAATGAAGGACAAGTTGGGGGGATCATGTTAGTTCTAGTAATGAAAGACAAGTTGGGGGATCATGTTAGTTCTAATAATGAAAGACAAGTTGGTGAATCATGTTGGCTCTAGTAATGAAAGACAAGTTGGGGGATCATGTTGGTTCTAGTAATGAAAGACAAGTTGGGGGATAATGTTGCTTCTAGCAATGAAGGGCAAGTTGGGGGGATCATGTTAGTTCTAGTAATGAAAGACAAGTTGGGGGATCATATTGGTTCTGGTAATGAAGGATAAGTTGGAGGATAATGTTGGTTCTAGTAATGAAGGACAGGTTGGGGAATCATGTTGGTTCTAGTAATAAAAGACAAGTTGGGGGATCATGTTAGTTCTAATAATGAAAGACAAGTTGGTGAATCATGTTGGCTCTAGTAATGAAAGACAAGTTGGGGAATCATATTGGTTCTAGTAATGAAGGACAAGTTGGGGATCATGTTGATTCTAGTAATGAAGGACAGGTTGGGGAATCATGTTGGTTCTAGTAATGAAGGACAAGTTGGAGGATAATGTTGGTTCTAGCAATAAAGAACAAGTTGGGGAATCATGTTGGTTCTAGTAATGAAGGACAAGTTGGGGGATCATGTTAGTTCTGGTAGTGAAGGACAAGTTGGGGAATCATGTTGGTTCTAGTAATGAAGAACAAGTTGGGGACTCATGTTGGTTCTAGTAATGAAGGACAATTTGGGGGATCATATTGGTTCTAGTAATGAAGGACAAGTTGGTGAATCATGTTTGTTCTAGCAATGAAGGACAGGTTGGGAAATCATGTTGATTCTAATAATGAAGGACAAGTTGGAGGATAATGTTGGTTCCAGTAATGAAGGACAAGTTGGAGGATCATGTTGGTTCCAGTAATGAAGGACAAGTTGGAGGATCATGTTAGTTCTAGTAATGAAGGACAAGTTGGGGGATCATGTTAGTTCTAGTAACGAAGGACAAGTCGGGGGATCATGTTAGTTCTAGTAATGAAGGACAAGTTGGAGGATGATATTGGTTCTAGTAATGAAGGACAGGTTGGGGAATCATGTAGGTTCCAGCAATGAAAGACAAGTTGGAGGATCATATTGGTTCCAGTAATGAAGGACAAGTGGGAGGATCATGTTAGTTCTAGTAATGAGGGACAAGTTGGGAGATCATGTTAGTTCTAGTAATTAAGGACAAGTTAGGGGATCATATTAGTTCTAGTAATGAGGGTTCATTTCTAGGATTTCTGGAGACAGAGGTAGCAGAGGAACCGGCTCAGTAAAGCTTAAAGTTGATGTAAACCTGAATTATTTTTTTTTAATAAAGACTTCTACCTTGTACAGTAGAGGAAGTCAAGTCATCTGTGCGCAGTTTTGCCACGAAGAGGTAATCCAGCTCTGAGCAATCCTCTTGTCTTTTTGTAGTAAGATAAAAAAAAACTACACATAGTTAAATTTGTGTCGCCACATCCCCCACTGCTGTGACTGACATCTGTTTTCTTTATCTCATGCATGACATGAGAGAGAGTGTTATGATTCCAGCTTTACATCCCTCCTCCTTTCTACTCCAGCTTAGGATTGGCTGCTCCACACCTGAGCATGATTGGGTATGCTGATGTCATGTGGTGCCTGAATTTTGACTGGATGTTACTCAAAACTCAGGAATAGGAGAGTGTAGAGGTGGGCGGGGAGTGTTGTGACATCACGACTCCGTCCACCTAGCTCCGGCAAGGAGACCCACCCACCGATTCCAGAGTTTTGTGGGGCTCCTACTGCTGAAGGGGGTGACATTTGCAATAGTCCCACCCCTTGAGGGATTCCTCCATTTCCATTTATAAGGGATGATGGCACTCATCCATTGCAGCCATATTTCATATTGACATTTGCAAGGTAGGGATACATTCAGGAGGCTTGCATGTATATATACATTAATACTGTGCCATTAGTTTATACTGGGTGAGTGGTGGGTTTACATCCACTTTAATAAAGCAATGGGCCCTGATGGTATTTGTCACGAAACGTCCCACACTCCGCTTGAGTGCTTCCGTCATATACCACTTCCTCCCAGTCTGTATACAGATATCCCAACCTCTCTGAGCACAAACAAGGCGACACTTGCTTGTTGCTACCAAGAACTGTTTATTTAGAATCAAAATTACAAGACTTTATATGCCGTTGGAACCTCCTCTAACAATACAACTGTAACCCAATTAACATGAGCTAATTATCTAATCCTTTATACAGCCTAGGTGACTGAGACATGACCTTTCGCCCAGACTTGTGGTCACCGAGCTTCACACAGTTATATCAACACAATGGCAGTCGTCCCGTCTCCTACATTGTATAGAGGACAATGTCATTAGCTCATTCAATTAACATAAACACAGGTAGTTGGAATTGATGACACCAGCATCTCCTCACAGGATGTGTCCCAACAGAATGAATCAGTCTTATCAGCAGGGGGCTGCTGGAGGAACCCCCCCTCCCTCTTCAGGGACACAAATCTACAGTAAGGAGTCCCCATACAATATATACATATATACACGACTGAGTCCGATTAATACAGTTCAGACTGGATTTCTCATTCACCTCACAAAGAGTATTGTTCCATTGAAAATCCAGGGCCCATAATCAAAAGGCAACAGGCTTGCATACAGTCCTCTCCAACAGCCTCTGTTCTGGCTACGTCTGTCACATTTCTCCCCTTTCGGCAGGAGACTAGCACAGGAGGAGACCCCAGACGGGTTGACTCCGAAGTTAATCCATAGTTCCAGTCCTCTACTGCCTGTACCCACACAGTACCCCAAACAAATTATTCCAAACAAAGCATTACTCACCCAGACACCCTCTGCCTCTCTCAGAGAACATATCTGCTGCTGGGGAGAGGCCCGGACTGGCCCTTCTCCCTGGAATCCTTTCTGCCGCTGGAGAGAAGACAGGGTGTCTGGGCTCACTCCGTCATGCTGTTGGGGATCTGGGCCGACTGCCCAGCATCCCTGGGGTATACAGGTGGGGACTGAAGCCCCATCAACCGACACCAGATCAAGCTGCAGTTGTGAGGTGATGACTGCATTCTCTCCTTGGATCCTGATCTGCAGCTCGCGATAGACTGCCACCTCCTCACCTTGGGCCTCCACAATTGTTGCAGGTGTGGGGCAGAGGTCTTGGACCCTCTGTCCCGTTGCCAGCACTTCTGCTGGGGGTTTGCCAGGTGGCTCCTCCTCTACAGAAACGTCTATGAAATCCCCAGTCTCTGGAATTGGTAAAAGTGTGGGACAGAGGTCTTGGACCCTCTGTTCAGTTACCAGATCTTCAGCTGGAGAAGTTTGTTTTAACTCCATAGATGCTGCTGGCAGAAAATCACATGTCCCTGTCAGTGTTGTGGGAGAAAGGCTGACTACCTCTTCTCTCAGGAAGGCTGAAGCCACTGTTGGTGCTGGGCAGAACACAGTGAACTTTGGCCCTGATAGCAGCTCTTCTGCTGGAGGCTCATCAGGTTGTTCTTCCTCAGCAGAAAAGTCTATCAAATCCCATGTCTCTGCAACTGATGTCTGGGGATAGAGGTTCACCATCTCCTGTCCATGGAACCCAGAAGATGCTATCATTTCTGGGCAGAGGTTAGCAGAGCTCTGCCCTGTTGTCAGCACTTCAGGTTTGGGGACGACAATCTCCGGATTTTCCACTGCCGATTCTCTGGCATGCTGCTGAACTTGTTCTAGCAGTTTCCTGTATGCCCTTTCCAGATGCTGTTCCTTCCTTAGCAAATGGTCCAGATCAGGTTTGAGCTCTGAGACCCCTGCAAGACCGAGCATAGACTCTCTATAGTCTCCCAGGTCCTCAAGGTCAGGTTCCCCCTCATCGCCAAACATAAAAAGATCTGTAAGGTTCTCCCACAGCAATCCAGGGCCGCCAAAGTCATATCCCTCCGGAGAGCATTCTGTTGTCTCCCCTAAATATCCCTCCTCTGCGTGCCATTGCAGAGCCCGATAACGATTGTCCAGCTCTATCTCCTGCTGGACCAACCTGTCCAACTCAGTCACCCATTGCTCCTGGGGCTGCTCTCCCAGGAATGCCATCCGCAATGCCCGTTGGTCACTGGCCCGTTGCTCTTGGGTTGGAAAGCACTTGCCCTGTTTTATACCAGCGAGACGGAGGGCTGCAATCCAGAGCTCCACCCGAATTTGCTGCCTAAGCTCCAGGTATTCATCCTCAGACACAGTCCTGGTGTATGTTGAAAGGATGATCCGCAGCAGCCCCGGGAATTCTGATGCCAGGTCCATATCTCCGCTGGGGTGACTGAAGTCTGCTATCCTGATCTTGGATCCAGGTGGAGGTTTAGATTTCCCAGACTGCAGGAAGCTTTCCCGCTGCTTGCCACCAATGTCACGAAACGTCCCACACTCCGCTTGAGTGCTTCCGTCATATACCACTTCCTCCCAGTCTGTATACAGATATCCCAACCTCTCTGAGCACAAACAAGGCGACACTTGCTTGTTGCTACCAAGAACTGTTTATTTAGAATCAAAATTACAAGACTTTATATGCCGTTGGAACCTCCTCTAACAATACAACTGTAACCTAATTAACATGAGCTAATTATCTAATCCTTTATACAGCCTAGGAGACTGAGACATGACCTTTCGCCCAGACTTGTGGTCACTGAGCTTCACACAGTTATATCAACACAATAGCAGTCGTCCCATCTCCTACATTGTATAGAGGACAATGTCATCAGCTCATTCAATTAACATAAACACAGGTAGTTGGAATTGATGACACCAGCATCTCCTCACAGGATGTGTCCCAACAGAATGAATCAGTCTTATCAGCAGGGGGCTGCTGGAGGAATCCCCCCTCCCTCTTCAGGGACACAAATCTACAGTAAGGAGTCCCCATACAATATATACACGACGGAGTCCGATTAGTACAGTTCAGCCTGAATTTCTCATTCACCTCATAAAGAGTATTGTTCCATTGAAAATCCAGGGCCCATAATCAAAAGGCAACAGGCTTGCATACAGTCCTCTCCAACAGCCTCTGTTCTGGCTACGTCTGTCACATTATTCATCCCAGAGTTCTAAGAGAACTTAGAGTTATAGTTGTTGGACCGTTAAAGGATATTTTTAATCAATCTCTTCTAACATGAGAAGTTCCCCATGACTGGTGGACAGCTAATATTGTACCTATCTACAAGAAGGGCAGCAATGTAGAAGCTGGCAATTACAGACCAGTAAGTTTAACATTGGTTGTATGCAATTAATAAAATCATTCCTGAAAAGAAGGATCTTTGATCACCTAAAAATACAAAGCTTGCTGGACCCAAAGAAGCATGGCTTTACTGAGGACAGATCATGTCAAATTCATCTGATTGAATTTTTTGACTATATTACCAAAGTTTTGGACCAGGATGGTGCTGAGGACATCTCAGCATAAATCTTGATTTCAACAAGGCATTTGATACAGTTCCACATAGTTACATCGTTACATAGAAGGTGAGGTTGAAAAAAGACACAAGTCCATCAAGTCCAACCTATGTGTGTGATTATATGTCAGTATTACATTATATATCCCTGTATGTTGTGTGATTATATGTCATATTACATTATATATCTCTGTATGTTGTGTGATTATATGTCATATTACATTATATATCTCTGTATGTTGTGTGATTATATGTCAGTATTACATTATATATCTCTGTATGTTGTGTGATTATATGTCAGTATTACATTGTATATCCCTGTATGTTGCGTTCATTCAGGTGCTTATCTAATAGTTTCTTGAAGCTATCGATGAGACCACCGCCTGTGGAAGGGAATTCCACGTCCTTGCCGCTCTTACAGTAAAGAACCCTCTACGTAGTTTAAGGTTAAATCTCTTTTCTTCTAATTTTAATGAGTGGCCACGAGTCTTGTTAAACTCTCTTCTGCTAAAAAGTTTTCTCCCTATTGTGGGGTCACCAGTACAGTATTTATATATTGTGGGGTCACCAGTCCGGTATTTATATATTGTGGGGTCACCAGTCCAGTATTTATATATTGTGGGGTCACCAGTCCGGTATTTATATATTGTGGGGTCATCAGTCCGGTATTTATATATTGTGGGGTCACCAGTCCGGTATTTGTATATTGTGGGGTCACCAGTCCGGTATTTATACATTGAAATCATATCCCCTCTCAAGCGTCTCTTCTCCAGAGAGAATAAGTTCAGAGCTCACAACCTTTCCTCATAACTAAGATCCTCCAGACCCTTTATTAGCTTTGTTGCCCTTCTTTGTACTCGCTCCATTTCCAGTACATCCTTCCTGAGGACTGGTGCCCAGAACTGGACAGCATACTCCAGGTGCGGCCGGACCAGAGTCTTGTAGAGCAGGAGAATTATCGTTTTATCTCTGGAGTTGATTCCCTTTTTAATGCCAATATTCTGTTTGCTTTGTTAGCAGCAGCTTGGCATTGCATGCCATTGCTAAGCCTATCATCAACTAGGACCCCCAGGTCCTTTTCCAGATCCCCCCAGAGGTTCTCCCCCCAGTGTATAGATTGCATTCAGATTTTTGCCACCCAAATGCATTACTTTACATTTTTCTACATTGAACCTCATTTGCCATGTAGTTGCCCCTCCCCCATTCATTTGTTCAGATCTTCTTGCAAGGTTTCCACATCCTGCGGAGAAGTTATTGCCCTGCTTAGCTTAGTATTGTCTGCAAATGCAGAGATTGAACTGTTTATCCCATCCTCCAGATCGTTTATGAACAAATTAAATAGGATTGGTCCCAGCACAGAACCCTGGGGAACCCCACTACCCACCCCTGACCATTCCGAGTACTCCCCATTTATCACCACCCTCTGAACTCGCCCTTGTAGCCAGTTTTCAATCCATGTACTCACCCTATGATCCATGCCAACGGACCTTATTTTGTACAGTAAACGTTTATGGGGAACTGTGTCAAATGCTTTTGTAAAATCCAGATACACCACGTCTACGGGCCTTCCTTTATCTAGATGGCAACTCACCTCCTCATAGAAGGTTAATAGATTGGTTTGGCAAGAACGATTCTTCATGAATCCATGCTGATTACTGCTAATGATATCGTTCTTATTACTAAAATCTTGTATATAGTCCCTTATCATCCCCTCCAAGAGTTTACATACTACTGATGTTAGGCTAACTGGTCTGTAATTCCCAGGGATGTATTTTGGGCCCTTTTTTAAATATTGGTGCTACATTGGCTTTTCTCCAATCAGCTGGTACCATTCCAGTCAGTAGACTGTCTGTAAAAATTAGGAACAACGGTCTGGCAATCACTTGACTGAGTTCCCTTAAGTACCCTCGGATGCAAGCCATCTGGTCCCGGTGATTTATTAATGTTAAGTTTCCCAAGTCTATCTCTAATTCTGTCCTCTGTTAACCATGGAGGTGCTTCCTGTGTTGTGTCCTGAGGATAAACACTGCAGTTTTGGTTACTGAAGCCCCCCGATTCACTCGTGAAGCCTGAGGAGAAGAATAAATTCAATACCTTTGCCATCTCCCCATCCTTTGTAACCAGATGTCCTTCCTCATTCTTTATGGGGCCAATATGGTCTGTCCTCCCTTTTTTACTGTTTACATACTTAAAGAATTTCTTGGGATTTTTTTTGCTCTCCTCCGCTATGTGTCTTTCATGTTCTATCTTAGCCATCCTAATTGCACCTTTACATTTCTTATTGCATTCTTTATAAAGTCTGAACGCTGATGATGATCCCTCAACCTTGTATTTTTTGAAGGCCTTCTCCTTTGCTTTTATATGCATTTTTACATTGGAGTTAAGCCATCCAGGACTTTTGTTCGCTCTTTTAAATGTATTACCTAATGGGATGCATTGGCTAATGCCCTTATTTAATATGCTCTTAAAGCAAACCCATCTCTCCTCCGTATTCTTTGTTCCTAATATTTTATCCCAATTTATGCCTTTTAGCAAGGTTTGTAGTTTAGGGAAGTTGGCTCTTTTGAAATTCAGTGTCTTTGTATTCCCTTTATGTTTCCTATTTGTGTGATTTATACTGAAACTAATTGACCTGTGATCGCTGTTCCCTAAATTGCCCCGTATTTCCACATCCGTGATCAGTAGATCAGTAGATCCAGTAATGTTTTATTTCTAGTTGGTGCGTCTACCATCTGACCCATAAAATTGTCCTGCAAGACATTAAGGAACTGGCGAGCCTTAGGTAAATGCGCGGTTCCCTCCGCCCAGTCTATGTCTGGATAATTAAAATCCCCCATTATGATAACACTTCCCATCCTTGCTGCTAATCCAATTTGTGATAGGAGATCCGTCTCCACTTCCTCCCTCAGGTTAGGGGGCCTATAGCATACTCCCAGTATTATTTTCCCCTTAGCTTCATCCCTTTGGAGCTCTACCCATAAGGATTCCACCTCCTCTCTAGCTCCCTCAGTGATGTCATCTCTCACATTCACTTGTACATTATTCTTGATATATAGGCATACCCCTCCCCCCTTTTTACCCTCTCTATCCTTGCGGTATAGGGTATACCCTTGAATGTTTGCCAGCCAATCATGAGAGCTGTTGAACCAGGTCTCTGAAATTCCCACAAAATCCAAATCCTCCTCGTACAACAGCATCTCTAGTTCACCCATCTTGTCCGCCATGCTCCTGGCATTGGTGAACATGCCACATAGTTTAGACCGGTCGCATATTGTCCTCGTATTGGGTGTTTCCAGATTGCAACTAGGACTTGCTACTATACTTACCTTGTGCTTATGTGCTTTGGTTAACCTACCACTAATGCCCCCAATACTACCCTCTGGAATATCTTCCGCGCTGGCTATCACTGTCTCTGGACCCTCCCCCCCATCGCCTAGTTTAAAAACCCCTCTAACTTTTTGGCCATCTTCATTCCCAGCAGATCTGCACCCTCCTCATTTAGGTGCAGTCTGTCCCTTCTATAGTACCGGTTACCGACTGAGAAGTCGGCCCAGTCCTCAAGGAACCCAAACCCCTCCTTACTACACCAGCTCTTCAGCCACTTGTTTACTTCCCTAATCTCCCTCTGCCTTTCTGGTGTGGCTCGATGTACCGGTAGTATTCCTGAGAATACTACCTTGGAGGTCCTTTTCCTCAATTTAGCTCCTTAGTCCCTAAAATCGTTCTTTAGGACACTCCATCTGCCTCTGACTTTGTCATTGGTGCCAACGTGCACCATGACAGCCGGGTCTTCCCCAGCCCCTCCCAGTAATCTGTACACAAGATCCGTGATGTGCCGAACCCGAGCGCCCGGTAGACAACATACTGTTCGGCACTTCAGGTCTTGGTTACAGATTGCCCTCTCTGTCCTTCTAAGAATTGAGTCCCCTACCACCAGAATCTGTCTTTCCTTTCCCTTTGCTGCCCCCCCACTCTCACTGGAGGAGTTCTTCCCCCGGCAGCTAGGAGAGTCCCTCATCTCCAGCAGTGCTGGTCCCTCACTTGTTTCACCAATGTCACTCAATGGTGCGTACTTATTGGGATGCTCCAGTCCTGGATCGGCCTCCCTGGCACTTCCCCCTCTACCCTTCCTGACTGTCACCCATCTACTCTTTCCTAGTGCCGCCACCTCTTTGTCTCCATCCGCCTCTGTGCTGGCCCCTGCCGGCACCTCTTTGTCTCCACCCCCTCTGTGCCGGCACCTCTTTGTCTCCACCCGCCTCTGTGCTGGCCCCTGCCGTGTACGTTCCTGACTCTCCTTTAGTATGGAGGGACTTCTCAGTGCTGACAGTTGCTTCCCCAGATTCAGAACCTGGGCTTCCAAGGAAACAATGTGCTTACATTTTGCACAGCAGTATTCGCCCTCGATCAGATGATCAAGGAACACATTAATGCAGCAAGATGTACAAAGAGTCACCTCTCCACACCCGCCGGGCATCGTACCTATTAAATTTAGTGAGGATTTGGGGATTATACCCTGTCCAAATTACCTAACAGCTAGCTTCCTGGCACTAATACTCAAGACAATACACAGGTACACAACAAGACAATACCCAGGTACTCACAGACCTACGTGCACTCACAATACTCAAGTATACAGTATACAATACACAAGTACTAACGATCCACACACACTACTCAGACAACACTCAGATACTCACACTACACAGGTACTATGACCCCTGTTATAACCTCCTGTTTTAAACTCTGGTTTTAACTCACCGCTTAGACCAGTTCCACTTGGACTAAGTTCCAACAGCCTCACAATGAGCAGCCAGTCATAGGATAACAATCTAATACAACGTTGGACAAGCCAGAATATGCAGTGGATATGCAGTTGGCTAAAGGATAGATACCAGAGTGAGGTTATAAATGAGGTTCACTCAGAACAGAGACCAGTTACTAGTGGGATTCCCCAAGGCTCTGTACTGGGTCCTGTTCTATTTAACCTATATGTAAGTCAGGCATGTCCAAAGTCCGGCCCGCGGGCCAATCGCGGCCCGCGGTCCGGTTTCGGACGGCCCGCCTGGTAATTTTGACATATATATCTTTTGTGGCCCCCAACGAATCCCCGAGCGCCGGGGGCCATAAAAGATAGATATGCTGGCTGCCTTGGAGGGGGCGGGACAAGCGCCGTACAGGATACAGGAGAATTTCCTGTTTACACGGCGTCCTGTGTAAAAGGAAGTCCCGTCTCCTGCGCTGCCATTGGACAATTGTTTTGTCCATCATAGGAGGCGGGACTTTCAATTAAAGAGGCCGCCGTGTAAACAGGAATTTCTCCTGTATATCTGTTGGCGCTCGTCCCGCCCCCTCCCTGTCTCCTCCAAGGCTGCAGATGGACATGAATCAGGCTGCACTGACAGCAATGGTGAGTCTGCATTCATGTCAATGTGGTGGGGGCTGCCGTATTTATGTCAATGTGGTGGGGGCTGCATTCATGTCAATGTGGGGGCTGCATTCATGTGAATGTGGTGGGGGCTGCATTCATGTCAATGTGGGGGCTGCATTCATGTCAATGTGGTGGGGGCTGCATTCATGTCAATACGGTGGGGGCTGCATTCATGTCAATACGGTGGGGGCTGCATTCATGTGAATGTGGTGGGGGCTGCATTCATGTCAATACGGTGGGGGCTGCATTCATGTCAATACGGTGGGGGCTGCATTCATGTCAATACGGTGGGGGCTGCATTCATGTCAATACGGTGGGGGCTGCATTCATGTGAATGTGGTGGGGGCTGCATTCATGTCAATACGGTGGGGGCTGCATTCATGTCAATACGGTGGGGGCTGCATTCATGTCAATACGGTGGGGGCTGCATTCATGTCAATACGGTGGGGGCTGCATTCATGTCAATACGGTGGGGGCTGCATTCATGTCAATACGGTGGGGGCTGCATTCATGTCAATACGGTGGGGGCTGCATTCATGTCAATATGGTGGGGGCTGCATTCATGTCAATACGGTGGGGGCTGCATTCATGTCAATACGGTGGGGGCTGCATTCATGTCAATACGGTGGGGGCTGCATTCATGTCAATACGGTGGGGGCTGCATTCATGTGAATGTGGTGGGGGCTGCATTCATGTGAATGTGGTGGGGGCTGCATTCATGTGAATGTGGTGGGGGCTGCATTCATGTCAATACGGTGGGGGCTGCATTCATGTCAATACGGTGGGGGCTGCATTCATGTGAATGTGGTGGGGGCTGCATTCATGTGAATGTGGTGGGGGCTGCATTCATGTGAATGTGGTGGGGGCTGCATTCATGTCAATACGGTGGGGGCTGCATTCATGTCAATACGGTGGGGGCTGCATTCATGTTAATGTGGTGGGGGCTGCATTCATGTCAATACGGTGGGGGCTGCATTCATGTCAATACGGTGGGGGCTGCATTCATGTCAATACAGTGGGGGCCACATTCATGGCAATGGAGTGGGGGCCGCAGATGGGCACTGATTAGGCTGCATTGATGGGCACTGACCCTTATTTTGCTTCACAGTTCTTTATTTAAAATTTAAGATTTTTTTTCCTGAAACTTCATTTTTAAAGTGAAGGTGCGTGTTATAAGCAGATTAAATCCGGTATATCCAAATAACACGCCCAAGCTCATCTATTCACCACACACAGCACAAAGGCAAGAGAATTCTTGTTGGGCCGTGTATTAGTGCTCGGATGGACACACTTAGACCAAATTTTAATGGTTTAAGAATGTCAGGCAAAATGGTCGGCCCTCAAGCATGTTCTATTCATCAAATCTGGCCCTCTTGGAAAAAAGATTGGACACCCCTGATGTAAGTGATATAAGTAAAGGTTTGTTGGGCATGGTATGTCTTTTTGTTGATGATACATAGGTGTGTAAACTGCTTTACTGGAGGTGTCTGTAACATGGAACTTGATTCGACATTGCTGGACAATTGGTCAAAGCAGCGGAGACTGCAGTTCAACGTTTTTAAATGGAAAATAATGCACCTAGGGAAGAATAATCCCCTGAAAGAGTACAACATTGGGGGGTACAGTGTTAGCCAGCACTACAGAAGAAAAAGATTTGGGGTGCGACTTCAGGAACTTAATATTTTCCTTCAGTCTGGAGGAAAGAAGGGAAAGGGCAGACATGATTGAAACCTTTAAATACATTAAGGGGGTGAATAAGGTTCAGGAATGTAGTCTTTTCAATATGAAATCAAAATCAAGAACACACAGACGTGATCTCCAACTAACTGGAGGAAAATTTAAAACGTATCTTAGAAAGTATTATTTTACTAAAAGGGTAATGATTGGCATAAACTACCAGCAGAGGTAGTCAGACAGTCAACAGTAAATGGCTTCAAACATGCTTGGGATAAACATAGATCTATAGTCAGACAACAAAGGCAATGAAAAAAAAAACAATAGACATTAAATAAATAAATAAAATCGGCAGACTCGATAGACTACTCAGTCTTTTTCTGCTGTCACTTTTCTATGTTTCTATGTTTTGATGTTATCACAGGGCAGCAGATTACAAGGCTTCTGAGAGGTTTCCTCCATGTATTTTTTCACTGCGCAAATGATATGTCAGTTTTAAGGTTAGGGTTGGGGTTAGGGTTTAGGTTAGGGTTGGGGTTAGAGTTGGGGCTAGATATGGGGTTAGGTTTAGGGTTGGGATTATTACAGGGCAGCAGATCACAAGGCTCCTCCAAGGCAACCTCCAGATTTTTCCTCCAACTATTTTCATTGTTCAATTGACATGTCAGCAAATGTTCTCAGTACATATCTGCAAAGCATTGCCTTAGGGTTAGGGTTGGGGGGTTAGGTTTGGGGTTAGGTTTAGGTTTGGGGTTTGGGTTTGGATTGGGGTTGGGGTTAGGGTTGAGGTTAGGTTTGGGGTTAGGGTTGGGTTTGGGGTTAGGGTTGGGTTGGGGTTAAAATAGGGGTCGGGGTTATCACAGGATCTCAAGGCTCCTGAGATGTTTCTTCCAATTATTTGCATCACTCAAATGATATGTCTGCAAATGTTCTCAGTGCATGTCTGCACTGCATTACCTTAGGGTTCGAGTTGGGGTTATGGTTGGAGTTGGAGCTAGGGTTTAGGGTTAGGGATGGGGATGGGGTTGGGGTTAGTGTGGGGGTATGGTTTGGGGTTGGGTTTGGAGTTAGGGTTGGGTTAGGGTTGGGCTTAGGTTTTGGGTTAGGGTTGGGATTCTGGTTGGGGTTTGGGTTTGGTTGAGGTTAGGGTTGGGATAAGGTTAGGTTGGGGTTTGGTTTAGTGTTGGGGTTCTAGTTGGGGGCAGAGTTGGGGTTCTGGTTGGGGTTGGAGTTAGTGCTGGGTTCGGTTTAGGGTTGGGGTTCTGGTTGGGGGTAGGGTTGGGGTTCTGGTTGGGGTTGGAGTTAGTGTTGGGTTGGGGTTAGGGTTGGGGTTTGGTTTAGTGTTGGGGTTCTGGTTGGGGGTAGGGTTGTTTGGGGGGCTCTCTCTGGGGATCATCTATGGAAGTTCTGACTGATGGTCTTTTCCTGCTCCTCAGTGTGGATTCGGAGATGTTGGTGGAAGAAGGTTTTTCAGTGGTCAGTGTTGACGCCAGCGATAAGATGCTGAAATACGCCCTGAAGACGCGCTGGAACCGGAGGAAAGAGCCGGCGTTCGATCGATGGGGTTTGGCTTGTCCTATGTCCTTTGTCCTCTGTCCATGTCCTGTGTCCGTGTCCTGTGTCTGTGTCCTGAGTCCTCTGTCCATGTCCTGTGTCAGTGTCCTCTGTCTGTGTCCTGTGTCCGTGTCCTGAGTCCTCTGTCCATGTTCTGTGTCAGTGTCCTCTGTCTGTGTCCTGTGTCCGTGTCCTGAGTCCTCTGTCCATGTTCTGTGTCAGTGCCCTCTGTCTGTGTCCTGTGTCCGTGTCCTGTGTCCGTGTCCTGAGTCCTCTGTCCATGTCCTGTGTCAGTTCCCTCTGTCTGTGTCAGTGTCCTCTGTCCGTGTCCTGTGTCCATGTCCTGTGTCCTCTGTCCATGTCCTGTGTCAGTGTCCTCTGTCCATATCCTGTGTCCATGTCCTCTCTCCGTGTCCTCTGTCCATGTCCTGTGTCAGTGTCCTCTGTCCATATCCTGTGTCCATGTCCTGTGTCCGTGTCCTCTGTCCGTGTCCGTATTCTCTGTCTGTATCAGTGTCCTCTGTCCATGTCCTGTGTCTAAGTCCTCTGTCCGTGTCCTGTGTCAGTGTCCTCTGTCCGTGTCCTGTGTCCGTGTCCTCTGTCTGCGTCCTGTGTCCGTGTCCTCTATCTGCATCCTGTGTCCATGTCCTCTGTCTGTGTCCATGTCCTCTGTCCATGTCAGTGTCCTCTGTCCATGTCCTCTGTCCGTGTCCTCTGTCCATGTCCTGTGTCAGTGTCCTCTGTCCATGTCCTGTGTCCATGTCCTCTGTCCGTGTCCGTGTCCTCTGTCCGTGTCCTGTGTCCGTGTTCTCTGTCTGTATCAGTGTCCTCTGTCCATGTCCTGTGTCTAAGTCCTCTGTCTGTGTCCTGTGTCAGTGTCCTCTGTCCGTGTCCTGTGTCCGTGTCCTCTGTCTGTGTCCTGTGTCCGTGTCCTGTGTCCGTGTCCTCTATCTGCGTCCTGTGTCCGTGTCCTCTGTCTGCGTCCTGTGTCCATGTCCTCTGTCTGTGTCCATGTCCTCTGTCCTGTGTCTGTGTCCTCTGTCCGTGTCCTGTGTCCATGTCCTCTGTCTGTGTCAGTGTCCTCTGTCCATGTCCTGTGTCCATGTCCTCTGTCCATGTCAGTGTCCTCTGTCCATGTCCTGTGTCCATGTCCTCTGTCCATGTCAGTGTCCTCTGTCCATGTCCTGTGTCCATGTCCTCTGTCCGTGTCCTGTGTCCATGTCCTGTGTCCGTGTTCTCTGTCCTCCTCATCATTTCTCTGTATGTTTCAGTGATTGAGGAGGGAAATTGGCTGACTTTGGATCGGGATGTCACTCCTCCGGGAAGGGGATTTGATGCTGTTATTTGTCTGGGGAACTCATTCGCTCATCTTCCAGACTTTAAAGGTAATTGATTTCCTCACAATATACCGGCATCTGCTGACCTCTGGCTTCTACCTCTATTGTGTGCAGGGCAGACCACCAACATTCTCCAGGGCCCAGTGGCCATCTGACCAAGTCCTTCAGTGCAACCACTTTTATTTTAACACTCCTACAACCTAATATATGAAAATGAAGAGTGTATTCCAAGTCATCAGTGCTTTCAAGATTTAACAGTAAGCAATTACTGTATTTATTGGCGTATAACACTCACTTTTTTACCATGAAAATCGGGTGCAAATAGCTTGAGCGTGTTATACGCCAATACTTCAATTAGCTGCCTCGGAGGGGACAAGGAGGGGGGCCGGAGGAGCCCTGTCAGATTACATACAGCGAGAATCTCCTGTTTACTTGGCAGCCTCTGTAATAGGAAGTCCTGTCTCCTGGGCCGCCATTGGACCACTGTTCTGTCTATCATAGGAGATTCTCTTTGTATGTAATCTGTCGGCGCTCGTCCCGCCCCCTCCCTGTCCCCTCAAGGTGCAGGTGGATGTCAATCAGGCTGCACTGATGGCAATGGTGAGGCTGCTGCATTGAAGGCAATGGTGAGGCTGCATTGATGAGGCTGCAGATGGGCACTGACCCTTATTTTGCTCCAAAGTTCCTTATTTAAAATGTTTGTTTTTTTCCTGAAACTTCCCTCTTAAAATGAATGTGCGTGTTATACGCCTGTGCGTGTTATACACTGATAAATACGGTATATTTTGACCAAAAAAAATGAATTCATTTCACCTCTCCTTCCTTTACATGGCCATTTCATTCCAATCCAGCAAAGAGACCTCCCCTACAGCAAAAAGACAGCCCTGCCATCAAAGAGACGTCCCCATCCCGCAAAGAGACATCCCAATCCAGCAAAGAGACATCCCCTACAGCAAAAAGACAGCCCTGCCATCAAAGAGACATCCCCATCCCACAAAGAGACATCCCAATCCAGCAAAGAGACATCCCCTACAGCAAAAAGACAGCCCTGCCATCAAAGAGACATCCCCATCCCACAAAGAGACATCCCCATCCCACAAAGAGACATCCCCTACAGCAAAAAGACAGCCCTGCCATCAAAGAGACATCCCCATCCCACAAAGAGACATCCCAATCCAGCAAAGAGACATCCCCTACAGCAAAAAGACAGCCCTGCCATCAAAGAGACATCCCCATCCCACAAAGAGACATCCCCATCCCACAAAGAGACATCCCCTACAGCAAAAAGACAGCCCCTCCATCAAAGAGACATTCCCATCCCACAAAGAGACATCCCAATCCAGCAAAGAGACATTCCCTACAGCAAAAAGACAGTCCCTCCATCAAAGAGACATCCCAATCCAGCAAAGAGACATCCGAAATCCAGCAAAGAGACATCCCCTACAGCAAAAAGACAGCCCTGCAATCAAAGAGACATTCCCATCCCACAAAGAGGCATCCCAATCCAGCAAAAAGACATTCCCTACAGCAAAAAGACAGTCCCTCCATCAAAGAGACATCCCAATCCAGCAAAGAGACATCCGAAATCCAGCAAAGAGACATCCCCTACAGCAAAAAGACAGCCCTGCCATCAAAGACATCCCTTACAGCAAAAAGACAGCCCTGCCATCAAAGAGACATCCCTATCCCTCAAAGAGACATCCCAATCCAACAAAGAGACATCCCCTACAGCAAAAAGACAGCCCCTCCATCAAAGAGACAGCCTAATCCAGCAAAAAACACATCCAAATTCAGCAAAGAGACCCCCCCGGCAGCATGGGACTCCAGGGTAGCTGGGCCCCTAGGTATGCCCGGGCCCCCTAAGTGTGTATGGGCTGCCCCCTGATAGCAGCCCTGATTGTGTGCACACCACTAAGGCAGACTGTCCTGTTTTTATATTGTCTATAATGTTTTTCATGCATCACAACAATCTTGGATTTTGATACAAATCCTGCAGTCCCTGGGCTCTGAGCATTGTCCTGTAACAATCCCCTCCCTGTCACTATTCTGCACAGCGGGTGCCGGCATCGCTTCCAACTGTCCCTGATTTGGAGCCTTGTCCCTCTGTCCCTCTTCCATCCTCATTTGTCCCTCTGATCTATATAATTGTATATGTATTATTTATCTCCCAGTAATAAACATTTCATCCAATTTCTACATTGCTGCATTTGTAAATTCCATAAGCCAATATACAGGAATAGTTGTGGTATAAAAAAAGGCTTGTGGGCATAACCCCTCGCCCTCCAGAAGATTTACCCCCCTTCATGACCAGGCCATTTTTTGTGATACGGCACTGCGTCGTTTAAACTGACAATTGCGCGGTCCTGCGACATTGTACTCAAATAAAATCGGAGTCCTTTTTTTCCCCCATAAATAGAGGTTTTTTTTGGTGGTATTTGATCACCTCTGCGGTTTTTATTTCTTGCGATATAAACAAAAAAAGAGTGTCAATTTAAAAAAAAACTATTATATTTTTTTCTTTCTGCTATAAAACATTTCCAATAAAAAATGGAAAAAAAATCTAATTTCTTCATCAATTTGAGCCGATATGTATTCTGCTGCATGTTTTTGGTAAAAAAAAATCACAATAAGCGTTTATTGATTGGTTTGCACAAAAGTTATTGTGTCTACAAACTATGGGATATTTTTATTAATTTTTCATTTCATTTAATTTTTTTGCTAGTAATGGCGGCGGGACTGCAATATTGTGGCGGGCAATAAGACACTAACTGACACTTGTGACACTAATACAGTAATCAGTGCTGAAAATATACACTGTCACTGTACTAATGACACTGGCTGGGAAGGGGTTAAAATCAGGAGCGATCAAAGGGTTAAATGTGGGCCTAGCTAGTGCTTGTGTACTGTGGGGGAGGTGCTTTTACTAGGGAAAGGCATGGATCCATGCCTTCGCTTCTGTCAGAACGGCAATCTGCTGGGTGCCGGCTGACATCGAGTTACAGCGGGAGTGATCTCTATAATCTGTAATCACAGCGGGAGTGATCTCTATAATCTGTAATCACAGGGGGAGTGAGCTCTATAATCTGTAATCACAGGGGGAGTGATCTCTATAATCTGTAATCACAGGGGGAGTGATCTCTATAATCTGTAATCACAGCGGGAGTGAGCTCTATAATCTGTAATCACAGGGGGAGTGATCTCTATAATCTGGAATCACAGGGGGAGTGATCTCTATAATCTGTAATCACAGCGGGAGTGATCTCTATAATCTGTAATCACAGAGGGAGTGATCTCTATAATCTGTAATCACAGAGGGAGTGATCTCTATAATCACAGGGGGAGTGAGCTCTATAATCTGTAATCACAGCGGGAGCTCTATAATCTGTAATCACAGGGGGAGTGATCTCTATAATCTGTAATCACAGGGGGAGTGATCTCTATAATCTGTAATCACAGCGGGAGTGATCTCTATAATCTGTAATCACCGGGGGAGTGATCTCTATAATCTGTAATCACCGGGGGAGTGATCTCTATAATCTGTAATCACCGGGGGACTGATCTCTATAATCTGTAATCACCGGGGGAGTGATCTCTATAATCTGTAATCACAGCGGGAGTGAGCTCTATAATCTGTAATCACCGGGGGAGTGATCTCTATAATCTGTAATCACCGGGGGAGTGATCTCTATAATCTGTAATCACCGGGGGACTGATCTCTATAATCTGTAATCACCGGGGGAGTGATCTCTATAATCTGTAATCACAGCGGGAGTGAGCTCTATAATCTGTAATCACCGGGGGAGTGATCTCTATAATCTGTAATCACCGGGGGACTGATCTCTATAATCTGTAATCACAGGGGGAGTGATCTCTATAATCTGTAATCACAGCGGGAGTGAGCTCTATAATCTGTAATCACAGGGGGAGTGATCTCTATAATCTGTAATCACAGGGGGAGTGAGCTCTATAATCTGTAATCACAGGGGGAGTGATCTCTATAATCTGTAATCACAGGGGGAGTGATCTCTATAATCTGTAATCACAGCGGGAGTGATCTCTATAATCTGTAATCACAGCGGGAGCTCTATAATCTGTAATCACAGGGGGAGTGATCTCTATAATCTGTAATCACAGCGGGAGTGATCTCTATAATCTGTAATCACAGCGGGAGCTCTATAATCTGTAATCACAGGGGGAGTGATCTCTATAATCTGTAATCACAGGGGGAGTGATCTCTATAATCTGTAATCACAGCGGGAGTGATCTCTATAATCTGTAATCACCGGGGGAGTGATCTCTATAATCTGTAATCACCGGGGGAGTGATCTCTATAATCTGTAATCACCGGGGGACTGATCTCTATAATCTGTAATCACCGGGGGAGTGATCTCTATAATCTGTAATCACAGCGGGAGTGAGCTCTATAATCTGTAATCACCGGGGGAGTGATCTCTATAATCTGTAATCACCGGGGGAGTGATCTCTATAATCTGTAATCACCGGGGGACTGATCTCTATAATCTGTAATCACCGGGGGAGTGATCTCTATAATCTGTAATCACAGCGGGAGTGAGCTCTATAATCTGTAATCACCGGGGGAGTGATCTCTATAATCTGTAATCACCGGGGGAGTGATCTCTATAATCTGTAATCACCGGGGGACTGATCTCTATAATCTGTAATCACAGCGGGAGTGAGCTCTATAATCTGTAATCACCGGGGGAGTGATCTCTATAATCTGTAATCACAGCGGGAGTGAGCTCTATAATCTGTAATCACAGGGGGAGTGATCTCTATAATCTGTAATCACCGGGGGAGTGATCTCTATAATCTGTAATCACAGCGGGAGGGAGCTCTATAATCTGTAATCACAGGGGGGGTGAGCTCTATAATCTGTAATCACCGGGGGAGTGATCTCTATAATCTGTAATCACCGGGGGAGTGATCTCTATAATCTGTAATCACAGCGGGAGTGATCTCTATAATCTGTAATCACAGGGGGAGTGAGCTCTATAATCTGTAATCACCGGGGGAGTGATCTCTATAATCTGTAATCACAGGGGGAGTGAGCTCTATAATCTGTAATCACAGGGGGAGTGATCTCTACAATCTGTAATCACAGGGGGAGTGATCTCTATAATCTGTAATCACAGCGGGAGTGAGCTCTATAATCTGTAATCACAGCGGGAGTGAGCTCTATAATCTGTAATCACAGGGGGAGTGATCTCTATAATCTGTAATCACAGGGGGAGTGATCTCTATAATCTGTAATCACAGCGGGAGTGATCTCTATAATCTGTAATCACAGGGGGAGTGATCGCTATAATCTGTAATCACAGGGGGAGTGATCTCTATAATCTGTAATCACAGGGGGAGTGATCTCTATAATCTGTAATCACAGGGGGAGTGAGCTCTATAATCTGTAATCACAGCGGGAGTGATCTCTATAATCTGTAATCACAGGGGGAGTGATCTCTATAATCTGTAATCACAGCGGGAGTGAGCTCTATAATCTGTAATCACAGGGGGAGTGATCTCTATAATCTGTAATCACAGGGGGAGTGAGCTCTATAATCTGTAATCACAGGGGGAGTGATCTCTATAATCTGTAATCACAGCGGGAGTGAGCTCTATAATCTGTAATCACAGCGAGTGATCTCTATAATCTGTAATCACAGAGGGAGTGATCTCTATAATCTGTAATCACAGCGGGAGTGATCTCTATAATCTGTAATCACAGCGGGAGTGATCTCTATAATCTGTAATCACAGGGGGAGTGATCTCTATAATCTGTAATCACAGGGGGAGTGAGCTCTATAATCTGTAATCACAGGGGGAGTGAGCTCTATAATCTGTAATCACAGCGGGAGTGAGCTCTATAATCTGTAATCACAGAGGGAGTGATCTCTATAATCTGTAATCACAGCGGGAGTGATCTCTATAATCTGTAATCACAGGGGGAGTGAACTCTATAATCTGTAATCACAGCGGGAGTGAGCTCTATAATCTGTAATCACAGCGGGAGTGATCTCTATAATCTGTAATCACAGGGGGAGTGATCTCTATAATCTGTAATCACAGCGGGAGTGATCTCTATAATCTGTAATCACAGGGGGAGTGATCTCTATAATCTGTAATCACAGCGGGAGTGATCTCTATAATCTGTAATCACAGGGGGAGTGAGCTCTATAATCTGTAATCACAGCGGGAGTGATCTCTATAATCTGTAATCACAGGGGGAGTGATCTCTATAATCTGTAATCACAGCGGGAGTGATCTCTATAATCTGTAATCACAGGGGGAGTGATCTCTATAATCTGTAATCACAGGGGGAGTGATCTCTATAATCTGTAATCACAGCGGGAGTGAGCTCTATAATCTGTAATCACAGGGGGAGTGATCTCTATAATCTGTAATCACAGCGGGAGTGATCTCTATAATCTGTAATCACAGCGGGAGTGATCTCTATAATCTGTAATCACAGGGGGAGTGATCGCTATAATCTGTAATCACAGGGGGAGTGATCTCTATAATCTGTAATCACAACGGGAGTGAGCTCTATAATCTGTAATCACAGCGGGAGTGATCTCTATAATCTGTAATCACAGGGGGAGTGATCTCTATAATCTGTAATCACAGGGGGAGTGATCTCTATAATCTGTAATCACAGGGGGAGTGATCTCTATAATCTGTAATCACAGCGGGAGTGATCTCTATAATCTGTAATCACAGGGGGAGTGATCTCTATAATCTGTAATCACAGGGGGAGTGATCTCTATAATCTGTAATCACAGCGGGAGTGAGCTCTATAATCTGTAATCACAGGGGGAGTGATCTCTATAATCTGTAATCACAGCGGGAGTGATCTCTATAATCTGTAATCACAGCGGGAGTGATCTCTATAATCTGTAATCACAGCGGGAGTGATCTCTATAATCTGTAATCACAGGGGGAGTGATCTCTATAATCTGTAATCACAGGGGGAGTGATCTCTATAATCTGTAATCACAGCGGGAGTGATCTCTATAATCTGTAATCACAGGGGGAGTGATCTCTATAATCTGTAATCACAGGGGGAGTGATCTCTATAATCTGTAATCACAGGGGGAGTGAGCTCTATAATCTGTAATCACAGGGGGAGTGATCTCTATAATCTGTAATCACAGGGGGAGTGAGCTCTATAATCTGTAATCACAGGGGGAGTGATCTCTATAATCTGTAATCACAGGGGGAGTGATCTCTATAATCTGTCATCACAGAGGGAGTGATCTCTATAATCTGTAATCACAGCGGGAGTGATCTCTATAATCTGTAATCACAGCGGGAGTGAACTCTATAATCTGTAATCACAGCGGGAGTGAGCTCTATAATCTGTAATCACAGCGGGAGTGAGCTCTATAATCTGTAATCACAGGGGGAGTGAGCTCTATAATCTGTCATCACAGAGGGAGTGATCTCTATAATCTGTAATCACAGCGGGAGTGATCTCTATAATCTGTAATCACAGCGGGAGTGAACTCTATAATCTGTAATCACAGCGGGAGTGAGCTCTATAATCTGTAATCACAGCGGGAGTGATCTCTATAATCTGTAATCACAGCGGGAGTGAGCTCTATAATCTGTAATCACAGCGGGAGTGAGCTCTATAATCTGTAATCACAGCGGGAGTGATCTCTATAATCTGTAATCACCGGGGGAGTGATCTCTATAATCTGTAATCACCGGGGGAGTGAGCTCTATAATCTGTAATCACAGCGGGAGTGATCTCTATAATCTGTAATCACAGCGGGAGTGATCTCTATAATCTGTAATCACCGGGGGAGTGATCTCTATAATCTGTAATCACCGGGGGAGTGAGCTCTATAATCTGTAATCACAACGGGAGTGATCTCTATAATCTGTAATCACAGGGGGAGTGATCTCTATAATCTGTAATCACAACGGGAGTGAGCTCTATAATCTGTAATCACAGCGGGAGTGATCTCTATAATCTGTAATCACAACGGGAGTGATCTCTATAATCTGTAATCACAGGGGGAGTGATCTCTATAATCTGTAATCACAGGGGGAGTGATCTCTATAATCTGTAATCACAGGGGGAGTGAGCTCTATAATCTGTAATCACAGCGGGAGTGATCTCTATAATCTGTAATCACCGGGGGAGTGAGCTCTATAATCTGTAATCACAGCGGGAGTGATCGCTATAATCTGTAATCACCGGGGGAGTGATCTCTATAATCTGTAATCACAGCGGGAGTGATCTCTATAATCTGTAATCACAGCGGGAGTGATCTCTATAATCTGTAATCACAGGATGAGTGAGCTCTATAATCTGTAATCACAGGGGGAGTGATCTCTATAATCTGTAATCACAACGGGAGTGATCTCTATAATCTGTAATCACAACGGGAGTGATCTCTATAATCTGTAATCACAGGGGGAGTGATCTCTATAATCTGTAATCACAGGGGGAGTGATCTCTATAATCTGGAATCACAGGGGGAGTGATCTCTATAATCTGTCATCACAGGGGGAGTGAGCTCTATAATCTGTCATCACAGGGGGAGTGATCTCTATAATCTGTCATCACAGCGGGAGTGATCTCTATAATCTGTCATCACAGGGGGAGTGATCTCTATAATCTGTCATCACAGCGGGAGTGATCTCTATAATCTGTCATCACAGGGGGAGTGATCTCTATAATCTGTCATCACAGAGGGAGTGATCTCTATAATCTGTCATCACAGCGGGAGTGATCTCTATAATCTGTCATCACAGCGGGAGTGATCTCTATAATCTGTCATCACAGAGGGAGTGATCTCTATAATCTGTCATCACAGCGGGAGTGATCTCTATAATCTGTCATCACAGGGGGAGTGATCTCTATAATCTGTCATCACAGGGGGAGTGATCTCTATAATCTGTCATCACAGGGGGAGTGATCTCTATAATCTGGAATCACAGGGGGAGTGATCTCTATAATCACAGGGGGAGTGATCTCTATAATCTGTAATCACAGGGGGAGTGATCTCTATAATCTGTAATCACAGGGGGAGTGATCTCTATAATCTGTAATCACAGGGGGAGTGATCTCTATAATCTGTAATCACAGAGGGAGTGATCTCTATAATCTGTAATCACAGGGGGAGTGATCTCTATAATCTGTAATCACAGGGGGAGTGAGCTCTATAATCTGTAATCACAGAGGGAGTGATCTCTATAATCTGTAATCACAGGGGGAGTGATCTCTATAATCTGTAATCACAGAGGGAGTGATCTCTATAATCTGTAATCACAGGGGGAGTGATCTCTATAATCTGTAATCACAGGGGGAGTGAGCTCTATAATCTGTAATCACAGAGGGAGTGATCTCTATAATCTGTAATCACAGGGGGAGTGATCTCTATAATCTGTAATCACAGGGGGAGTGAGCTCTATAATCTGTAATCACAGAGGGAGTGATCTCTATAATCTGTAATCACAGGGGGAGTGATCTCTATAATCTGTAATCACAGAGGGAGTGATCTCTATAATCTGTAATCACAGGGGGAGTGATCTCTATAATCTGTAATCACAGGGGGAGTGAGCTCTATAATCTGTAATCACAGAGGGAGTGATCTCTATAATCTGTAATCACAGGGGGAGTGATCTCTATAATCTGTAATCACAGGGGGAGTGAGCTCTATAATCTGTAATCACAGAGGGAGTGATCTCTATAATCTGTAATCACAGGGGGAGTGATCTCTATATTCTGGAATCACAGGGGGAGTGATCTCTATAATCTGTAATCACAACGGGAGTGAGCTAGATAATCTGTAATCACAGGGGGAGTGATCTCTATAATCTGTAATCACATGGGGAGTGATCTCTATAATCTGTAATCACAGCGGGAGAGATCTCTATAATCTGTAATCACAGGGGGAGTGATCTCTATAATCTGTAATCACAGGGGGAGTGAGCTCTATAATCTGTAATCACAGGGGGAGTGAGCTCTATAATCTGTAATCACAGGGGGAGTGATCTCTATAATCTGTAATCACAGGGGGAGTGATCTCTATAATCTGTAATCACAACGGGAGTGATCTCTATAATCTGTCATCACCGGGGGAGTGATCTCTATAATCTGTCATCACCGGGGGAGTGATCTCTATAATCTGTCATCACCGGGGGAGTGATCTCTATAATCTGTCATCACAGCGGGAGTGATCTCTATAATCTGTCATCACAGAGGGAGTGATCTCTATAATCTGTCATCACAGCGGGAGTGATCTCTATAATCTGTCATCACCGGGGGAGTGATCTCTATAATCTGTCATCACAGGGGGAGTGATCTCTATAATCTTTCATCACAACGGGAGTGATCTCTATAATCTGTAATCACAGGGGGAGTGATCTCTATAATCTGTAATCACAGGGGGAGTGATCTCTATAATCTGTAATCACAGGGGGAGTGATCTCTATAATCTATAATCACAGCGGGAGTGATCTCTATAATCTGTCATCTCAACGGGAGTGATCTCTATAATCTGTAATCACAGGGGGAGTGAGCTCTATAATCTGTAATCACAGGGGGAGTGATCTCTATAATCTGTAATCACAGCGGGAGTGATCTCTATAATCTGTAATCACAGGGGGAGTGAGCTCTATAATCTGTAATCACAGCGGGAGTGATCTCTATAATCTGTAATCACAGGGGGAGTGATCTCTATAATCTGTAATCACAGCGGGAGTGATCTCTATAATCTGTAATCACAGGGGGAGTGATCTCTATAATCTGTAATCACAGGGGGAGTGATCTCTATAATCTGTAATCACAGCGGGAGTGAGCTCTATAATCTGTAATCACAGGGGGAGTGATCTCTATAATCTGTAATCACAGCGGGAGTGATCTCTATAATCTGTAATCACAGCGGGAGTGATCTCTATAATCTGTCATCACAGGGGGAGTGATCTCTATAATCTGTCATCACAGGGGGAGTGATCTCTATAATCTGTCATCACAGCGGGAGTGATCTCTATAATCTGTCATCACAGGGGGAGTGATCTCTATAATCTGTCATCACAGCGGGAGTGATCTCTATAATCTGTCATCACAACGGGAGTGATCTCTATAATCTGTCATCACAGGGGGAGTGATCTCTATAATCTGTCATCACAGGGGGAGTGATCTCTATAATCTGTCATCACAGGGGGAGTGATCTCTATAATCTGTAATCACAGGGGAATGATCTCTATAATCTGTCATCACAGAGGGAGTGATCTCTATAATCTGTCATCACAGGGGGAGTGATCTCTATAATCTGTCATCACAGCGGGAGTGATCTCTATAATCTGTCATCACAACGGGAGTGATCTCTATAATCTGTCATCACAGGGGGAGTGAGCTCTATAATCTGTCATCACAGGGGGAGTGATCTCTATAATCTGGAATCACAGGGGGAATGATCTCTATAATCTGTAATCACAGAGGGAGTGATCTCTATAATCTGTAATCACAGGGGGAGTGATCTCTATAATCTGTAATCACAGCGGGAGTGATCTCTATAATCTGTAATCACAGGGGAATGATCTCTATAATCTGTAATCACAGCGGGAGTGATCTCTATAATCTGTAATCACAGGGGGAGTGATCTCTATAATCTGTAATCACAGGGGGAGTGAGCTCTATAATCACAGGGGGAGTGATCTCTATAATCACAGAGGGAGTGATCTCTATAATCTGTAATCACAGCGGGAGTGATCTCTATAATCACAGGGGGAGTGAGCTCTATAATCTGTAATCACAGCGGGAGTGATCTCTATAATCTGTAATCACAGGGGGAGTGATCTCTATAATCTGTAATCACAGGGGGAGTGATCTCTATAATCACAGAGGGAGTGATCTCTATAATCTGTATTCACAGCGGGAGTGATCTCTATAATCTGTAATCACAGGGGGAGTGATCTCTATAATCTGTAATCACCGGGGGAGTGATCTCTATAATCTGTAATCATCGGGGGAGTGATCTCTATAATCTGTAATCACAGGGGGAGTGAGCTCTATAATCTGTAATCACAGAGGGAGTGATCTCTATAATCTGTAATCACAGGGGGAGTGATCTCTATAATCTGTAATCACAGGGGGAGTGATCTCTATAATCTGTAATCACAGGGGGAGTGATCTCTATAATCTGTAATCACAGGGGGAGTGATCTCTATAATCTGTAATCACAGGGGGAGTGAGCTCTATAATCTGTAATCACAGGGGGAGTGATCTCTATAATCTGTAATCACAGGGGGAGTGATCTCTATAATCTGTAATCACAGGGGGAGTGATCTCTATAATCTGTAATCACAGGGGGAGTGATCTCTATAATCTGTAATCACAGGGGGAGTGATCTCTATAATCTGTAATCACAGGGGGAGTGATCTCTATAATCTGTAATCACAGTGGGAGTGATCTCTATAATCTGTAATCACCGGGGGAGTGATCTCTATAATCTGTCATCACAGGGGGAGTGAGCTCTATAATCTGTCATCACAGGGGGAGTGATCTCTATAATCTGTCATCACCGGGGGAGTGATCTCTATAATCTGTCATCACAGGGGGAGTGATCTCTATAATCTGTCATCACAGCGGGAGTGATCTCTATAATCTGTCATCACAGGGGGAGTGATCTCTATAATCACAGGGGGAGTGATCTCTATAATCTGTCATCACAGGGGGAGTGATCTCTATAATCACAGAGGGAGTGATCTCTATAATCTGTAATCACAGGGGGAGTGATCTCTATAATCACAGGGGGAGTGATCTCTATAATCTGTAATCACAGGGGGAGTGATCTCTATAATCTGTAATCACAGCGGGAGTGATCTCTATAATCTGTAATCACAGGGGGAGTGATCTCTATAATCACAGGGGGAGTGATCTCTATAATCTTTCATCACAGGGGGAGTGATCTCTATAATCTGTCATCACAGAGGGAGTGATCTCTATAATCTGGAATCACAGGGGGAGTGATCTCTATAATCACAGGGGGAGTGATCTCTATAATCTGTAATCACAACGGGAGTGATCTCTATAATCTGTAATCACAGCGGGAGTGATCTCTATAATCACAGGGGGAGTGATCTCTATAATCACAGGGGGAGTGATCTCTATAATCTGTAATCACAGCGGGAGTGATCTCTATAATCTGTAATCACAGGGGGAGTGATCTCTATAATCTGTAATCACAGCGGGAGTGATCTCTATAATCTGTCATCACAGAGGGAGTGATCTCTATAATCACAGGGGGAGTGATCTCTATAATCACAGGGGGAGTGATCTCTATAATCTGTAATCACAGGGGGAGTGATCTCTATAATCTGTAATCACAGGGGGAGTGATCTCTATAATCTGTAATCACAGGGGGAGTGATCTCTATAATCTGTAATCACAGGGGGAGTGATCTCTATAATCTGTAATCACAGGGGGAGTGATCTCTATAATCTGTAATCACAGCGGGAGTGATCTCTATAATCTGTAATCACAGCGGGAGTGATCTCTATAATCTGTAATCACAGCGGGAGTGATCTCTATAATCTGTAATCACAGCGGGAGTGAGCTCTATAATCTGTAATCACAGCGGGAGTGATCTCTATAATCTGTAATCACAGGGGGAGTGAGCTCTATAATCTGTAATCACAGGGGGAGTGATCTCTATAATCTGTAATCACAGGGGGAGTGATCTCTATAATCTGTAATCACAGCGGGAGTGATCTCTATAATCTGTAATCACAGGGGGAGTGATCTCTATAATCTGTAATCACAGGGGGAGTGATCTCTATAATCTGTAATCACAGCGGGAGTGATCTCTATAATCTGTAATCACAGGGGGAGTGATCTCTATAATCTGTAATCACAGGGGGAGTGATCTCTATAATCTGTAATCACAGGGGGAGTGATCTCTATAATCTGTAATCACAGGGGGAGTGATCTCTATAATCTGTAATCACAGGGGGAGTGATCTCTATAATCTGTAATCACAGGGGGAGTGATCTCTATAATCTGTAATCACAGGGGGAGTGATCTCTATAATCTGTAATCACAGTGGGAGTGATCTCTATAATCTGTAATCACCGGGGGAGTGATCTCTATAATCTGTAATCACAGGGGGAGTGAGCTCTATAATCTGTCATCACAGGGGGAGTGATCTCTATAATCTGTCATCACCGGGGGAGTGATCTCTATAATCTGTCATCACAGGGGGAGTGATCTCTATAATCTGTCATCACAGCGGGAGTGATCTCTATAATCTGTCATCACAGGGGGAGTGATCTCTATAATCACAGGGGGAGTGATCTCTATAATCTGTCATCACAGGGGGAGTGATCTCTATAATCACAGAGGGAGTGATCTCTATAATCTGTAATCACAGGGGGAGTGATCTCTATAATCACAGGGGGAGTGATCTCTATAATCTGTAATCACAGGGGGAGTGATCTCTATAATCTGTAATCACAGCGGGAGTGATCTCTATAATCTGTAATCACAGGGGGAGTGATCTCTATAATCACAGGGGGAGTGATCTCTATAATCTTTCATCACAGGGGGAGTGATCTCTATAATCTGTCATCACAGAGGGAGTGATCTCTATAATCTGGAATCACAGGGGGAGTGATCTCTATAATCACAGGGGGAGTGATCTCTATAATCTGTAATCACAACGGGAGTGATCTCTATAATCTGTAATCACAGCGGGAGTGATCTCTATAATCACAGGGGGAGTGATCTCTATAATCACAGGGGGAGTGATCTCTATAATCTGTAATCACAGCGGGAGTGATCTCTATAATCTGTAATCACAGGGGGAGTGATCTCTATAATCTGTAATCACAGCGGGAGTGATCTCTATAATCTGTCATCACAGAGGGAGTGATCTCTATAATCACAGGGGGAGTGATCTCTATAATCACAGGGGGAGTGATCTCTATAATCTGTAATCACAGGGGGAGTGATCTCTATAATCTGTAATCACAGGGGGAGTGATCTCTATAATCTGTAATCACAGGGGGAGTGATCTCTATAATCTGTAATCACAGGGGGAGTGATCTCTATAATCTGTAATCACAGGGGGAGTGATCTCTATAATCTGTAATCACAGCGGGAGTGATCTCTATAATCTGTAATCACAGCGGGAGTGATCTCTATAATCTGTAATCACAGCGGGAGTGATCTCTATAATCTGTAATCACAGCGGGAGTGAGCTCTATAATCTGTAATCACAGCGGGAGTGATCTCTATAATCTGTAATCACAGGGGGAGTGAGCTCTATAATCTGTAATCACAGGGGGAGTGATCTCTATAATCTGTAATCACAGGGGGAGTGATCTCTATAATCTGTAATCACAGCGGGAGTGATCTCTATAATCTGTAATCACAGGGGGAGTGATCTCTATAATCTGTAATCACAGGGGGAGTGATCTCTATAATCTGTAATCACAGCGGGAGTGATCTCTATAATCTGTAATCACAGGGGGAGTGATCTCTATAATCTGTAATCACAGGGGGAGTGAGCTCTATAATCTGTAATCACCGGGGGAGTGATCTCTATAATCTGTAATCACCGGGGGAGTGAGCTCTATAATCTGTAATCACCGGGGGAGTGATCTCTATAATCTGTAATCACAGGGGGAGTGATCTCTATAATCACAGGGGGAGTGATCTCTATAATCTGTAATCACAGCGGGAGTGATCTCTATAATCTGTAATCACAGCGGGAGTGATCTCTATAATCTGTAATCACAGGGGGAGTGATCTCTATAATCTGTAATCACAGGGGGAGTGATCTCTATAATCTGGAATCACAGGGGGAGTGATCTCTATAATCTGTCATCACAGGGGGAGTGATCTCTATAATCTGTCATCACAGGGGGAGTGATCTCTATAATCTGTCATCACAGGGGGAGTGATCTCTATAATCTGTAATCACAGGGGGAGTGATCTCTATAATCTGTAATCACAGGGGGAGTGATCTCTATAATCTGTAATCACAGGGGGAGTGATCTCTATAATCTGTAATCACAGCGGGAGTGATCTCTACAATCTGTAATCACAGGGGGAGTGATCTCTATAATCTGTAATCACAGGGGGAGTGATCTCTATAATCTGGAATCACAGGGGGAGTGATCTCTATAATCTGTAATCACAGGGGGAGTGATCTCTATAATCTGGAATCACAGGGGGAGTGATCTCTATAATCTGTCATCACCGGGGGAGTGATCTCTATAATCTGTCATCACAGGGGGAGTGATCTCTATAATCACAGGGGGAGTGATCTCTATAATCTGGAATCACAGGGGGAGTGATCTCTATAATCTGTAATCACAGCGGGAGTGATCTCTATAATCTGTAATCACAGCGGGAGTGATCTCTATAATCTGTAATCACAGGGGGAGTGATCTCTATAATCTGTAATCACAGGGGGAGTGATCTCTATAATCTGGAATCACAGGGGGAGTGATCTCTATAATCTGTCATCACAGGGGGAGTGATCTCTATAATCTGTCATCACAGGGGGAGTGATCTCTATAATCACAGGGGGAGTGATCTCTATAATCTGTAATCACAGGGGGAGTGATCTCTATAATCTGTAATCACCGGGGGAGTGATCTCTATAATCTGTAATCACAGCGGGAGTGATCTCTATAATCTGTCATCACAGGGGGAGTGATCTCTATAATCTGTAATCACAGCGGGAGTGATCTCTACAATCTGTAATCACAGGGGGAGTGATCTCTATAATCTGTAATCACAGGGGGAGTGATCTCTATAATCTGGAATCACAGGGGGAGTGATCTCTATAATCTGTAATCACAGGGGGAGTGATCTCTATAATCTGGAATCACAGGGGGAGTGATCTCTATAATCTGTCATCACCGGGGGAGTGATCTCTATAATCTGTCATCACAGGGGGAGTGATCTCTATAATCTGTCATCACAGAGGGAGTGATCTCTATAATCACAGGGGGAGTGATCTCTATAATCTGTCATCACAGGGGGAGTGATCTCTATAATCTGTAATCACAGGGGGAGTGATCTCTATAATCTGGAATCACAGGGGGAGTGATCTCTATAATCTGTAATCACAGGGGGAGTGATCTCTATAATCTGTCATCACCGGGGGAGTGATCTCTATAATCTGGAATCACAGGGGGAGTGATCTCTATAATCTGTAATCACAGCGGGAGTGATCTCTATAATCTGTAATCACAGCGGGAGTGATCTCTATAATCTGGAATCACAGAGGGAGTGATCTCTATAATCTGTAATCACAGGGGGAGTGATCTCTATAATCTGGAATCACAGCGGGAGTGATCTCTATAATCTGTAATCACAACGGGAGTGATCTCTATAATCCGTCATCACAGGGGGAGTGATCTCTATAATCTGTCATCACAGGGGGAGTGATCTCTATAATCTGTCATCACAGGGGGAGTGATCTCTATAATCTGTCATCACAGAGGGAGTGATCTCTATAATCACAGCGGGAGTGATCTCTATAATCTGTAATCACCGGGGGAGTGATCTCTATAATCTGTCATCACAGGGGGAGTGATCTCTATAATCTGTAATCACAGGGGGAGTGATCTCTATAATCTGTAATCACAGCGGGAGTGATCTCTATAATCTGTAATCACAGGATGAGTGAGCTCTATAATCTGTAATCACAGGGGGAGTGATCTCTATAATCTGTCATCACAGGGGGAGTGATCTCTATAATCTGTAATCACAGGGGGAGTGATCTCTATAATCTGGAATCACAGGGGGAGTGATCTCTATAATCTGTCATCACCGGGGGAGTGATCTCTATAATCTGTAATCACAGGGGGAGTGATCTCTATAATCACAGGGGGAATGATCTCTATAATCTGGAATCACAGGGGGAGTGATCTCTATAATCTGGAATCACAGGGGGAGTGATCTCTATAATCACAGGGGGAGTGATCTCTATAATCACAGGGGGAGTGATCTCTATAATCACAGGGGGAGTGATCTCTATAATCTGTCATCACAGGGGGAGTGATCTCTATAATCACAGGGGGAGTGATCTCTATAATCACAGGGGGAGTGATCTCTATAATCACAGGGGGAGTGATCTCTATAATCACAGGGGGAGTGATCTCTATAATCACAGGGGGAGTGATCTCTATAATCACCGGGGGAGTGATCTCTATAATCACCGGGGGAGTGATCTCTATAATCACAGGGGGAGTGATCTCTATAATCACAGGGGGAGTGATCTCTATAATCTGGAATCAGAGAGGGAGTGATCTCTATAATCACAGGGGGAGTGATCTCTATAATCTGTAATCACAGGGGGAGTGAGCTCTATAATCTGTCATCACAGGGGGAGTGATCTCTATAATCTGTCATCACAGGGGGAGTGATCTCTATAATCTGTCATCACAGGGGGAGTGATCTCTATAATCACAGGGGGAGTGATCTCTATAATCTGTCATCACAGGGGGAGTGATCTCTATAATCACAGGGGGAGTGATCTCTATAATCTGTCATCACAGGGGGAGTGATCTCTATAATCACAGGGGGAGTGATCTCTATAATCACAGGGGGAGTGATCTCTATAATCACAGGGGAGTGATCTCTATAATCACAGGGGGAGTGATCTCTATAATCTGGAATCACAGCGGGAGTGATCTCTATAATCTGTAATCACAGGGGGAGTGATCTCTATAATCTGTCATCACAGGGGGAGTGATCTCTATAATCTGTCATCACAGGGGGAGTGATCTCTATAATCTGTCATCACAGGGGGAGTGATCTCTATAATCTGTCATCACAGGGGGAGTGATCTCTATAATCACAGGGGGAGTGATCTCTATAATCTGTCATCACAGGGGGAGTGATCTCTATAATCACAGGGGGAGTGATCTCTATAATCTGTCATCACAGGGGGAGTGATCTCTATAATCACAGGGGGAGTGATCTCTATAATCACAGGGGGAGTGATCTCTATAATCACAGGGGAGTGATCTCTATAATCACAGGGGGAGTGATCTCTATAATCTGGAATCACAGCGTACAGAAGTGTAGGATCACATATATATATATTTGTAGTGATATCCCCGTAGGAGCTGCTGGGTGTTGTAGTCCGCCTGTCGCCCAGCCAGACACACTTTTCTCTCCTCAGAGACATGAAATCCTCACACTTGGGTGTTATTTGGTTTATTGAGGGGATTCAATTCGGATGGGAAATGGGAATTTCTGAGAAGCTGAGTAATTATCAGTTGGGACTATTATATACATCAGAGGATGGCTGGGTGAGGAATGCTCTGATTGGAACAATTTATTTGGGGTACTGTGTGGGTACAGGCAGTAGAGGACTGGAACTATGGACTAACTTCGGAGTCAACCCGTCTGGGGTCTCCTCCTGTGTAAGTCTCCTGCCGAAAGGGGAGAAATGTGACAGACCTAGCCGGGACAGAGGCTTTTGGAGGGGACTGAATGCTAGCCTCTTCCCGACCGATTATGGGCCCTGGCATTTGGGGGAACGGAGCTCTTTGTGAGCTGTATGCCTGGGGACCCTTGAGGTGGTGTTACTTTAGATTCAGGTCCATGTCCCCCAAGACACACAGACTCTGGGGACCCTTGAGGTGGTGTTACTTTAGATTCAGGTCCATATCCCCCAAGACACACAGACTCTGGGGACCCTTGAGGTGGTGTTACTTTAGATTCAGGTCCATGTCCCCCAAGACACACAGACTCTGGGGACCCTGGAGGTGGTGTTACTTTAGATTCAGGTCCATGTCCCCCAAGACACACAGACTCTGGGGACCCTTGAGGTGGTGTTACTTTAGATTCAGGTCCATGTCCCCCAAGACACACAGACTCTGGGGACCCTTGAGGTGGTGTTACTTTAGATTCAGGTCCATGTCCCCCAAGACGCAGACTCTGGGGACCCTGGAGGTGGTGTTACTTTAGATTCAGGTCCATGTCCCCCAAGACACACAGACTCTGGGGACCCTTGAGGTGGTGTTACTTTAGATTCAGGTCCATGTCCCCCAAGACACACAGACTCTGGGGACCCTTGAGGTGGTGTTACTTTAGATTCAGGTCCATGTCCCCCAAGACACACAGACTCTGGGGACCCTTGAGGTGGTGTTACTTTAGATTCAGGTCCATGTCCCCCAAGACACACAGACTCTGGGGACCCTGGAGGTGGTGTTACTTTAGATTCAGGTCCATGTCCCCCAAGACGCAGACTCTGGGGACCCTTGAGGTGGTGTTACTTTAGATTCAGGTCCATGTCCCCCAAGACACACAGACTCTGGGGACCCTGGAGGTGGTGTTACTTTAGATTCAGGTCCATGTCCCCCAAGACACACAGACTCTGGGGACCCTTGAGGTGGTGTTACTTTAGATTCAGGTCCATGTCCCCCAAGACACACAGACTCTGGGGACCCTTGAGGTGGTGTTACTTTAGATTCAGGTCCATGTCCCCCAAGACGCAGACTCTGGGGACCCTGGAGGTGGTGTTACTTTAGATTCAGGTCCATGTCCCCCAAGACACACAGACTCTGGGGACCCTTGAGGTGGTGTTACTTTAGATTCAGGTCCATGTCCCCCAAGACACACAGACTCTGGGGACCCTTGAGGTGGTGTTACTTTAGATTCAGGTCCATGTCCCCCAAGACACACAGACTCTGGGGACCCTTGAGGTGGTGTTACTTTAGATTCAGGTCCATGTCCCCCAAGACACACAGACTCTGGGGACCCTGGAGGTGGTGTTACTTTAGATTCAGGTCCATGTCCCCCAAGACGCAGACTCTGGGGACCCTTGAGGTGGTGTTACTTTAGATTCAGGTCCATGTCCCCCAAGACACGCAGACTCTGGGGACCCTTGAGGTGGTGTTACTTTAGATTCAGGTCCATGTCCCCCAAGACGCAGACTCTGGGGACCCTGGAGGTGGTGTTACTTTAGATTCAGGTCCATGTCCCCCAAGACACACAGACTCTGGGGACCCTTGAGGTGGTGTTACTTTAGATTCAGGTCCATGTCCCCCAAGACACACAGACTCTGGGGACCCTTGAGGTGGTGTTACTTTAGATTCAGGTCCATGTCCCCCAAGACGCAGACTCTGGGGACCTTGGATATGTCATATTACAAATAGTGACTGATTCATGCTGTGGGGACACATACTGTTAGATATTAATGTCATCAACTCCAGCCGCCTGTCTCTGTCTGCTATAATGTAAATGAGTCTAGTATGACTTGTCACAGCTTCTAAGAGTCTTTCACTCATTGTGCTAATTAGCCCTGCTATTGTATGAAGGAGTTCTGTGTTGAGATGTATGATGATGTGTATTGTATAGTCGGTGAGTTAGGAGACGTGAAGTCTGTCCTAAATGTCTCGGAGTCACTTAGGCTGTCTAAAGGATTAGATAATGAGCTCATGTTAATTAGGTTTCTGGTCACAGGTTGTATTTTCATCCTGCTGTATATATTTGTTTGAGATCTCAAAATAAAAATTCATTCCTGTTTGACCCTCAACACAGAGCCTTGTTTCGTACTTGGGGGGAAGAATTATTCGTATGGGTTTCTTGTTCGGTAGCTGCCTTTGTGTTCGGAAATGGAACGTCTTAAACGGCTTTAACCCTTTCATACTCGGGGTGACGTTCCAATCACAATGTATACAATCTCCTCTTCTTCTCCTGCACATCGCTTCCTCTCTTTCCTTCTCCAGACTGATGTAGCGATGGTGGACTATACTTGTAATATTATGTGTGTTCCCCATCCTTCCTCACCTATAGGCAGGGCCGGCCCTACCATGGGACCCGGTGGGACCATTGGACCAGGAGGCAGGTTCTGAGGGGTGGCACATTGACACCCAAGAAGACACTGGTCCCGCTCGATCCCTCCTCTCCTCTCTTTATCCCACTGTGTGGGTGGCCCGGCTCCTCTGCTATTAGAGGTAATGGAAGAGCACTCGCTGCCCACCCATCCTCTCCACGCCCCCCATGGCTGCTGACAAAAGAAAGTCAGCTGACAGCCAACCACATGAAGGGGGAGGAGCTTTCTGCTGAGCAGAGACCCCATGATGAAAGAGGGATCACTATAGGCACCTACCTGTGTCTAACCCCCTCCCTACCACTACTGCCTGTGTCTAACCCCCTCCCTACCACTACTGCCTGTGTCTAACCCCCTCCCTACCACTACTGCCTGTGTCTAACCCCCTCCCTACCACTACTGCCTGTGTCTACCCCCTCCTTACCACCCCTGCCTGTGTCTAACCCCCTCCTTACCACCCCTGCCTGTGTCTAACCCCCTCCTTACCACCCCTGCCTGTGTCTAACCCCCTCCCTACCACTACTGCCTGTGTCTAACCCCCTCCTTACCACCCCTGCCTGTGTCTAACCCCCTCCTTACCACCCCTGCCTGTGTCTAACCCCCTCCCTACCACTACTGCCTGTGTCTACCCCCTCCTTACCACCCCTGCCTGTGTCTAACCCCCTCCTTACCACCCCTGCCTGTGTCTAACCCCCTCCCTACCACTACTGCCTGTGTCTAACCCCCTCCTTACCACCCCTGCCTGTGTCTAACCCCCTCCCTACCACCCCTGCCTGTGTCTAACCCCCTCCTTACCACCCCTGCCTGTGTCTAACCCCCTCCCTACCACCCCTGCCTGTGTCTAACCCCCTCCTTACCACCCCTGCCTGTGTCTAACCCCCTCCTTACCACCCCTGCCTGTGTCTAACCCCCTCCCTACCACTACTGCCTGTGTCTAACCCCCTCCCTACCACCCCTGCCTGTGTCTAACCCCCTCCCTACCACTACTGCCTGTGTCTAACCCCCTCCTTACCACCCCTGCCTGTGTCTAACCCCCTCCTTACCACCCCTGCCTGTGTCTAACCCCCTCCCTACCACCCCTGCCTGTGTCTAACCCCCTCCCTACCACCCCTGCCTGTGTCTAACCCCCTCCCTACCACCCCTGCCTGTGTCTAACCCCCTCCTTACCACCCCTGCCTGTGTCTAACCCCCTCCTTACCACCCCTGCCTGTGTCTAACCCCCTCCCTACCACTACTGCCTGTGTCTAACCCCCTCCCTACCACTACTGCCTGTGTCTAACCCCCTCCCTACCACTACTGCCTGTGTCTAACCCCCTCCTTACCACCCCTGCCTGTGTCTAACCCCCTCCCTACCACCCCTGCCTGTGTCTAACCCCCTCCTTACCACCCCTGCCTGTGTCTAACCCCCTCCTTACCACCCCTGCCTGTGTCTAACCCCCTCCCTACCACTACTGCCTGTGTCTAACCCCCTCCCTACCACTACTGCCTGTGTCTAACCCCCTCCCTACCACTACTGCCTGTGTCTAACCCCCTCCCTACCACTACTGCCTGTGTCTAACCCCCTCCCTACCACCCCTGCCTGTTTCTAACCCCCTCCCTACCACCCCTGCCTGTGTCTAACCCCCTCCCTACCACCCCTGCCTGTGTCTAACCCCCTCCCTACCACCCCTGCCTGTGTCTAACCCCCTCCTTACCACCCCTGCCTGTGTCTAACCCCCTCCCTACCACTACTGCCTGTGTCTAAACCCCTCCCTACCACTACTGCCTGTGTCTAACCCCCTCCCTACCACCCCTGCCTGTGTCTAACCCCCTCCTTACCACCCCTGCCTGTGTCTAACCCCCTCCCTACCACTACTGCCTGTGTCTAACCCCCTCCCTACCACCCCTGCCTGTTTCTAACCCCCTCCCTACCACCCCTGCCTGTGTCTAACCCCCTCCCTACCACCCCTGCCTGTGTCTAACCCCCTCCCTACCACCCCTGCCTGTGTCTAACCCCCTCCTTACCACCCCTGCCTGTGTCTAACCCCCTCCTTACCACCCCTGCCTGTGTCTAACCCCCTCCCTACCACTACTGCCTGTGTCTAACCCCCTCCCTACCACCCTGGCCTGTTTCTAACCCCCTCCCTACCACCCCTGCCTGTGTCTAACCCCCTCCCTACCACCCCTGCCTGTGTCTAACCCCCTCCCTACCACTACTGCCTGCGTCTAACCCCCTCCTTACCACCCCTGCCTGCGTCTAACCCCCTCCTTACCACCCCTGCCTGTGTCTAACCCCCTCCCTACCACCTCTGCCTGTGTCTAACCCCCTCCTTACCACCCCTGCCTGTTTTTAACCCCCTCCTTACCACCCCTGCCTGTGTCTAACCCCCTCCCTACCACCCCTGCCTGTGTCTAACCCCCTCCCTACCACTACTGCCTGTGTCTAACCCCCTCCTTACCACCCCTGCCTGTGTCTAACCCCCTCCCTACCACCCCTGCCTGTGTCTAACCCCCTCCTTACCACCCCTGCCTGTGTCTAACCCCCTCCTTACCACCCCTGCCTGTGTCTAACCCCCTCCTTACCACCCCTGCCTGTGTCTAACCCCCTCCCTACCACTACTGCCTGTGTCTAACCCCCTCCCTACCACCCCTGCCTGTTTCTAACCCCCTCCCTACCACCCCTGCCTGTGTCTAACCCCCCCCCTACCACCCCTGCCTGTGTCTAACCCCCTCCCTACCACCCCTGCCTGTGTCTAACCCCCTCACTACCACCCCTGCCTGTGTCTAACCCCCTCCTTACCACCCCTGCCTGTGTCTAACCCCCTCCTTACCACCCCTGCCTGTGTCTAACCCCCTCCCTACCACCCCGGCCTGTTTCTAACCCCCTCCCTACCACCCCTGCCTGTGTCTAACCCCCTCCCTACCACCCCTGCCTGTGTCTAACCCCCTCCTTACCACCCCTGCCTGTGTCTAACCCCCTCCTTACCACCCCTGCCTGTGTCTAACCCCCTCCTTACCACTACTGCCTGTGTCTAACCCCCTCCCTACCACCCCTGCCTGTGTCTAACCCCCTCCCTACCACCCCTGCCTGTGTCTAACCCCCTCCCTACCACTACTGCCTGTGTCTAACCTGTGTCCAACCCCCTCCCTACCAACCCTGCCTGTGTCTAACCCCCTCCCTACCACCCCTGCCTGCGTCTAACCCCCTCCCTACGACACCTTCCTGTGTCTAACCCCCTCCATACCACCCCTGCCTGTTTCTAACCCCCTCCTTACCACCCCTGCCTGTGTCTAACCCCCTCCCTACCACCCCTGCCTGTGTCTAAACCCCTCCCTACCACACCTTTCTGTGTCTAACCCCCTCCATACCACCCCTGCCTGTGTCTAACCCCCTCCCTACCACCCCTGCCTGTGTCTAACCCCCTCCCTACCACCGCTGCCTGTGTCTAACCCCCTCCTTACCACCCCTGCCTGTGTCTAACCCCCTCCCTACCACCCCTGCCTGTGTCTAACCCCCTCCATACCACCCCTGCCTGTGTCTAACCCCCTCCCTACCACCCCTGCCTGTGTCTAACCCCCTCCTTACCACCCCTGCCTGTGTCTAACCCCCTCCCTACCACCCCTGCCTGTGTCTAACCCCCTCCCTACCACCCCTGCCTGTGTCTAACCCCCTCCCTACCACCGCTGCCTGTGTCTAACCCCCTCCCAACCACCCCTGCCTGTGTCTAACCCCCTCCATACCACCCCTGCCTGTGTCTAACCCCCTCCCTACCACCCCTGCCTGTGTCTAACCCCCTCCTTACCACCTCTGCCTGTGTCTAACCCCCTCCTTACCACCCCTGCCTGTGTCTAACCCCCTCCCTACCACTACTGCCTGTGTCTAACCCCCTCCTTACCACCCCTGCCTGTGTCTAACCCCCTCCCTACCACCCCTGCCTGTGTCTAACCCCCTCCTTACCACCCCTGCCTGTGTCTAACCCCCTCCCTACCACCCCTGCCTGTGTCTAACCCCCTCCCTACCACTACTGCCTGTGTCTAACCCCCTCCCTACCAACCCTGCTTGTGTTTAACCCCCCCACCACCCCTGCCTGTGTTTAACCCCCTCCCTACCACCCCTACCTGTGTCTAACCCCCTCCCTACCACTACTGCCTGTGTTTAACCCCCTCCCTACCACCCCTGCTTGTGTTTAACCCCCTCCCTACCACCCCTGCCTGTGTCTAACCCCCTTCCCTACCACCCCTGCCTTTTTCTAACCCCCTCCCTACCACCCCTGCTTGTGTCTAACCCCCTCCCTACCACCCCTGCCTGTTTCTAACCCCTCCCTACCACCCCTGCCTGTGTCTAACCCCCTCCTTACCACCCCTGCCTGTGTCTAACCCCCTCCCTACCACCCCTGCCTGTGTCTAACCCCCTCTCTACCACCCCTGCCTGTGTCTAACCCCCTCTCTACCACCCCTGCTCCCAATACCACCTCTTCAGGTACTGCCAGCCCTCCTGGCTACAGCTGCCTCTCTCCACTGCCTGTGCCACCACCATCCTCCAGACTGGCTCTGCACCCATCCCAGATGGCTTCATCTCAGTCCTCTCAGTGCCTCCCAATCCTCCTGGCTGCCTCTGTGGAACTCCTGGAGACTTGCCAGGCAGTATTCTTCAGCTGTCTTCTCTTGCTCCTCCTGTGCCTCCTGGCCAGGACACCATTGTTGGTTGTAAGAGGGCCCCGTCCACACCCGAGCCCAGGCCCAAGGTCACCCCCCCCAGACTGGGGAGCTCCCTCAAAGGCACCGACAGCCTAACACTCCATCTCCAACTTCCTCCTGAGCAGGGCTGACCCAAATTTAGGGAGGCCTGCCCGCTGCCAATCCAAGTTGGAGATTGGTCAGGGCTCCCTAGAATACCCCAGGTCGCTCCACCTCCCCTCTCCACCTTTCTTTCCAGAAAGTACCAGAACATTCTGGAAAGATGTGAGAGGTATTGGTGATGCTGCCTGTGAGTCACCCAGCTCTACTCTGAGACACTTCCAACCCAGATCACCAGAACACACCCAGGCTTTTCTGCCAGTCAAGCCTGGAAATTTACCTACTCTGAAAAAAAAAATTACATTACTCTTCTAGCACACTAGGGGGTGAGATATATATACACACAAGATCCTGAGCACAGCCGCTGCCCTGCTATAGGGTGGTCAGCAAGTGGTTAACCAATTATTATTTTTTTACAATGCTCTTTTAAGGGGGGTGTGGCAGGGGGTGTGTCCTATGCCTACATACTTTTGGTAATAGGTGTTCCTCATTTCCATCTCAGAAAGTTGAGAGGTGTGGGTGCCACACAGGAGAAATGAAAGCCAACATCATTGTGGGATGGGGTCAGAGGACCCCCAGTGGTAGATGGCAGTCAGAGGACCCTCAGTAGTAGATGGGGTCAGAGGACCCTTAGTGGTGGATGAGGTCAGGGGATTCTCAGTGGTGGATGGGGGTCAGGGGATCCTCAGTGGTGGATGGGGGTCAGGGGACCCTCAGTGGCGGATGGGGGTCAGAAGACCTTCAGTGGTGGATGGTGTCAGAGGACCCTCAGTGGTGGATGGGGTCAGAGGACCCTAAGTGATAGATGGGGTCAGAGGAGAGGACTCTCAGTGGTGGATGGGGTCAGAGGACCCTCAGTGATTGATGGGGTCAGAGGAGAGGACTCTCAGTGGTGGATGGGGTCAGAGGACCCCCAGTGGTAGATGGCGGTCAGAAGACCCTCAGTAGTAGATGGGGTCAGAGGGCCCTCAGCGGTACATGGGGGTCATAGGACCCTCGGTGGTAGATGGTGGGTCAGGGGACCCTCAGTATGACAGGTTTGTGGAGTTATTTATACTCACCATTCTCTTTATTTCATATTAGGAGATCAGAGCGACCAGCGTCTGGCTCTTCGCAACATTGCAAGCATGGTCCGACCGGGAGGAATATTTATTATTGATCATAGAAATTATGACTACATCCTGAACACTGGCTGTGCTCCTCAGGGGAAGAACATTTACTACAAGGTGAGGGGCGCCTCCACGGGACTCTTCTGGTATTACACTTTCTGCTGACAGATATGTGGTTTCATGTCTCCACAGAGTGACTTGACCCAGGACATCTCTACCTCTGTCTTGTTGGTGAATAACAAAGCGCACATGGTGACACTGGATTACACAGTCCACATTCCGGCTACAGAGGAGTCCCAGGCTGACGTCAGGTACCGATTCCCAATATTGCTTCCATTGTAATCTGCTGACCCTGACCACAATTCCACACAATGGATTTCCTATGAACCTTGTGCAAGATAGGCGTAGAGCTGCTCTTCAACCTCCACTGGAGCTATTGTAAAAGTCTTTGGGTTGGTGTCAGAGTTTTATAGTGTAATGCCGCGTACACACGATCGGACTTTCCGACAACAAATGTTCGATGTGAGCTTGTTGTTGGAAAGTCCAACTGTGTGTATGCTCCATAGAACATTTGCTGTCGGACTTTCCGCCAACAAATGTTTGAGAGCCGGTTCTCAAATTTTCAAAACTTGTTGTCGTAAATTCCTATCGTGTGTACACAAATCCGTCGCACAAAATTCCACGCATGCTCAGAATCAAGCAGAAGAGCCGCGCTGGCTATTGAACTTCCTTTTTCTCGGCTCGTCATACGTGTTGTACGTCACCGCGTTCTTGACGTTCGGAATTTCCGACAACATTTTTGTGACTGTGTGTATGCAAGACAAGTTTGAGACAACATCCATCGGAAAAAATCCATGGTTTTGCTGTCGGAAAGTCCGATCGTGTGTACGCGGCACAAGAGTTGGTGTTTAGGTTTATGCTAATTTTTGAGTTAGGCCAGTTGTAGATATAAGCGTCAGAAGATCCAACCATGGCATGGATGGGGGTGCCATAAACATGCACTTGTGTATTGGCCAAATGCCTGTCCATATGCAACCAGACATCCTCTGGTGTCAGAGAATGCAACAATAACTCCCATCATTGGTGTCAGTGCTGCAACAATAACTCCCATCATTGGTGTCAGTGCTGCAACAATAACTCCCATCATTGGTGTCAGTGCTGCAATAATAACTCCCATCATTGGTGTCAGTGCTGCAATAATAACTCCCATCATTGGTGTCAGTGCTGCAATAATAACTCCCATCATTGGTATTAGTGCTGTGATAATAACTCCCATCATTGGTGTCAGTGCTGCAATAATAACTCCCATCATTGGTGTCAGTGCTGCAACAATAACTCCCATCATTGGTATCAGTGCTGTGATAATAACTCCCATCATTGGTATCAGTGCTGTGATAATAACTCCCATCATTGGTGTCAGTGCTGCAACAATAACTCCCATCATTGGTATCAGTGCTGCAACAATAACTCCCATCATTGGTATCAGTGCTGCAATAATAACTCCCATCATTGGTGTCAGTGCTGCAACAATAACTCCCATCATTGGTGTCAGTGCTGCAATAATAACTCCCATCATTGGTGTCAGTGCTGTGATAATAACTCCCATCATTGGTGTCAGTGCTGCAACAATAACTCCCATCATTGGTGTCGATGTTGCAATAATAACTCCCATCATTGGTATCAGTGCTGCAATAATAACTCCCATCATTGGTGTCAGTGCTGTGATAATAACTCCCATCATTGGTATCAGTGCTGTGATAATAACTCCCATCATTGGCGTCAGTGCTGCAACAATAACTCACATCATTGGTGTCAATGTTGCAATAATAACTCCCATCATTGGTATCAGTGCTGTGATAATAACTCCCATCATTGGCGTCAGTGCTGCAACAATAACTGTCATCATTGGTATCAGTGCTGTGATAATAACTCCCATCATTGGTATCAGTGCTGTGATAACTCCCATCATTGGTGTCAGTGCTGCAATAATAACTCCCATCATTGGTATCAGTGCTGTGATAATAACTCCCATCATTGGTATCAGTGCTGTGATAAAAACTCCCATCATTGGCGTCAGTGCTGCAACAATAACTCTCATCATTGGTATCAGTGCTGTGATAATAACTCCCATCATTGGTGTCAGTGCTGCAATAATAACTCCCATCATTGGTATCAGTGCCGTGATAACTCCCATCATTGGTGTCAGTGCTGCAATAATAACTCCCATCATTGGTATCAGTGCTGTGATAATAACTCCCATCATTGGTATCAGTGCTGTGATAAAAACTCCCATCATTGGCGTCAGTGCTGCAACAATAACTCTCATCATTGGTATCAGTGCTGTGATAATAACTCCCATCATTGGTATCAGTGCTGCAATAATAACTCCCATCATTGGTGTCAGTGGATGAAAGAATTGTTCCCAGCACTAGTGTAAGAGACTATAATATTAGCCCCCACATTTGTGCTCAGGTAAAGTGTTATTTAAACCTCCCATCCCTCATTGGTGGTTAGTGGCAGTGTTTATATGACCTCCCATTCCCCATTGGTGGTTAGTGGCAGTGTTTATATGACCTCCCATTCCCCATTGGTGGTTAGTGGCAGTGTTTATATGACCTCCCATTCCCCATTGGTGGTTAGTGGCAGTGAAGTTTACTTAGAATCCCCTAATCATTCGTTGGATGCACACCAATGGCCCTGTACAAGGGAGAAGATCCAGTTCTGGAATAGAGTACGGGGGAGGGTGCCAACACTGTTATAGAGTCTTCTAGGGACTACGCTGTGCAGCCACATGTTACCCTGAGACATTGCTATGAGGAGTCCATGTCTGTGCAGCTTTTATATGTCTGTACAGCTTTCATATGTCTGTGCAGCTTTCATGTGTTTGTGCAGCTTTCATGTGTCTGTGCAGCTTTCATATGTCTGTGCAGCTTCCATGTGTCTGTGCAGCTTTCATGTGTCTGTGCAGCTTTCATATGTCTGTGCAGCTTCCATGTGTCTGTACAGCTTTTATGTGTCTGTGCAGCTTTCATGTGTCTGTGCAGCTTTTATGTGTCTGTGCAGATTTCATGTGTCTGTGCAGCTTTCATGTGTCTGTGCAGATTTCATGTGTCTGTGCAGCTTTCATGTGTCTGTGCAGCTTTCATGTGTCTGTGCAGCTTTTATGTGTCTGTGCAGCTTTCATGTGTCTGTGCAGCTTTCATGTGTCTGTGCAGCTTGCATGTGTCTGTGCAGCTTTCATGTGTCTGTACAGCTTTTATGTGTCTGTACAGTTTTCATGTGTCTGTGCAGCTTTTATGTGTCTGTACAGCTTTTATGTGTCTGTACAGCTTTCATGTGTCTGTGCAGCCTTCATGTGTCTGTGCAGCTTTCAAATGTCTGTGCAGCTTCCATGTGTCTGTGCAGCTTCCATGTGTCTGTACAGCTTTCATGTGTCTGTGCAGCTTTCATGTGTCTGTGCAGCTTTCATATGTCTGTGCAGCTTTCATATGTCTGTGCAGCTTTCATATGTCTGTGCAGCTTTCAAATGTCTGTGCAGCTTTCATGTGTCTGTGCAGCTTTCATGTGTCTGTGCAGCTTTCAAATGTCTGTGCAGCTTCCACGTGTCTGTGCAGCTTCCATGTGTCTGTACAGCTTTCATGTGTCTGTGCAGCTTTCATGTGTCTGTGCAGCTTCCATGTGTCTGTGCAGCTTTCATGTGTCTGTGCAGCTTTCATATGTCTGTGCAGCTTCCATGTGTCTGTACAGCTTTTATGTGTCTGTGCAGCTTTCATGTGTCTGTGCAGCTTTTATGTGTCTGTGCAGCTTTCATATGTCTGTGCAGCTTTCATGTGTCTGTGCAGCTTTCATGTGTCTGTGCAGCTTTCATGTGTCTGTGCAGCTTGCATGTGTCTGTGCAGCTTTCATGTGTCTGTACAGCTTTTATGTGTCTGTACAGTTTTCATGTGTCTGTGCAGCTTTTATGTGTCTGTACAGCTTTCATGTGTCTGTACAGCTTTTATGTGTCTGTACAGCTTTCATGTGTCTGTGCAGCTTTCAAATGTCTGTGCAGCTTCCATGTGTCTGTGCAGCTTCCATGTGTCTGTACAGCTTTCATGTGTCTGTGCAGCTTTCATGTGTCTGTGCAGCTTTCATATGTCTGTGCAGCTTTCATATGTCTGTGCAGCTTTCATGTGTTTGTGCAGCTTTCAAATGTCTGTGCAGCTTTCATGTGTCTGTGCAGCTTTCATGTGTCTATGCAGCTTTCAAATGTCTGTGCAGCTTCCATGTGTCTGTGCAGCTTCCATGTGTCTGTACAGCTTTCATGTGTCTGTGCAGCTTTCATGTGTCTGTGCAGCTTTCATATGTCTGTGCAGCTTCCATGTGTCTGTGCAGCTTTCATGTGTCTGTGCAGCTTTCATGTGTCTGTACAGCTTTTATATGTCTGTGCAGCTTTTATATGTCTGTGCAGCTTCCATGTGTCTGTACAGCTTTTATATGTCTGTGCAGCTTTCATTTGTCTGTACAGCTTTTATATGTCTGTACAGCTTTTATATGTCTGTGCAGCTTTCATGTGTCTGTGCAGCTTCCATGTGTCTGTGAAGCTTTCATGTGTCTGTACAGCTTTCATGTGTCTGTGCAGCTTTCATGTGTCTGTGCAGCTTTTATATGTCTGTGCAGCTTTTATGTGTCTGTGCAGGTTTCATGTGTCTGTGCAGCCTTCATGTGTCTGTACAGCTTTCATGTGTCTGTTCAGCTTTCATGTGTCTGTACAGCTTTTATATGTCTGTGCAGCTGTCAGAGAATTAGTAGACCAGACTGTGTGGACTGCACAGAGGAGACCAGAAACACATGTAAGTGAATAATAATGGTGTTTATTTAAATAGGTGACAAGCAAGTGAATATAACAGTGCACAACCAACCATAGACCCACAAACAACAAATGGTATATACAAAGAAATGGGATATACCGTAATTGTAACAAATGCCAGGCCGAGGTCATACACAGGGGAAATCAGCAGATGGGTAAGGACGGGAAACCAACAGGACAGGGAGAGGATGGATGGATAAGCTACAGGGCAGGGGTACAAGGTAATCCGGAACAGGAGGGACAGGTCCAGGATGGGCTCGGGATCGGATCAGGACAGGACAGATGCAGGCTCAAGGTCAGGATAACAGGCAGCAAGGTCAGGGCGCAGGAAGAGAGATATCAAGGCAAGCATGTGAGGGCTTGCCAGGTATTTATGAGACTGCCAGTGATTGACCTCATGTAACACCTGAACGCAGAAGGTGCTGTCTGCTCCACACTGCTGGGATACACCTGCTGGTGGACACTGGTACTACGGCCCAAGGATCCAACAGTGCCACCAGCAGGTGAGTCCTCTTATTACAGGTCCTGGGTGTAGGAAGACACCTGCTGGTGGATACTGGTACTGCGATCCAAGAGATCGACAGCACCACCAATGGGTGAACCCTTTCATGACAGTAACTTTTATATGTCTGTGAAGCTTTCATATGTCTGTGCAGCTTTCATATGTCTGTGCAGCTTTCATGTGTCTGTGCAGCTTTCATGTGTCTGTGCAGCTTTCATGTGTCTGTGCAGCTTTTATGTGTCTGTGAAGCTTTCATGTGTCTGTGCAGCTTTCATATGTCTGTGCAGCTTTCATGTGTCTGTGCAGCTTTTATATGTCTGTGAAGCTTTCTGGTACAATGTTGGAAAAAAAAAGAAGGGGAAAACCCCGGATAACGAATTCCCACGCAGGGGATATGTACAAAAACATAAGAAAGAGGTTTACATAAAAGCACATAATGAAACATATTTTAAGAGTGTATTATATCAACTGACATTGACCTACCAGTTAGGGCCGTAGGTCAGTGCGCTATATCCAGGCCATGGGGCCCAGGGGCTGAGGCAGACAAGGGTGAGCAGAGTTGTCCGCAAAACAGGGAAGAGGGTGACAGACAAACACGAGGAGAGAAAAAAGAAAAAAGAGAAGGGGGGAAAGAGAAGAAGGGAAGAACACATATACCATTACGGGGGGGGGGGTAAGTGTAGGGTAGAACGTCGGGCGAGAGGCCCAGGAAGAGAGGAAATGGGAGGAGGGGGGAAAGGGGTCCCCCAGGCTGGAGGTTAGTTCAAAATGAATTTACAAACCTAGACTAGTTGGATTTAGGTTGGGGAGTGTGTAGGACCACCACGGGGCCCATACCTTAAGAAATTTTGCATGGGAGTCGTGAAGGACGCTGGACATTTTCCCGTGGATCATGAGGGTCGTCAATGAAGTCTTCACCTCTGCGAATGAGACAGAGGGTTTTTTCCAAGCCCTCGCTATTGTTCGTTTGGCGGCAATAAATAAGTATGTAGCTAGTTTCTGTTGATGAGAGAAAAGGCCCGGGAGCGGGCAATGAAGTAATGCAAATTTGGGGTCTTTGCGGAAGTGAACATGAAATAGGGAGGAAAGTAGACCAAAGACCCTTGACCAGAAGCCTACAAGACGGGGGCAAGACCACCATGTGTGCAGTTCATCTCCTCTTTGACCACAACCTCGGAAGCATCTATCATTGCATGATGGGTTTGATTTGGCGATGCGGGCTGGAACCCAGTACCAGCGCAGGAGGACCTTATAGGCCGCCTCCAACGTGGCAGTGTTAAAGGAGCATTTTGCTATGCTGGACCAGGCTTTACTCCAATCCACTAGATCTATGGGGGATAGGTCGCGTTCCCATTTAAGCACATAGGAAAGGGTAGTGGAAGTGTTGCCAGCAGTTAGTAAGGAGTATATCATGGAAATGGTGCCGCGAGCACCCGGGCATTGTTGGCAGAAGTGCTCAAAGGCAGTTATTTGATACGGGAAGGAGCCTAGGCACCGGAGGGAAGTTATCCAGTGTCGCAGTTGGATGTAGCAGAAAAGTTCAGCAGGTGGAGCATTATGGGTCTCTTGAAACGAGGACCATGCAGGGAAGGCGCGGGTACGAAGAAAGTGACGAACCAGGGAGAACCCATGGGCAGGCCACCACGAAAAAATATGGGGTTGTTCCAGGCCCGGTGGGAACATAGGGTTATTCAAGAGGGGAAGCAGCGGTAAGAATGGGGACATAAGTTTGCCTGAGTATCGAATCGAGTCCCACAATTTCAGACTGTGCGTCATGAGGGGGCTAGCAGAAGGCGGTCGCATTTTAGGGGTAGCCACAATAAGGCCGAGATAGGGACAGGCGCGCAATTGGGTATCTCCAGGAGAACCCATAGGGGGATATCAGAGGTCGCGTGGAGCATGGTGAGTTGGGAAATTTGGGCTGCTTGGTAGTACTTTGCAACGTCCGGAACGCCTAGTCCACCCCGTAACCTATGGGCATAGAGAGTGGAGCGGGAAACTCTGGGGCGTTTATGTGCCCAGATAAAGGAGAGAAGTCTGTTCTGAAGTAGCTGCAGATAGAAGGCAGGGACCCGGACAGGAAGGGTTCGAAAGAAGTAAAGAATCTTTGGGAGAATGGTCATCTTGACCGCATGGATACGACCGATCCAGGATAAAGTGGGAAATCGCCAAGAAGTCATGAGGGCCGTGATGGTGCGTAAGAGTGGGTAATAGTTGGCGGAGAAAAGGGAGGCGTAAGAAGGGGTCAACTTAACGCCCAAGTAGTCCAGGGAGGAACTTGCCCATCGGTAAGGAAAGGAAGATTGGAGATGTAAGACTAGGGGGCCTGGGAGAGTGACATTCAGGGCGGTAGTTTTGTGTGGGTTGATACGGAGGCCAGAGATAGATGAAAATCGGGTTAGAAGGGCCTGGAGATTTGGTAGGGTGACGATGGGGTTGGTGAGGGTTAGGAGGGCATCGTCAGCGAACATATTCAGTTTATAGTTGTCACCTGCGTAAGGGATGCCCGTGATATTAGGGTCTGCCCTGAGGGCAATAGCTAGCGGCTCAAGGGCAAGAACAAAAAGGACCGGAGATAGAGGGCAGCCTTGCCTCATTCCTCTAGAGATAGGAAAAGAGGGCGAAAGGCAACCAGCATAGTGGACCGAGGCAGAGGGGGTTGAGTAAAGGGCCGTCAGCCACGATAGAATCGAGTCGCCAAAGCCCCAACGTTGTAGCACGTAACGAAGATAGTCCCATGAGAGGGTATCGAAAGCTTTATAAACGTCAAGAGAGAGGAGAAAGCCTGGGATTTTGCGTTGCTGCAGTAGGGTGATCAAGTGAACAACTTTCCGGACATTGTCCCCCGCCTGACGGCCAGGTACAAAGCCCACCTGGTCTCTATGAACCAAGGAGCGCAAGTATTTGTTAATGCGAAAGCATAGGATTTTCCCCAAGAGTTTCACATCCTCATTTAATAGAGAGATTGGGCGAAACGCCTGGGGTTCGTGAGCCTCCTCTGTGGTCTTAGGAATCATGGAAATGTGAGCTCGTAATGAGTCCGGGGAGGGCAGCGCACCTTGTTTCATGCAGTTGAAATAGGCCGTCAGATGGGGGAGCAAGAGGGGAGAAAGCTTACGGTAGTATAGTCCGGTGAAGCCATCTGGGCCCGGGGCCTTCGAAACACGAATACCCTTGATGGCCTGAGTCACCTCCAGTTCGGTAATGTCAGCATTAAGAGTCGCACAGGCTTCTGAGGAGAGAGGCGGAAGATGAAGATCACGGAAGAAATCGTCTGCGAGATTAAGAGGGAAGGGGGAGGGTTTGCTATAAAGTGAGGCTAGGAAATCTGCCAGGGCTGCAGTGACTTTGCTCGGATCTGAAGTGAGGTCTCCATTAGCAGTACGGAGGCGGATAGGTTGTTGGCTGCGAGATGTAGCATTGAGTTTCTTAGCCAGCATTGTGCCCGGTTTATTCGCGCAAGAATAAAATTTATGTTTAGCCCACCGCAGGGCCTTCTCGGTTTGGTCGGAGGCCAACAAGTCTAATTCGGCTGCAAGGGTGTCCCTAGCTTTCTTATTTGCTAGCGTGGGGTGGGATTTCCACTCTGCATCAGCGGAGGCCAAAAGAACTGTAAGTTCCCGGGTCCGCTTTTCCCTATGGCGTTTGCGGGAGGATGCCAGTTGTATACAGTGGCCCCTCATGGTAGCCTTGTGGGCCTCCCAAAGAGAGATGGGCGAAGACACAGAGCCTACATTTTCTTTGAAGAAAGTTTGGAGTCGCGTATGGATTTCAAGAAGGGCGTCTTGTGATGTAAGAAGTGAGTCGTTTAATCGCAATTGAAAGGTAGGGCGTGTTAGGCCTGAGAGAGTGAACAAAAAAACGATAGGGTCATGATCCAACCACACAGAAGGGGGGATCGTAATTTTATGGACATTGGAGATGTGGCGTAGAGGGATGAAAATGTGGTCGATCCTACAGAAGCTGTCGTGCGGGCTAGAGTAGTAAGTGAAGTCGCGGTCACGGGGATGGAGCTCCCGCCAGGCATCTACCAAGCCATGGGATTGTATAAGGGATCTCATCTGCTCCTCCACAACTAAATCATGAGAGGGGGTGGATCCAGATGGGTATTTCCTGTCCACCAAGGAGTCCAGGGCTACGTTCGTGTCACCCATCAAGATGAGGTTCCCGGAGCTGTGCTGGGACACGACCTTGAGGAGGTGGGAGAAAAATTTATGTTGGAATCGGTTCGGAGCATAGTACCCAACCAGGGTTACATTCTGGCCATTTAACGTGCCCTGAAGTAATAGGTATCTACCAGTTGGGTCCGCAATTTCCTTGGAGCATGAGAATAGGAGATTGCGTCTAAAGGCAATGAGAACCCCCCTCTGCTTTTCGGGGGCAGAAGCCAGGTAGAATGTAGGGAAGTGAGGGGAGATAAATTTCGGGGCAGAAGAGGAGGAAAACCTGGTCTCTTGCAAGCATACTACGTCAATGCCACTAGATTTTAGGTGGTGAAACACCTTGGATCGTTTTACTGGAGAATTAAAACCATGGATATTATGGGAATAAAACTTCAACGGAGATTGGGTCATTGTGAGGAGATGAAGGTTAGCTCACGTGGTGGTGTCCAGCAGCTGCAGATCAGGTCGGTAGGGATCCCTGTCAGCGACACTTGCGGATTTCCAGCCTGGGGGAAGAAGAGAAAAGAAAGACAGGGAAAGGTGCAAGACAAGAGACAAAGGGCAGGATGGGGGAAGGAAAAAAAAAACATAAAAACAAAAATACAAAAACAGTACAAACGTACTAGATGCGCCACGTTGGGCGTAAACCACGTCTTCGGCGAGACGTGTAAGGCGGGGGGGCTCAACCGCCGGACACATGGCCATTTTAAGTCTTGGCAGCTCAAAATTTAGCAAGAAGAGGGGGGTGCCGGGAAGAGGGGGGGGGGGGAGGGGATCACTGGCCGAGTCAGCCACAGGAAGGGGAGAGGGGAAAGAGAAGAAAAAAAAAAAAAAAATGTTCCTTAAAAAGGAAGGGGGGGGGGGGGGGGGGTGCAACTAAGGGTTAGGGCAAGATTACTGGTGCTCACAACCAACCCGAGGATAAATTGCAATGAGGGATTGCCAAGAGAGCTTTAAACACAGAATTATTATATAACAATAAAGAACACAAATGGGATGTGTAACTTCTGATGTTCAGACCATTTAGTTAGACCGGACTCCAGCCAGCCAACCTGGAATATCAGGTACAAAGTCCGTCAAGGGGTCCCCTGAATCCCGCCACCAGGCGCAAGCACCACCAGGAAGCGGGCCCCAGAGAGCCCAAGTAAACTAGTAAAAGGGGCTGGACATTAATTATCAACCTGGAGATGAGTCACAGCAATTAAGCAGTACTTAAACATATAATTCAGTATTACTTGAAAACAGTATTAAACATAACTTGCAAATAACATTAGCGGTGCATATCATACAGTCAGGCTAACCCCCAGCCACCTGGCCAGGGGGCTCAGTTATAGGGTCCACCTGAAAGCCTCCCTGGGCCGGTCACCAACCGCTATCGCTAGCGGAGGGAGGGCCCCCGGAGACCTCCCATAGGGTAAATAAGGACCTAGGCATCGTTGGTTAAAGATCAGACAGGAGCATACAGGAGGTAGGGAAGGAAGGGTCAGGACCATGAGAGGCAGGGGGAGGAAAAGGGAAGGGAAGAGGGGGGGGAGAGGGAGGGGAGAGGGGGGGAGAGGTAAAAGGAGGGGGGTGGGAGGAGAGAAGGGCAGGGATAAAAAAAAAAAAAAAAAAGGGGGGATAAGGGGGAGGGGGGCGGCAGAGGGGAGAGAGGGGGGGGCGTAGTGGGCTCCCATGTACCATGCATTTTCAGGACCTTACGCTTAAGGGGACGGGGAAGAACCCCGTAGTTCAAATGAGACAGTGGGGTTCTGGATGTGATGGAGCCTATGATGTTAATGCAACATGGAAGTCCAGAGTGGAGATCTTGAGGAGGTGGTGAGAAGTAGTAAGAGTCAGGTGCTATGTGGTTTGGAATATACCAATACGTTCGGAAAGTCCTGGAGCAGCACAATTGAGTCTAACAGGGTGCCAAAGCAGGTGAAATGGTTCAGAGACTTCCAGGCAGGGTGCGCAGGAGAGGTATAGGGCAGTCATATAGAAGGATGGTGAGGGGGCGACATCACAATATGCACCAACCGGTTGGGTCAAGGCAGGCTGGGGGTGGGGAGGAAGGCATATGATCCAATCCAAGCACGGCCATCATTGGGCATGTGTGAATAGGGAAAGTCAGAAGTCAATATTGATATCGAGGAGGGATCCAATCCAACCATCATTTACGGGAGACGGTTGGTGAAATACAAAAGGGTCCTGAGGACCAAAGGGGAAGACAGGACTCACGGTTTCAAGGGTCAATCTGGATCAGATCGTTGGGAGCCAGCCATAGATGGAGCGGGAGGCGGAGGGCGTCTTGGCCCTTTGACCTTTTCCCATGTGCGACCCGGGAGGTTAGTGGAAAGCTGAGGGGGGGTTGATCCAGTTGGGCTTCGGGTGTTTTTACCAGATGGTAGCAGATGGAGAGAGTCCAGGACGGACTGTGCTTCGTCTGGCGAGGTCAGCGTGTGACTGCGACCATTGTATGAGAAGGATAGCTTGAAGGGGAAGCCCTAGCGGTACCGAATTTGGTGCGATTGAAGAGCTGAGGTGTAAGGCTTCATCTGTCTCCTTTTCACAATCGTAGACTGGGAGAGATCCGTAAAAAGTTGGTAGTGGTATCCCTGGAACGTGAGGTTCGGCTTGTCCCGGGCCGCGCGAAGGAGGGTTTCCTTAGTGCGGTAATAAGTGAACTTTATGATGATGTCGCGGGGTGGTCCCTCTGATTTCTTGGGGCCGAGTGACCGATGGATGCGGTCAAATTCCAGCCTGTCAATGGGGATGGCTGGGACAAGCTCCTGGAACAGGGCCGTGGCAGTGGAGGTGAGGTCCATGACCGTTTCGGGGATGCCCCGCAAGCGCAAGTTACCCCTGCGGGCCCTGTTCTCAAAATCCTCCAGGCGTAGTAAGGCTACATCCAGTTCTTTCTTGATGTCAGAAATGTCCTGCTCGTGGTTTTCTAAGACAGTAGCAGCGGCATCCATCTTGTCCTCTAGGTCATTGGTGCGGGAGCCGAGCTCCCTGATTTCTTTAGTGAGGTGGGTGGCCAGCTTGGTGGTTGCGGCTGATAGTTCTGCCTGCAACATGGTCTTGAAGCGGGAGAGCAGATCGGCATCCCGCAGTGATGGCAGCTGGAGCGGGTCCCCGCCGACTGTGAAGCTTTCATGTGTCTGTGCAGCTTTCATATGTCTGTGCAGCTTTCATGTGTCTGTGCAGCTTTCATATGTCTGTGCAGCTTTCATGTGTCTGTGCAGCTTTCATGTGTCTGTGCAGCTTTTATATGTCTGTGAAGCTTTCATATGTCTGTGCAGCTTTCATGTGTCTGTGCAGCTTTTATATGTCTGTGCAGCTTTCATGTGTCTGTGCAGCTTTCATATGTCTGTGCAGCTTTCATGTGTCTGTACAGCTTTCATTATTCTGCGGTGTACGCGTGATCTTTGCTATCCTGACCGTTATGTATTATTGATTCTAGAGATTTACACCTGTTTATTAAGCTGCAAATTACAATTACCTCTTGTGCGATCGATCGGCTGATTATCTATTCTTCCAAAATAGCATTCATACTGTCCTAAAATGTAGCTTACCATCTGTTAGTCAGTCGCTTAGTGTGAAAACTCCTGGCGGTTCTGGGTTTACTTGCTAGAGATGATGGCTGTCCCATCCCCCAATCCCAGCATTAGGATTACTGTGACCACCAGGGCCCCAAAATAAGTTTTCACATTCTTATTGCACCCCCAGATATAGTGCTTCAATTTATAGACAGTCAACTGTTCAGATACGTTTAGGGTTTTCTAGGCTTTATTTGATGAATGAGATGGTCGTCCGGAGGTCCAGAACTCCCCGTTCACTCTGCACTCCCCTCCCTCATTCACTCTGCGCCCCCCTCCCCCGTTCACTCTGCACTCCCCTCCCTCATTCACTCTGCGCCCCCCTCCCTCATTCACTCTGCGCCCCCCTCCCCCGTTCACTGTGCACCCCCGTTCACTCTGCGCCCCCTCCCCCGTTCACTCTGCACCCCCGTTCACTCTGCGCCCCCCTCCCTCATTCACTCTGCGCCCCCCTCCCCCGTTCACTCTGCACTCCCCTCCCTCATTCACTCTGCGCCCCCCTCCCTCATTCACTCTGCGCCCCCCTCCCCCGTTCACTGTGCACCCCCGTTCACTCTGCGCCCCCTCCCCCGTTCACTCTGCACCCCCGTTCACTCTGCGCCCCCCTCCCCCGTTCACTCTGCATCCCTGTTCACTCTGCACTCCCCTCCCTCATTCACTCTGCACCCCCCTCCCCCGTTCACTCTGTGCCCCCCTCCCCCATTCACTCTGCGCTCCCCTCCCCCCGTTCACTCTGCGCCCCCCTCCCCCGTTCACTCTGCACCCCCCTCCCCCATTCACTCTGTGCCCCCCTCCCCTGTTCACTCTGTGCCCCCCTCCCCCATTCACTCTGCGCCCCCGTTCACTCTGCACTCCCCTTCCCCCCGTTCACTCTGCACTCCCCTCCCCCCGTTCACTCTGCACCCCCCTCCCCCCATTCACTCTGCGCCCCCCCTCCCCCCGTTCACTCTGCGCCCCCCTCCCCCTGTTCACTCTGTGCCCCCCCGTTCACTCTGCACCCCCCTCCCCCCGTTCACTCTGCGCCCCCCTCCCCCTGTTCACTCTGCACCCCCCTCCCCCCGTTCACTCTGTGCCCCCCTCCCCCATTCACTCTGCGCCCCCCGTTCACTCTGCACCCCCCTCCCCCCCATTCACTCTGCACCCCCCTCCCCCGTTCACTCTGCACCCCCTCCCCCCGGTTCACTCTGCGCCCCCCTCCCCGTTCACTCTGCACTCCCCTCCCCTGTTCACTCTGCGCCCCCCTCCCCCGTTCACTCTGCACTCCTGTTCACTCTGCACTCCCCTCCCCCCGTTCACTCTGCGCCCCCCTCCCCCATTCACTCTGCACCCCCGTTCACTCTGCACCCCCCTCCCCGTTCACTCTGCGCCCCCCTCCCCCCATTCACTCTGCGCCCCCCTCCCCCGTTCACTCTGCGCCCCCCTCCCCCCGTTCACTCTGCACCCCCCTCCCCCCATTCACTCTGCGCCCCCCTCCCCCGTTCACTCTGCACCCCCCACAGGATGCGGATTCACTGAGGCCAATAATTTAGGTCAGTCAATTATTCAGCTTAGTTGAAGCTTTTTGTTGTTCATTTATTGAAATGAAGAAGATGGCCGCTCACCGCCATGTTTCTTCCTTCCTGGACGCCCTGAGCACACAACTGGCTCAGGAGCCAGGACTTTGGTAGCTCCCGGGAGTGGCGGCACAGACAATGAAAGGGGTGATGGGCGGAGGAGGTCAGGTGGTCTGACGCCGGTCCTTTCTTCTGACATCGATACCCAGAAACAGAAGCGACGGGCAGGCGCAGAGGAGGGCAGAAGGTGGGTCACAGCTGGAAATCCCCTTAGTGATTTTCTGAGGCTGCACTTTGGGAATTGACAGGAATGACATGGAGGCCCCCGGGGGTGAAGCAATTGACACAGAGAGACAAACACGAGATTGGCAGGAACGAGAGGTACAATTTCAGCTATTCCCCCTGGAGGAGTCTCCTGTGCCCCTGTGGACAGGCCGCCATCATTACTATTTCATGGATATTTTCTATCTCATGCACCTTTGATGAGTCCAGGATTAGTCAGTGTTGTCATCTTTTGTTTCCACAGCAATTTCCGCTTGTCCTATTACCCTCATCGTCTGGAGTCCTTTACTGGCCTTCTACACGAGGCTTTTGGGGGTCAGTGTGAGCACATGGTGTATGGAGACTTCCTGCCCTTCACCCCGGGACAAGAGACTGACCCATGTTACTTCATCCATGTGACAAAGAAGATGGAGTGAGGTCACCAGCACATTGATGTCTTCTGACCATTCGGATTGAAAACATGAAATCAGCTTTAAGCCCTTCAACTTTGAAGGGTCTCCCTTCCAATAATGAAATGTATGAGGTTCAAGTGACATCCTACTGCAAAGAGCTAATTAAATTGTCTTCTATATTGTTTACATTGTTGTCTTGTCATGTATGAAGGTCACATCTATCATATTATCGGGGTGTTCCAATGAAGAAAAATGCAACCAAGAGGTGCTGGGACAAAGTAGTGAGAGGAAAAAACATTTGGGGGGCTCCCTGGCTCGGATTAGGCTGGTCACAGACAGACACACAAGTGAAAAAATATAGGAAATACTTATAAGCCGACCACTCTGAACCAATTAAAGTAAATGAATTAAACCTCTAAGGAGCAGCTGGTAGTGAGCCCAAAGGTCATACCGCGCTCTAAATAACCATACATGCATACATAGGGTAGTAGTACCGCGCCAATCCCAAGGGTCAGAAGCAGCCAACACAACAGACAAATTGTGTAATAATATGGAGTAAAAGTGTGGCGCTAAATGTATGAAAGAAAGTAAACAGGTGACTACAACCTGTGAAACTAGAAACGGCCTGAAGTAACACTCCAAGGTTCCAAAAGAAAAATAATATATAATGAAATATATACCAATCTGCAACAATGCGACTGGGCCAAAACCTCAAATCGCACAAATCCAATAAAAGGTGCAATATGTGACCTCATGTATAAATATAAGGGTACACCGATGTTAACAAAAATACTTATAAAGCTATATCAGAGTAAATGTGTAGCCATTATTAAAGCAAATCACTAACACATACATAGAGGATTTGAACAAAAAATAGGTGTAAAGTCGCATATGTGAACAATAGAAGACTTACATACTAAAATGCAAGAATATATAAACATATGTGAAAAATAAAAGAAATATTATAAGCACCAATCTATGGGTGCGTAAACAAAAAAGTCTGTGTTGCTAACACCAAGGAGCGTTCATAGGGATATAGATATTAGTATTCACAGATCTCTCATATACTTCTCAAACAGCTCTGAGTGGCAAGATGATATTCGAATGGTTTCCTTCACAATGATAATCACAAACAGTAGAAAAAGATGAGGTACTCTTACTGCCAGTTCACACAGGGGCAACTTGTCAGGCGACCTAGCCGCCTGACAAGTCGCCTCCCATTCTGTACTATGGAACCGTTCTAATAGGAGTGACGCAAGTCGCTCCGACTTAGAAAAAGGTTCCTGTACAACTTTGGGGGCGACTTGAGGCGACTTGCATAGACTTCTATACAGAAGTCGTTTTGCAAGTCGCTGTGGAAGTCGTGTGCAGGTTGCCTCGGTGAGGCGACCTGCAAGTCGTGCCGCCCCTGTGTGAACCGGGGCTTACCAGCAATGGGGGACTCACAGGCCATAAGCGGTGAGTCAAAAACGCTTAAACCGCCATATAGTAGATGACGGTGTGGATCTGGTCTACAGCGATGGGATGTTCCTGCTGAAATGGAAACTTGAGCATCCGTCAGGATATCTTGTTTGTCGTCTTACTCCAAGGTGTATGTAAGCATCTCAGCCAGGAGGGCAATATTCAGAATATGGAATACAAAAGAGAGAGCCTCCACATGGTGTAAATCCAAAAATGAATATAGGGTTTATTGAAAAAAGGATCATCCAATATTCAATATTGTCTTTTGAGGACGAAACCCGTAGGGTCTCTTGCTGATCCCAGCCACTTTTTTTTGCCACGCTGTTTTAACATTTTGGAATCAATTCTATTGTCATGTTTTTATATTGAATATTGGATGATCCTTTTTTCAATAAACCTTATGTTCATTTTGATGCTATACTAGCTACTCATCCTCCAACATATTTTTTATCCCAGTATTGTTTTATACCCTGGCTCCTTGTTGTGCGATTCTTTGGTTGGCGTTGGCATTTTTTGTCTCGCAATGGAGGCTACAATGTGTACAAAGGGAGGCTTTTCCATGTCTCCTGTTGTCCCCATCTGCTTTCGGATGGATGGGGACACCTACACATCAGCACCATGTCCAGGCTCCGGAGGTGTGGCGTCTGCGATTTTGCGGACGTCAGCGCAGCTGGACGCACTATATTATCTGATGGCTGGGGGATGTGTCTGCATTTGCGTGCCTCCCTATGTGCTCACATGTCAGCCATCCACACATGGTGTTGGGGGCGGAGCCTCCTGGGGTTAAATTGGAGGTCAGGCATGGCTTGCATTTCAATTTCACTTTTCATTGAGGACACACACAGCTGTGGAGGTTGCCTGATGTGTCTCATTACTCTTATATTCAAGGTATTCACCACACTCAGGTATTTACCATCTTCACCTTTTCATACTTGTTACATTTAGGCATACTTACATACCTTATACATCGCTTTATTTATTTTATTTATTCATTTTTATTTATTTTTGATATCACACATCTCACTACACTATCACAATTCACCCCTCTTTCCTCTCCGTCTTTTTCATCTTGTCATGTGTTAGTATCCCTCTGCTATCCTATGTTTTCCACCGTCTCCATGTCCCTACTATCGATGGCCCAGGCCTTTTACTTATATATACATATCTGTATACGAATACTCATTGATTTTACTACTTTAGATGCCTGACAAACATACTCATGTTTATAGCCTATAATCTTTATGGACTAACGAGGTTTCTAGGGATACATCACTACCCCACTATTACACAATCACACTCCACCTCTTTCACTTCTTTTTCTTTTCTATCTTTTCACCTGTTAGTATTCTCTGTTATCCTGTTTTCCACCATCTCCATGTTCCCTACCATCTTTGGGTCCAGGCCTTTCACTTCATGCATATATATCTTCATGCTAATACTTATTGATTCTACTACTTTAGATGCCTGACAAACATACTTATGTTCACACTCTTTATGAACTAACGAGGTCTCTAGGGTTACATCACTACACCTATGCCATGAGTGCTCTCCGTTTGGCCCCTGGTGGGGTCCCATCTGACTCCGCCCCCTCGGCTTCCTGGTGAGGGACCCGCTGCCGCTATCCTGGAGCCGCACACCTGTAGTCATGGTCAAGCTCAGTGGTGAGTATGGGGACCCACAACCCCTCCCACCCTGTGCCTTTATAACCAATACTGTGCCATTTTGCCAAATATATACTTTTTTATCTTAGATACATCCACCCCTGAAGAGCGAGCTGGATCTCGCAAAACTAGTCGGGTAGTATGATGCCCGTGTGCTATGACTGCTATTACATCCGTGTACCAATATTTCTTGTTCTATATATCCCTTTTTTTTGGCAACTGTTGGTGTTATCTATACATGTAAACAATTTTACTCGAATAAACCACATACTGTATTTACTACTGTTATGTCTACTGGCGGAAACGCTACCCACTTCATTTAAAGTCCCGGGGCGAGTCCTTCGTTTTACTATATGTTATAGGGATGGAAGTGTTACTGGGGACACCAGACCTTTCTCTTTTTTCTTTATTTCCAAAATCTTCTATCAATGTGAGTGATGAGAATCTTTGCGGATTGGGGGAGATAAATAGCGTCCTCCACCACCACCAGGCAAACAATCTACTCACCAGAAGAATCTGACACCCGTTACAGGTAGTCAGACCAATCGCAGATACCAGTATGACTTCTGAAGAGAGACTGGTCCACGGCACGATGAACTCCAACGACTTTATTAAAAAGAGGTAATAATCCAAAAAATACAAGCCACAGCAAACAACAGAATACAGGAGCCGACGCGTTTCACACTTTCAAAAGTGCTTATTCATAGCTAAAGAACCACAAACATTAAGTGCAATATATACACTGATCTCTATTGGACATGTGACCAAACCTGTGAATAAATGACTCTAATTAGAGTTAATTGGTGAGTGAAGTGAGTTTATTAATATGTATGGCTGACATGTGTGGTTGAAGAGCACAAATAAGTATTCTAATGAATACTAATGGATGTGCATAAAAACATAATAAAAATATTAAGAAAATGCTACTGGCAAAACCCCAAAAAAATTTGGTAGAGCATCCATTAACCACTTGCCGACCAGCGCACGCCAATGTACGTCGGCAGAATGGCACTGGCAGGCAAAAGGGCATACAGGTACGTCCCCTTTAAGAAGCGGTTTTGCGAGCGTGTGCATGTCTCCGTGACCATGGGTCCCGCAGACTCGATCTTCGCCGGGTGCCCACGATTGTGTCATGGAGAGGAAGAACAGGGAGATGCTTATGTAAATCACTCCACTGATCCACTCCAGTGATCCCTGTCCTGTGTGTTCAAGCCCAGCCCCCTTACAGTTAGAATCACTCCCTAGGGCACACTTAACCCCTTCACTGCCCCCTAGTGGTTAACCCCTTCACTGCCAGTGTCATTTACACAGTAATCAATGCATTTTAATCGCACTGGTCGCTGTATAAATGACAATGGTCCCAAAAATGTGTCAAAAATGTCTGATGTGTCCTCCATAATGTCGCAGTCCCAATAAAAATCGTAGATTGCCGCCATTACTAATAAAAAAAATTAAAAATAAAAATGCCATACATTATCCCCGTTGTTATTTGCCCTAGCAATAGAGCCATTGGTCATTAGGATTCAAACCTGTTCAGATGTCAAGGGCATTATCTGTGGAGATAGAGAGAACCAGTGCTTACTCTTCGCTGATGACCTCTTGATAGCCTTGTCATCACCTATCATCTCCCTCCCCAATCTATACACTATTCTACAACCGCTCTCGGAAATCTCGGGCCTTAAAATCAATCACAGTAAATCCAGAGCTGACCCTAACCCTGACCCTAACCTTAACCCTAACCCTAACCCTGACCCTGACCCTAACCCTAACCCTAACCCTAACCTTAACCCTAACCCTGACCCTGACCCTGACCCTAACCCTGACCCTAACCTTAACCCTAACCCCGACCCTGACCCTAACCTTAACCCTAACCCTAACCCTGACCCTGACCCTGACCCTAACCTTAACCCTGACCCTGACCCTAACCCTAACCCTGACCCTGACCCTGACCCTAACCCTAACCTTAACCCTAACCCTAACCCTGACCCTGACCCTAACCCTAACCTTAACCCTGACCCTGACCCTGACCCTGACCCTAACCCTGACCCTAACCCTGACCCTGACCCTAACCCTAACCTTAACCCTAACCCTAACCCTGACCCTAACCCTAACCTTAACCCTAACCCTAATCCTGACCCTGACCCTAACCCTAACCTTAACCCTAACCCTAACCCTGACCCTGACCCTAACCCTAACCCTAACCTTAACCCTAACCCTAACCCTGACCCTGACCCTGACCCTAACCCTGACCCTAACCTTAACCCTAACCCCGACCCTGACCCTAACCCTAACCTTAACCCTAACCCTAACCCTGACCCTGACCCTGACCTTAACCCTGACCCTGACCCTAACCCTGACCCTGACCCTGACCCTGACCCTAACCCTAACCTTAACCCTAACCCTAACCCTGACCCTGACCCTAACCCTAACCTTAACCCTGACCCTGACCCTGACCCTGACCCTAACCCTGACCCTGACCCTGACCCTGACCCTAACCCTAACCTTAACCCTAACCCTAACCCTGACCCTGACCCTGACCCTAACCCTAACCTTAACCCTAACCCTAATCCTGACCCTGACCCTAACCCTAACCTTAACCCTAACCCTAACCCTGACCCTGACCCTAACCCTTTTTTTTTTAAACAAGATTTTATTGAGCATATTGACATGTTACATCACATTCTGTAATCAATAGGTCGTTGTACATCTCATTGAAGATAACATGTTACCTCTACACATATAACATATCCAGTTTCACATGTTTTGCAGTTATTCCTTTCAATAGTAGAAATGCCTTTACTTCATTCAACCTGAGTGTTTTGCTCTCTTTTTTTTTCCCCCCTTTTAAAATTTTTATTTATATATATATATATATATATATATATATATATATTTTATTGAAGAACCGCTCAGAAAGAAGAGCGTCTGGACAGTCAACATAAACATTGGAAACTTAGTTTCAACCAGAGAAAAAAAAAACCCAAAAAGACCCCCCCTGTATGAACTCCCTCCCCTCCCTTCCCACCCCCCCTCATTATTTATCTGCTCATAATATTGTATGCATCCTTTCTTTCAACACTCTACTGTCCACCCTCCTCATTGCCTACATTCTTCCCTCTCTATTGCTCCCCTCCTCTTCTACCGATAAAGTATTTTTGGACTCAGTCCACCTACACCACACTTTCCTAAATTTTTTGGGAGCTCCTCTCACCTCGTATGTCATTCTATACATAAGTACATCAGCATTTATTATTTTTATCCACATTCCCAAGGTGAGTTGTTCACCATGAATCCATAGTCGAGCGATCAGTTTTCTCACCCCAAAATAGAGAAGTCTAAGAAACAGTTTAGTATTCGTATTCATCTCTTCCTGATCAAAAATCCCCAACAGACACCTCATAGGAGAGCATATGTTTGAAAGACCAAAGTGGTCAGATATGAACTCGGTCACCTGAGACCACAACGGTCTTATCCTAGGGCAATCCCACACCATGTGAAGGAAAGTTCCCTCATCTCCCCCACATTTATGACACTCTGGATTGTCCCTTCTGTGCATTTTAAATAATCTGGTTGGAGTGTAGTACATCTGGTGTAGATATCGAAGCTGTATCATTCTATCCGTGGAGGAAATCACCGATACGAGGTATGTATCGAGTACCTCCTGCCACAATTCCTCAGTCAATTCCGCAATGAAAGTCATCCACCTACTTCTGGTCCTAGCAGTCAGGTCAGGGCCTCCCAATCTAATCTCCTTGTAATATCTAGATATACGCTTAGTCAGTTCCAGGTCTATCAGGACCCTTTCCAAGGCTGTGTTTTGTACCTTCACCTCCCCCCTCCCAAACTGGACTGTCGCTGCATGCTGCAGTTGGGTGTATCTGAACTGCCAGGTCCTAGGTACACCAAACTGCTCCCTCAGTTGTGCAAAAGATGTTAGCCTTCCATCCTGGTATATATGATGCAGATATTTTATCCCAAATGTGGCCCATCTATGCTAATCCTCTATTTTGCAGAACTCTTTTAAGGACTTATTGTACCAGAGGGGACAATTAGGTGATAACCATAGCGGGTCATCCATTATTTTCTGCGCGCAAAGGTGAAATACTCTGCCTGGTAGTGCCATAACAGATCCCATCCCTCTCCCTGGTATCTCTTTTCTAAACAGGATATTCAATAATCTTCCTGAGATGTGGCAACAGCTGCCTCCAATAGGGTAGTGGCTTTAGGTATCTGGGGGAAACACCGCCAATGCAAGAATGTCATTTGGGATGCGAAGAAATAGGATCTCATGTCCGGCATAGCCAACCCCCCCCCCCCTCCCGAGTTATTGGTAGTTTCAGGATTGCTAGGGATAACCTGGGAGCCTTGGCTCCCCAGAAGAAATCCATCACAATGGAGTAACCCTAACCCTGACCCTAGCCATGACCCTGACCCTGACCCTAACCCTGACCCTAACCATGACCCTGACCCTGACCCTAACCCTGACCCTGGCCCTAACCCTGACCCTAACCCTGACCCTGACCCTAACCCTGACCCTAGCCCTAACCCTAACCATGACCCTAACCCTGACCCTGGCCCTAACCCTGACCCTAACCCTGACCCTAGCCCTGACCCTGGCCCTAACCCTGACCCTAACCCTGACCCTAGCCCTAACCATGACCCTAACCCTGACCCTGACCCTAACCCTAACCCTAACCATGACCCTAACCCTGACCCTGGCCCTAACCCTGACCCTAACCCTGACCCTAACCCTGACTCTAGCCCTAACCCTAACCATGACCCTAACCCTGACCCTGGCCCTAACCCTGACCCTAGCCCTGACCCTGGCCCTAACCCTAACCCTGACCCTGACCCTAACCCTGACCCTAACCCTGACCCTAACCCTAACCCTGACCCTAACCCTGACCCTGGCCCTAACCCTGACCCTAACCCTAACCCTAACCATGGCCCTAACCCTGACCCTAACCCTGACCCTAACCATGACCCTGACCCTGACCCTGATCCTGACCCTAACCCTGACCCTGACCGAACCTCTCTCTGCAGAGTTCCACCCAGTCTGCGCCAGATGCTCTTCCGTATTTCGGAATACGATTGACCTGATCTATACAATCCTTATATAAACAAAACTACCCTGTTCTGTTTAAAAGGCTGACAGAAGATCTAGGCAGATGGCAGATACACCCCCCATCGTGGTTTGGCAGACTACACTCAATAAAAATGAATGTGTTACCGAAGGTTTTATATCTGTTTGGCACTATACCTGTGTCACTAGTCCGCTCCGACCTGCAGACATTCCAAAAGAAGATTCTCCAGTTTATATGGGGAGACGAGAGGCCCGGGGTGAACAAAGGCACAATGTACACTCCAAACAAGAAGGGGGGACTTGGGCTGCCTGACTTCAATGCGGCCCAGATGGCCCAACTTACTAAATTTCACTCCCAACAACCCCAAACAATATGGATGACAATGGAATCTTATTCCTGTCACCCTAACCCAATCTCACATATTAAGTGGCTACCAATGAAAGAAAGACCAGAACATATTATGCCCTACCCTTTCCTTCTCGCTAAAGATCTGGGATAGACTCTCAAGGACTCAGAAATTTAAGTCACCCCACAATCCGCTAGCACCTCTATTGAGAAATAGAGACTTCACCCTGGGCCTCACCCCAAACCCCCCCCCCCCCCCCGCATTTGAATGGTGGACCAACAAGGGCCTAATACGGATAGTAGACCTCTGTGACCACAAGGGTACGCTAACCAAAAGATCCTTGGTAGAAAAATATCAAATGCCAAATACCGAACACTATAGGTTCACTCAAGTACACCATGCAAACCCTAGTAAAGGTGATTTAGCAACAATGACTCCCATGGAACATACAGTGGGGACAGAAAGTATTCAGACCCCCTTAAATTTTTCACTCTTTGTTATATTGCAGCCATTTTTTTCCTCATTAATGTACACACAGCACCCCATATTGTACACACAGCCCCCCATATTGTACACACAGCACCCCATATTGTACACACAGCCCCCCATATTGTACACACAGCCCCCCATATTGTACACACAGCCCCCCATATTGTACACACAGCACCCCATATTGTACACACAGCACCCCCATATTGTACACACAGCCCCCATATTGTACACACAGCACCTCATATTGTACACACAACACCTCATATTGTACACACAGCACCTCATATTGTACACACAGCACACCATATTGTACACACAGCACCTCATATTGTACACACAGCACCCCATATTGTACACACAGCACCTCATATTGTACACACAGCATCCCATATTGTACACACAGCACCTCATATTGTACACACAGCACCCCATATTGTACACACAGCACCCCATAGTGTACACACATCACCCCATATTGTACACACAGCACCCCATATTGTACACACAGCACCCCATATTATACACACAGCACCCCATATTGTACACACAACACCCCATATTGTACACACAGCACCCCATATTGTACACACAGCACCCCATATTGTACACACAGCACCCCATATTGTACACACAGCACCCCATATTGTACACACAGCCCCTCATATTGTACACACAACACCCCATATTGTACACACAGCACCCCATATTGTACACACAACACCCCATATTGTACACACAACACCCCATATTGTACACACAGCACCCCATATTGTACACACAGCACCCCATATTGTACACACAGCACCCCATATTGTACACACAGCCCCTCATATTGTACACACAACACCCCATATTGTACACACAACACCCCATATTGTACACACAGCCCCTCATATTGTACACACAACACCCCATATTGTACACACAACACCTCATATTGTACACACAGCCCCCCATATTGTACACACAGCACCCTATATTGTACACACAGCCCCCCATATTGTACACACAGCCCCCCATATTGTACACACAGCACCCTATATTGTACACACAGCCCCCCATATTGTACACACAGCACCCCATATTGTACACACAACACCCCATATTGTACACACAGCCCCCCATATTGTACACACAGCACCCTATATTGTACACACAACACCCCATATTGTACACACAGCCCCCCATATTGTACACACAGCACCCTATATTGTACACACAACACCCCATATTGTACACACAGCCCCCCATATTGTACACACAGCCCCCCATATTGTACACACAGCACCTCATATTGTACACACAGCACCCCATATTGTACACACAGCACCCCATATTGTACACACAGCACCCCATATTGTACACACAGCACCCCATATTGTACACACAGCCCCCCATATTGTACACACAGCACCTCATATTGTACACACAGCACCCCATATTGTACACACATCACCCCATATTGTACACACAGCACCCCATATTGTACACACAGCACCCCATATTGTACACACAGCACCCCATATCGTACACACAGCCCCTCATATTGTACACACAGCACTCCATATTGTACACACAGCACCCCATATTGTACACACAGCACTCCATATTGTACACACAGCACCTCATATTGTACACACAGCACCCCATATTGTACACACAGCACCCTATATTGTACACACAGCACCCCATATTGTACACACAGCACCCTATATTGTACACACAACACCCCATATTGTACACACAGCACCCCATATTGTACACACAGCACCCCATATTGTACACACAGCCCCCCATATTGTACACACAGCACCTCATATTGTACACACAGCCCCCCATATTGTACACACAGCACCCTATATTGTACACACAGCACCCCATATTGTACACACATCACCCCATATTGTACACACAGCACTCCATATTGTACACACATCACCCCATATTGTACACACAACACTCCATATTGTACACACAGCCCCCCATATTGTACACACAGCACCCTATATTGTACACACAACACCCCATATTGTACACACAGCACCCCATATTGTACACACAGCACCTCATATTGTACACACAGCACCCCATATTGTACACACATCACCCCATATTGTACACACAGCACCCCATATTGTACACACATCACCCCATATTGTACACACAGCCCCCCATATTGTACACACAGCACCTCATATTGTACACACAGCACCTCATATTGTACACACAGCACCCCATATTGTACACACAGCACCCCATATTGTACACACAGCTCCCCATATTGTACACACAGCACCCCATATTGTACACACAGCCCCCCATATTGTACACGCAACACCTCATATTGTACACACAGCACCCCATATTGTACACACAGCCCCCCCCATATTGTACACACAGCACCCCATATTGTACACACAGCACCCCATATTGTACACACAGCACCCCATATTGTACACACATCACCCCATATTGTACACACATCACCCCATATTGTACACACAACACCCCATATTGTACACACAGCACCCCATATTGTACACACATCACCCCATATTGTACACACAGCACCCCATAGTGTACACACATCACCCCATATTGTACACACAGCACCTCATATTGTACACACAGCACCCCATATTGTACACACAGCACCTCATATTGTACACACAACACCCCATATTGTACACACAGCACCTCATATTGTACACACAGCCCCCCCATATTGTACACACATCACCCCATATTGTACACACAGCACCTCATATTGTACACACAGCACCCCATATTGTACACACAGCACCTCATATTGTACACACAACACCCCATATTGTACACACAGCACCCCATATTGTACACACATCACCCCATATTGTACACACAGCACCTCATATTGTACACACAGCACCCCATATTGTACACACAGCCCCCAATATTGTACACACAGCACCCCATATTGTACACACAACCCCCCATATTGTACACACAGCCCCCCCATATTGTACACACAGCACCTCATATTGTACACACAGCACCCCATAGTGTACACACAGCACCTCATATTGTACACACAACACCCCATATTGTACACACAGCACCCCATATTGTACACACATCACCCCATATTGTACACACAGCACCTCATATTGTACACACAACCCCCCATATTGTACACACAGCCCCCCCATATTGTACACACAGCACCTCATATTGTACACACAGCCCCCCCATATTGTACACACAGCACCCCATAGTGTACACACAGCCCCCCATATTGATAGAAAAACACAGAATTGTTGACATTTTTGCAGATTTATTAAAAAAGAAAACCTGAAATCTCACATGGTCCTAAGTATTCAGACCCTTTGCTCAGTATTTAGTAGAAGCCCCTTTTGATGAGTCTTTTTGGGAAAGATACAAGTTTTTCACACCTGGATTTGGGGATCCTCTGCCATTCCTCCTTGCAGATCCTCTTCAGTTCTGTCAGGGGGGATGGTAAACGTTGGTGGACGGCCATTTTTAGGTCTCTCCAGAGATGCTCAATTGGGTTTAAGTCAGGGCTCTGACCCCTCACTGACGAAGTCCAATAGGACGAAACGTATGGGGGGAGGAGCTTTGTCACGGACGTCACCCGCTGCCAGATCGTGTGTGTCGGCACTGCACTGTGTTGCAGCCCGAATAGTTTTATCTCTCTGCGCTTGAGAGCACTCGTCTTTTAAGTGATATTTTACAGTGCAATATTGGACTTTACAATAAATAATGGATTACTCTTAGATGGTATCCTCTATTATTTCTTATATTCCGTGGAGCGGCTTCATATACATCTCCTATCTGGTGGTCTATATCCTGAGTATTTCCCTGGAAGGTGCCTCATCCCTCTGGATTTCCGGGTTTCCATACCATAGTGATTCCCTGCAGTGACACCATCAGGAATACCTTCATCCCTGTGGGGACACACGTGAGTTTGACCCCTGCTGTGCAGAGGTCCATCATCTCTGGTAAGCGCAATAGAAGATTATATGCATGACCGATTCCTGTCCTTTGATATCCACATGAATCTCTTTTGAAAGACTTTTGGGGAACATATTTCATACTTCTCTTGGAATAATATTCTGATATATTTTTGCGCTGCACTTATTTTGTCATATTTTTGTTTAAGTCAGAGCTCTGGCTGGGCCATTCAAGAACAGTCACGGAGTTGTTGTGAAGCCACTCCTTCGTTATTTTAGCTGTGTGCTTAGGGTCATTGTCTTGTTGGAAGGTAAACCTTTGGCCCAGTCTGAGGTCCTGAGTACTCTGGAGAAGGTTTTCATCCAGGATATCCCTGTACTTGGCCGCATTCATCTTTCCCTCGATTACAACCAGTCGTCCTGTCCCTGCAGCTGAAAAACACCCCCACAGCATGATGCTGCCACCACCATGCTTCACTGTTGGGACTGTATTGGACAGGTGATGAGCAGTGCCTGGTTTTCTCCACACATACTGCTTAGAATTAAGGCCAAAAAGTTCTATCTTGGTCACATCAGACCAGAGAATCTTATTTCTCACCATCTTGGAGTCCTTCAGGTGTTTTTTAGCAAACTCCAAGCGGGCTTTCATGTGTCTTGCACTGAGGAGAGGCTTCTGTCGGGCCACTCTGCCATAAAGCCCCAACTGGTGGAGGGCTGCAGTGATGGTTGACTTTCTACAACTTTCTCCCATCCCCCGACTGCATCTCTGGAGCTCATCCACAGTGATCTTTGGGTTCTTCTTTACCTCTCTCACCAAGGCTCTTCTCCACCGATAGCTCAGTTTGGCCGGACGGTCAGCTCTAGGAAGGGTTCTGGTCATCCCAAACGTCTTCCATTTAAGGATTATGGAGGCCACTGTGCTCTTAGGAACCTTAAGTGCAGCAGACATGTTTTTGAAACCTTGGCCAGATCTGCGCCTTGCCACAATTCTGTCTCTGAGCTCTTCAGGCAGTTCCTTTGACCTCAGGATTCTCATTTGCTCTGACATGCACTGTGAGCTGTAAGGTCTTATATAGACAGGTGTGTGGCTTTCCTAATCAAGTCCAATCAGTATAATCAAACACAGCTGGACTCAAATGAAGGTGTAGAACCATCTCAACGATGATCAGAAGAAATGGACAGCACCTGAGGCCGGGTTTACACTGGTGCGACACAACAGCCATCCTACTTTGGATCCGACTTTGCCCTGCGACTTGAAGCCGACATACGTCTGACTTTCAATGAACAAGGATCTGACTTGGATCCCCGCCAATACCAGGCACTGTGTTTGGTATGAATCTTGAGAGGGAACTCTATGCCAAATTTTAAATAAAAAACCGGCATGGGTTTCCCCTCCAGGAGCATACCAGGCCCTTGGGTCTGGTATGGATTTTAAGGGGAACCCCCTATGCCAAAAAGCGGCGTGGGGGACCCCCCCAAATCCATACCAGACCCTTATCCGAGCATGCAGCCCGGCCGGTCAGGAAAAGGGATGGGGACGAGCGAGCGCCCCCCCCCCCTCCTGAACCGTACCAGGCCGCATGCCCTCAACATGGGGGGGTGGGTGCTTTGGGGCAGGGGGGTCCTGTGTTGGGAAGAGGCCCTTTTCCTCATTAACATAGGGACCAGGTGCTGTGGGGTGGGGGGGCCACAGGGCACCCCGCCTGCCCCAAAGCACCCACCCCCCCATGTTGAGGGCATGCGGCCTCGTACTGTTCAGGAGGGGGGGGGGCGCTCGCTCGTCCCCAACCCTTTTCCTGTCCGGCCGGGCTGCGTGCTCAGATAAGGGTCTGGTATGGATTTTGGGGGGGACCCCCACGCCATTTTTTCAGCGTAGGGGGGTTCCCCTTAAGAGCCATATCAGACCTAAGGGCCTGGTATGCTCCTGGAGGGGGAACCCATGCCGTTTTTTTTTATTTAAAATTTGGCGCGGAGTTCCCCCTCAAGATCATCTGAGCACAAGTCGCATGCCAAAGTCGGATCATGCAAGATGGCGATCCGACTTTGATCCGACTTCAATGATAGTCAATAGGCTGAAGTAGGATCAAAGTCGGACCAAAGTAGTACAGGGAGCATTTTCAAAGTCGGACCGACTTGTGTCGGACCAGTTAGGAAATCATTGATTTTCACACGTCATGCGACATGAGCTCCCGATGTCGGAGCGTTTGTTGTACCGGTGTGACCCCGGCCCAAGTTATATATATGAGTGTCACAGCAAAGGGTCTGAATACTTAGGAGCATGTGATATTTCAGTTTTCCTTTTTTAATAAATCTGCAAAAATGTCAACAATTCTGTGTTTTTCTGTCAATATGGGGTGCTGTGTGTACAATATGGGGTGCTGTGTGTACAATATGAGGTGCTGTGTGTACAATATGGGGTGCTGTGTGTACAATATGGAGTGCTGTGTGTACAATATGGGGTGCTGTGTGTACAATATGAGGGGCTGTGTGTACAATATGGAGTGCTGTGTGTACAATATGGGGGGTCATGTGTACAATATGGGGTGCTGTGTGTACAATATGGGGGGTCATGTGTACAATGTGGGGTGCTGTGTGTACAATATGGGGGGTCATGTGTACAATGTGGGGTGCTGTGTGTACAATATGGGGTGCTGTGTGTACAATATGGGGGGTCATGTGTACAATATGGGGTGCTGTGTGTACAATATGAGGTGCTGTGTGTATAATATGGGGGGCTGTGTGTACAATATGGGGTGCTGTGTGTACAATATGGGGAGCTGTGTGTACAATATGGGGTGCTGTGTGTACAATATGGGGAGCTGTGTGTACAATATGGGGGGCTGTGTGTACAATATGGGGTGCTGTGTGTACAATATGGGGTGCTGTGTGTACAATATGGGGAGCTGTGTGTACAATATGGGGTGCTGTGTGTACAATATGGAGTGCTGTGTGTACAATATGGAGTGCTGTGTGTACAATATGGGGTGATGTGTGTACAATATGGGGTGCTGTGTGTACAATATGGGGGGCTGTGTGTACTATATGGGGTGTTGTGTGTACAATATGGGGTGCTGTGTGTACAATATGGGGTGTTGTGTGTTCAATATGAGGTGCTGTGTGTACAATATGGGGGGCTGTGTGTACAATATGGGGTGTTGTGTGTACAATATGGGGTGATGTGTGTACAATATGGGGGGCTGTGTGTACAATATGGGGGGCTGTGTGTACAATATGGGGTGCTGTGTGTACAATATGGGGAGCTGTGTGTACAATATGGGGTGCTGTGTGTACAATATGGGGAGCTGTGTGTACAATATGGGGGGCTGTGTGTACAATATGGGGTGCTGTGTGTACAATATGGGGTGCTGTGTGTACAATATGGGGAGCTGTGTGTACAATATGGGGTGCTGTGTGTACAATATGGGGAGCTGTGTGTACAATATGGGGGGCTGTGTGTACAATATGAGGTGCTGTGTGTACAATATGGGGGGCTGTGTGTACAATATGGGGTGCTGTGTGTACAATATGGAGTGCTGTGTGTACAATATGGAGTGCTGTGTGTACAATATGGGGTGATGTGTGTACAATATGGGGTGCTGTGTGTACAATATGGGGGGCTGTGTGTACTATATGGGGTGTTGTGTGTACAATATGGGGTGCTGTGTGTACAATATGGGGTGTTGTGTGTTCAATATGAGGTGCTGTGTGTACAATATGGGGGGCTGTGTGTACATTAATGAGGAAAAAAATCAACTTAAATGATTTTAGCAAATGGCTGCAATATAACAAAGAGTGAAAAATTGAAGGGGGTCTGAATACTTTCAATCCCCAGTGTATATACTGAATGGTATATCAATATGGAGCCAGCACACATCCATATGTAGGAAAGGGGGAGGGGAATTAATCCTGAGCCCCTTAGTCAATGTGAAAAACAAATCGATGTGTCGATCGTACTTCTGTATGGATGTGTGGTGACCGTAGACATATGAATGTGACCATCATAGAGAGGTAGAAAAGATAAAAGGTGTCTGGAAATGTTAGAACCACAAACATTAAGTGCAATATAATACACTGATCTCTATTGGACATGTGACCAAACCTGTGAATAAATGACTCTAATTAGAGTTAATTGGTGGGTGAAGTGAGTTCATTAATATGTATGGATGACATTTGTGGTTGAAGAGCACAAATAAGTATTCTAATGAATAAAAATGAATTTGCATAAAAACATAATAAAAAAAAAAATCACTGGTACAGTTAAAAAATATTTGCCTATTTTGCTGAATGAGCCGATATACATTGAAATCCTCTGAGAAGGCATTAGGACGGTGTCTCGTAGGGCGCCCACTTTAGGGGGTCCCTTTCACCGAGTCTATTTACTAGTGAGCACTTGGGTTCTAAGTGGCTGCACTGTAAAGGCCACTATAAATGTGGTATGAAGGGATGCGACTATTGTCGCCACATCAAGAAGGGCAAAGATGTACACCCAAGTGCTACAGGTAAAATGTTTATCAATTGTAATACAAAGTTTCTAATTTATGTGATTACCTGCGACTTGTGCCACATTCAATATGTGGGTCGCACCACACGCCGGATAAAAGATCGGTTATATGACACTTGTATGATACCGAAAACAACAAATCCACCAATGTAGCTGGACCCTGCAATCTTCTTCATTACAAGGAAGCCTTTTCATACAAGGTATAGAAAGGAGAGCGACTCCAAGGAGAGGAGAGGACATGTTCAGAAAAGTGCTCTGGATATTTACTTTACATCCCAGGATTCCCATAGAGTTAGACTTTGAGTGGGATGTTTCCCATTATTATGACTGATTTACTTACCTAAAACCATCTTTCCATCTATGGTTCCAATCTATGGTTTTCTTCCCATCTATGGTTCCCACCATCTATGGTTTCCTTCCCATCTATGGTTCCCATCTATGGTTTCCTTCCCATCTATGGTTTTCTTCCCATCTATGGTTCCCACCATCTATGGTTTCCTTCCCATCTATGGTTCCCATCTATGGTTTCCTTCCCATCTATGGTTTTCTTCCCATCTATGGTTCCCACCATCTATGGTTTCCTTCCCATCTATGGTTTCCTTCCCATCTATGGTTCCCATCTATGGTTTCCTTCCCATCTATGGTTCCCATCTATGGTTTCCTTCCCATCCATGGTTCCCACCATCTATGGTTTCCTTCCCATCTATGGTTTCCTTCCCATCTATGGTTCCCATCTATGGTTTCCATCTATGGTTTCCATCTATGGTTTCCATCTATGGTTCCCATCTATGGTTTCCTTCCCATCTATGGTTTCCTTCCCATCTATGGTTTTCATCTATGGTTCCCATCTATGGTTTTCTTCTCATTTATGGTTCCCATCTATGGTTTCCACCTATGGTTCCCATCTATGGTTTCCTTCCCATCTATGGTTTTCATCTATGGTTCCCATCTATGGTTTTCTCATTTATGGTTCCCATCTATGGTTTCCACCTATGGTTTCCTTCCCATCTATAGTTTCCATCTGTGGTTCCCATCTATGATTCCCATCTATGGTTTCCTTCCCATCTATGGTTCCCATCTATGGTTTCCTTCCCATCTATGCTTTCCATTTATAGTTTCCTTCCCATCTATGGTTTCCATTTATGGTTTCCTTCCCATCTATGGTTTCCGTCTATGGTTCCCATCTATGATTCCCATCTATGGTTTCCTTCCCATCTATGCTTTCCATTTATAGTTTCCTTCCCATCTATGGTTTCCTTCCCATCTATGGTTCCCATCTATGGTTTCCATCTATGGTTCCCATCTATGCTTTCCTTCCCATCTATGGTTTTTATCTATGGTTCCCATCTATGGTTTTCTTTTCATTTATGGTTCCCATCTATGGTTTCCATCTATGGTTTCCTTCCCATCTATAGTTTCCATCTGTGGTTCCCATCTATGATTCCCATCTATGGTTTCCTTCCCATCTATGGTTCCCATCTATGGTTTCCTTCCCATCTATGCTTTCCATTTATAGTTTCCTTCCCATCTATGGTTTCCATCTATGGTTTTCTTCCCATCTATGATTCCCATCTATGGTTTTCTTCCCATCTATGATTCCCATCTATGGTTTCCATTTATGGTTTCTTCCCATCTATGGTTTCCATCTATGGTTTCTTCCCATCTATGGTTTCCATCTATGGTTTCCTTCCCATCTATGGTTTCCATCTATGGTTCCCATCTATGGTTCCCATCTATGATTCCCATCTATGGTTTTCTTCCCATCTATGGTTTCCTTGGTGCGCTTTCAGCTTCAGAGTTTTTCTTTTTACCTTTCTTTGGAGCTCACATTCATTTCTCCTGTCACCACACATCCATACAGAAGTACGATTGACACATCGATTTGTTTTTCATATTGACTAAGGGGCTCAGGATTAATTCCCCTCCCCCTTTCCTACATATGGATGTGTGCTGGCTCCATATTGATATACCATTCAGTATATATCTCACTTCGTAAACAGCTGTAGGATGTACATTTCCGCTTGGATACATGAATGTATGTTTGTAAGCACATCTTTCATATGTTTACATGGGATTTACATGTGATGATTTATGTTTCCAATTCTCTCTTACTTTTTCTTTTGGACAAAATGTGGAAAATGGAGATGCTGTTTTTCTTCCTCCCTTTTTCACCTTTTTCCCATCCTTTTGCTGTTTACGATATTTCCATACAATGTGATATGCAGTTTACATTCATCTTTAGATTATTTCTATGCGATTTCTATGCAATTTTTTCTGAGGTAGTTACTAATATATTTCCTAGTGAGTTTACCATCAGGATCTGCGCCGTCTTTTTCTGTACCCCTCTATAGTTGTCCACTCTAGTATATATATATATATATACTCATATTATAGTTATTCCTATATACACATGAGCCAAACTTGCTCAGTAATAGCTTTACTATACAAGTATTTATAGAGATATCCTGAATATTTCCTGATTACATTGGTTCTCTCCATTCAGCGCATATCTTTGTAATTTGTGGTCGTTGGCATTTTCATACCATATTTCTGTTCACATATGTCTACAGATATACCTGAGATATACATATCTATAGAGACATTATCATCATATTATTACATTCCACAATTTCACTTTTTTAACACAGTGTATATTTATACATTTTACATTATAGAAGTATTTATATTTAACACTTGTATCTATGTACTCTACATTTATATATTTTACTTCATCACTTTATTGAGTATCGTCTTCCTGTTTACATTTATTGGATTCTCTACAAAATGTTTTTTTAGCATTTTCTTATTTTTATTATGTTTTTATGCAAATTCATTTTTATTCATTAGAAGAAATATTTGTGCTCTTCAACCACAAATGTCATCCATACATATCTGTAGCCACGGTGATAGAACTACCGACAAACAATCCACCAAATCCCCCGACTGCCCGACGTCATCCGTCCTGTCCAGAGACAATCCACAGACAATCCACCGACAATCCACCGACAATCCACAGACAATCCACCGACAATCCACAGACAATCCACCGACAATCCCCTGACAATCCAGAGACAATCCACCGACAATCCACCGACAATCCACTGACAATCCACCGACAATCCACCGACAATCCACCGACAATCCACAGACAATCCACCGACAATCCACTGACAATCCACCGACAATCCACAGACAATCCACCGACAATCCACAGACAATCCAGAGACAATCCACCGACAATCCACTGACAATCCACCGACAATCCACCGACAATCCACCGACAATCCACAGACAATCCACCGACAATCCACTGACAATCCACCGACAATCCACAGACAATCCACCGACAATCCACAGACAATCCAGAGACAATCCACCGACAATCCACTGACAATCCACCGACAATCCACAGACAATCCACCGACAATCCACAGACAATCCAGAGACAATCCACAGACAATCCAGAGACAATCCACCGACAATCCACCGGCAATCCACCGACAATCCACCGACAATCCACCGACAATCCACCGACAATCCACAGACAATCCACCGACAATCCACAGACAATCCACCGACAATCCACCGACAATCCACCGACAATCCACAGACAATCCACCGACAATCCACTGACAATCCACCGACAATCCACAGACAATCCACCGACAATCCACAGACAATCCAGAGACAATCCACCGACAATCCACCGACAATCCACAGACAATCCACCGACAATCCACAGACAATCCAGAGACAATCCACAGACAATCCAGAGACAATCCACCGACAATCCACAGACAATCCACAGACAATCCACCGACAATCCAGAGACAATCCATCGACAATCCAGAGACAATCCACCGACAATCCGCCGACAATCCACCGACAATCCACAGACAATCCACCGACAATCCACCGACAATCCACAGACAATCCAGAGACAATCCAAAGACAATCCAGAGACAATCCACCGACAATCCACCGACAATCCACCGACAGTCCAGAGACAATCCACCGACAATCCACAGACAATCCAGAGACAATACACCGACAATCCACCGACAATCCACCGACAATCCACCGACAATCCAGAGACAATCCACCGACAATCCACAGACAATCCAAAGACAATCCAGAGACAATCCAGAGACAATCCACAGACAATCCAGAGACAATCCAGAGACAATCCACAGACAATCCACAGACAATCCAGAGACAATCCACTGACAATCCACAGACAATCCACCGACAATCCACCGACAATCCAGAGACAATCCACCGACAATCCACCGACAATCCACAGACAATCCACCGACAATCTACAGACAATCCACCGACAATCCACCGACAATCCACAGACAATCCACCGACAATCCACCGACAATCCACAGACAATCCACAGACAATCCACCGACAATCCACAGACAATCCACCGACAATCCACCGACAATCTACAGACAATCCAGAGACAATCCACAGACAATCCACCGACAATCCACCGACAATCCACAGACAATCCAGAGACAATCCACAGACAATCCACCGACAATCCACCGACAATCCACAGACAATCCAGAGACAATCCAGAGACAATCCACCGACAATCCACCGACAGTCCAGAGACAATCCACCGACAATCCACCGACAATCCACAGACAATCCACCGACAATCCAGAGACAATCCACCGACAATCCACCGACAATCCACAGACAATCCAGAGACAATCCACAGACAATCCAGAGACAATCCACAGACAATCCACAGACAATCCAGAGACAATCCACTGACAATCCACCGACAATCCACCGACAATCCAGAGACAATCCACAGACAATCCACAGACAATCCACCGACAATCCAGAGACAATCCACCGACAATCCACCGACAATCCAGAGACGATCCACAGACAATCCACAGACAATCCAGAGACAATCCACCGACAATCCACCGACAATCCACAGACAATCCACCGACAATCCACAGACAATCCAGAGACAATCCACAGACAATCCAGAGACAATCCACAGACAATCCACTGACAATCCACAGACAATCCACTGACAATCCAGAGACAATCGACCGACAATCCACAGACAATCCACCGACAATCCACAGACAATCCACGGACAATCCACGTACAATCCACAGACAATCCACAGACAATCCACCGACAATCCACCGACAATCCAGAGACAATCCACAGACAATCCACTGACAATCCACCGACAATCCACAGAAAATCCAGAGACAATCCAGAGACAATCCACCGACAATCCACAGACAATCCAGAGACAATCCACAGACAATCCACCGACAATCCACCGACAATCCACAGACAATCCACCGACAATCCAGAGACAATCCAGAGACAATCCACAGACAATCCACAGACAATCCACCGACAATCCAGATACAATCCACAGACAATCCAGAGACAATCCAGAGACAATCCACAGACAATCCAGAGACAATCCACAGACAATCCAGAGACAATCCAGAGACAATCCACAGACAATCCACCGACAATCCACAGACAATCCAGAGACAATCCACAGACAATCCAGAGACAATCCACCGACAATCCACAGACAATCCACAGACAATCCAGAGACAATCCACCGACAATCCACAGACAATCCACCGACAATCCACAGACAATCCAGAGACAATCCACAGACAATCCACCGACAATCCACCGACAATCCACAGACAATCCACCGACAATCCGGAGACAATCCAGAGACAATCCAGAGACAATCCACCGACAATCCACAGACAATCCAGAGACAATCCACCGACAATCCACAGACAATCCACAGCCAATCCACCGACAATCCACAGACAATCCACAGACAATCCAGAGACAATCCACCGACAATCCACAGACAATCCACCGACAATCCACAGACAATCCACAGACAATCCGACAATCCACAGACAATCCACCGACAATCCACAGACAATCCAGAGACAATCCAGAGACAATCGACCGACAATCCACAGACAATCCACCGACAATCCACCGACAATCCACAGACAATCCACAGACAATCCAGAGACAATCCACAGACAATCCAGAGACAATCCACAGACAATCCACCGACAATCCACAGACAATCCACAGACAATCCACCGACAATCCACAGACAATCCACAGACAATCCACAGACAATCCACCGACGTTTGTTGTTTTATTGGTTGGATGGAGATATGAATTCATCATTGTCCTCATATTTACCGATCTCTGTTACTTTCATCCATTTAGAGCCAAAAGATTCAATGTGACCAAATCTTCTCCCTGCAGACTATTACTCCCTGCATCTCCCTGCAGACTATTACTCCATGCATCTCCATGCAGACTATTACTCCATGCATCTCCCTGCAGACTATTACTCTATGTGTCTCCCTGCAGACTATTACTCCCTGCATCTCCATGCAGACTATTACTCCCTGCATCTCCATGCAGACTATTACTCCCTGCATCTCCATGCAGACTATTACTCTATGCATCTCCCTGCAGACTATTACTCCCCGCATCCCCATGCAGACTATTACTCCATGCATCTCCCTGCAGACTATTACTCAATGCAGACTATTACTCCATGCATCTCCATGCAGACTATTACTCCCTGCATCCCCATGCAGACTATTACTCCATGCATCTCCATGCAGACTATTACTCCCTGCATCTCCCTGCAGACTATTACTCCCTGCATCGCCATGCAGACTATTACTTCCTGCATCGCCATGCAGACTATTACTCCCTGCATCTCCATGCAGACTATTACTCCCTGCATCTCCATGCAGACTATTACTCCCTGCATCGCCATGCAGACTATTACTCCCTGCATCTCCCTGCAGACTATCACTCCCTCTGCATCTCCCTGCAGACTGTTACTCCATGCATCCCCATGCAGACTATTACTCCATGCATCTCCCTGCAGACTATTAATCCCTGCATCTCCCTGCAGACTTCGTTCTCTTCACCTCCTGCACACTTGGTTTCCCCTGGCACAACTTGTAGTTACAAGGGTATAACACATCCTAACACATCCTCTTCTGATGGGTATGAATAAGCTCTTCTACTGGCTCTGGTGAGTCGCTGCTACTAGGCCTGAGGCCTGCAGAGCCTCTCCCCAGAGGCCTAGTAGGTTAAAGTCTATCTTCTAGGAAATGGACTACTGCCCCCAGCCAGTCCAACTTGCAAACCATGTGTTCCCCGGCTACACTGATTTGACACACATCCCCGCAGTCTCTTCTCTGATCCATGATGAAGACTCTCCTAGTGACCGTGTAGAAGCAGAATTCCCTTACAGAATCCCCGGCACCTCCAGCCATCCACTATGGTAACACTCACCGACCTTCCAATCACCGAATTTCCAACCTTCCAGCTCTGGGTCCTTGATGAGGAACTTTCCTGGACCATACGTTCCGACAGCTTCTCCAGCCGCTCTGCTCCAGGATTTCCCTGCCACCGACCGTGTGGTGACAGAGACATTGCCAATGACCGTGTAGAGGCAATGTTCCCTCACAGTTCTCCCCGGGCCTCCTCATGCGATCCCACCCCCCCCCCCCCAACATGGGGGTGTGCTCCTGAGGCCTTCTAGCCCTCCATTCCTCACGTCACCCAGTCAACTCTTCCTCCCCAACAGCATGTGACCTCAGCATATATAGGAGGCCAGCCCCCTGCCAATGCCAGTTAGGGATTGGTCAGAGCTCCCACTTGTGCTGCCTGCCACTCCAGTTCTAGGCCCAGCCTCCTCTTCCAGAACATTCTCCCTAGAAGCAGGGGAGGTGCCTCAGAACTGGAGCCCAGGTGGTCACACCCACTGCTACTCTAACCACTCCCAGCCCCAGATCAAAACAGACAGGCCTAGCTTGAAGCATAGGCCTGCCTAAATTTGCCTGTGCTGAACAAACCTAGTAAAACAACCCTTACTAGTACCTACCTAATGGTAGAGGGTGCTACATAATAATTAACTTCACCCACCAATTAACTCTAATTAGAGTAATTTATTCACAGGTTTGGTCACATGTCCAATAGAGATCAATGTATAAATTGCAGTTAAAGTTTGTGGTTCTTTAGCTATGAATAAGCACTCTTGAAAGTGTGAAACGCGTCGGCTCCTGTATTCCGTTGTTTGCTGTGAATTGTATTTATTGGATTATTACCTCTTTTAATAAAGACATTGATTTTGAGTGCGGCTGTCCAGAATTTTCTCCTCACCCAATTGCCTATGCTTAGCCTGCACCCGCTGTTCCTATTCTGAGGAGAGCTACATTTCCAGACACCCTTCCTAGAGCGGCATCCCTCTTCACGATGAACTCCAACAATTGATCATATATTGAAAAAGAAGAAGGCATCGACATAAAACACCATAAAAACAGTTTGCTCAATTCAAAACAAGCAGGCACGTCGTTTGCATTCCACCTGGGCTCCAAAATAGCAGAAATGATGTGTCAGGTGCCCTACGACCCAACGCGTTTCTTCAGTAACATCATCAGGAGTCATGTGGTCGGACATGTCACTTCCTTTATATATCCACAACTGCAAATTGGATATCCAATCCACTTCCATCCTTCTGGCTCCCTGACATTTTGGCTTGTCTGACTATCTCTTCCGGTTCCTGAACTCTGGCTATGCTTTGACTACGTTTACTCTGTTTACCTTTTTTATTATTATTAAACAAGTGTGATTTAACTGTACTTCTGTCTCAGTCTGATTTATGGTTTCTGGGAGGAAATGACGTGTCTGACCACATGACTCCTGATGACATCGGACATTACTGACGAAACGCATCGGTTCGTAGGGCACGTGATACGTCACTTCCGCTAGTTGGAGCACAGGTGGAATGCAAATGGGGTGCCTGTGTGTTTTGAATTGGGCAAACTGTTTTTTTCGTGTTTTATGTCGATGCCTCATATGGAACAAAAGGAATTTTTTACATACTACACAATGAGGAGCCCCTTCTTCTTTTTCAATATATGATCAATCGTTGGAGTTCATCGTGCCGTGGACCAGTCTCTCTTCAGAAGGCATACTGGTATCTGCACTTGGTCTGACTACCTGTAACGGGTGTCAAATCCTTCTGGTGAGTAGATTGTTTGCTTGGTGGTGGTGGAAGACGCTATTTATCTCCCCCAATCTGCAAAGATTCTCATCACTCAGATTTTGATGGTGGTTCATGGACATTTAATTTCCATTTAATTTTCTTTGGAAATCGTTTATATTGGACATTTATTATTATTGCTTCAGCACGCATGTTTATTAATTAATTTCTGATTTTTTAGCACTATTATTGTTTACGTATGCATATATGGTTATAGGCAATGGAGTCTCCTATACGGGGGGATCAGCTGGCGTTTGGTGATGAGGATATAACTGATGATGTGCCTGATAATGTCAAGCCTCAAACAGGGGATAAAACTGTTTTTGTGCCGTCTAACACCATGAGCAATGTTGAAAATGTGCCCAGTGACAATCAGGTTGCTAGTCCTGTGTGTAGCAATGCTGTACCTGCTGATGCTGCAGTACAGCAAAAGTTGCATTTAAAAAATGACATTCCCGCAAAGGAACTACAAGTGTCAGCCCAACCTGTTAACCCCCCTTTAGCTGAGTCTAAAGCTGTTTGCCCCACAGCTGCTGAAGACTCTACAGCACAGCTTCAGGAGACAGCTGGTATTGCAGCATAAATTGTGACTTGATTGACTTGAATTATTCCTGATGGGAAATTGAACGTGTGTGTGACTGATAGCAATTGTACAAGTGTGATGGACAATCGTCCCAGCTCAGTCCAAGCAATTAATAATGTACAGACTACTGTGACATCAGTGTGGGGCCATGGCCCTGATAAGCCTACATTTGCTCAGGTGGTACACTGTGCTTCTGGTAACTCCACTTCCAAGCGGGTTTACCCCCTACAAGCTACCACTTTGAGCACCCCAGGATCTTGTCTTGGGTCTCTGGCTTCTGCTGGGGGTCCGAGATGAAATGTAGTAAATCTTAAATGGGAAGATGGTACAATCCCTCCAGCACGGCGTGCGGTGGTGGACATGATTTTGGAGTTGGGTTTTAGGGCAAACGATCTGTATGCCCTAATACATGTAGCTGGGAGCCAGGAATATACTATTAGCTTCACCAGGCCAGAGGGTCTTGACCTGTTCTGGGAGCGATATGAGGCTCGGTGCAGGTCAAGACCCGAATGGAAAGGTCTGGACCCAGTTGCGGTTTCACAAAGGTCAACAGTGAAAAAGATCACAATTATCCTCACTAATGAGTGTGTCCCTGCTCGGGGATCTAGAGGTCTGGTTAAGGAACTATGGTGAGGTTTTGACTAAGCCCAACAAAATCCTTGATGAACGTAACATCTGGACTGGGGGTTGGTCGGTAACAGTAAGGTTGGCCAGGGATGGGAAAGCTGTCTGTCAACTGCCCTCCTCAGCTTTCATAGGGAGTTATAGGATGACTATTTTCTACCCTGGTCAGCCAAAGCTGTGTCACCGCTGTGGAGAAAAGGCATTTGAGCTCCTCCTGTTCAGCCTTGATATGTTCATATGGCCAAGGACTGCACCGAGATGATCAGGTGCAACCTGTGCCTGCGCCTTGGCCACCCCTACAGCAGGTGTCCTGAAGCCTGGCACAATATGGAGAAGGAGGTAATAGATGACCTTTTGAGGCTGGACAGGTTGGAGGCCCCTGGTGCACCATCCTCTTCTGCGGTGACCGACTCCCCTGGTCCTGTTCAGGATCCCTCTCCAGTTCCTGTGGCCACCCCTCCTGTGTCTGTAAGTATTCCTTCTGTATCTGTCTCTGTGTCCCCCTCGCCTACTGTACCCTCTCCTCTTGTGTCAGAACCTTCCAAGTCTGTGCCCCCCTAGTCAGTTACCCCCCAGGAGTCTACCCCTCCTAAGTCTGATTCAAAGGGAGCACCCCCCCCCCCCCCCCACCAGGAGTGGTAGCAAGTACTAAAATGGGTGCTTCTTCTTCCTCTGAAAAGATGTCTTCTGTGAAGACTTCTAAGAAAAAAAGAGATGAGGGCATGTCTGAAGCTGACCTGCAGTACCTGGAGGACAGAAGGAAGGTTGGAAGGCGGAAGAGGCAGGCAGTGAGGACAGAACGGGGACGGGAAGCTCCAGTGCCTGTCTCCAACCATCATAGGCCCTCTAAGTGAGATATTTCTTCATCTGGAGCTTCTTCGGAGCGAAGTTCTGATTCTGAGATGGAGTTTGAGGCGGCCTCAAGAAAGAGAGAGGTTTCTGGGGATGAGCAGCAGAGGGGAGCTAAGAAGCAATTCACCCAATAACCCAAATGGCGGTTCCCCCTCCGTTAAAAGTAGTGACAATAAATGTCGCCAGCATTAAGTCAGTAAGAGCTCGTTCTATGGCCTTCTTTTTTCAGCCAATTAGATGCTGAAATTGTATTTGCGGCCAAGCCTTACGGCGGTGTGGCGGTGTTGTTTAAAACCGTCATGGTAACTGTCCGGCAGGTTATTGAGGTGGAGATTGGGAGATGTATGGTCTTAGACGTCCTTGTGGGAGGGCAGGACCTGCGCCTAATTAATGTCTATGGGCCGCACACAAAGTGGGACAGGAAATGCCTTTTTACAAGGATCAAGCCATTTCTTTTTACATCCCGGCAAGTGGTCTTTGGAGGTGACTTTAATACAGTAACTAGGCCCAAGGACAGGAAGTACTTCAAGGACAAGCTGGGATATGATAGCTTTTTTTAAATAGTATGGTTAGGGATGCTGGTCTTGTGGATGTGCACATTAAGCACCTCCTGGATGACAACGGTTCACCTTTCATCGAGGTAGTAGTCAGAGTAGAATAGATAGGTTTTTTTTAAGGAGACCTCTGGTTTCTCGCCGCCAGTGGTGCAGGCAGTAGAGTTCTCTAAACACTGTATGCTATCTGTGGTCCTGAATGCTTCAGACACCCCTCAGAGGGGTAAGGGCATCTGGAGGTTGAAATCGACTCTACTCAAGGAAGAACATGTTAGACAATCCTTTGAGGAATTCTTTCAGGCACAGGTGACCATCCTGGACTTTTGTAGCAGCAAGGCTGAGTGGTGAGAGCTGACCAAAAAGAGGATTGCTGGATACTTCAGGGGCCTAGCCAATAGAAAACGATGTAATAAATACATGATCTACCAACGTTTACGGAGGAAGCTGGATATTCTTGTCTCGAGAGGAGGAGATCCTGGGGCAATCTCCGAAGTGAAACTCCTTCTCAGGAAGTGTCAATATGACCGACATGCCTCTTTGGTTCTGGAGAGGGTCTATGGGAAGTACCACTCGCCTGACCTTTACCAGAACTGCAAATAAGGTGTAGCAGTTAAATGGTCGTTGGCCTTAAGGACAGTACAGGTTCCTTGACAAAGTCCAGGTCAGGGATTCTGGAGGTCGTGAGGTCTTTTTATGCTGACCTTCTTAGGAGGAAAGAGCTTGACTGTGACAGGATGGAAAGCTTTTTGGACTCTACTCCAGGCCTAAATGTTAATGGTTGGGTTGGGCAGTCCTTTGAGGTTGGCTCTGGAGTGCGTCAGGGTTGTCCCCTGAGTCCCCTGCTCTATGTGTTTGCAATCGACCCTTTCATCAGGAAGCTAGAGAGCGGCATGTTGTGTGGGGTACCAGTGTATACATATTATAGGATGTACATTGTATATATAGGATGGGATGTATACATATTATAGGATGTACATTGTATATATAGGATGGGATGTATACATATTATAGGATGTACAGTGTATATATATAGGATGAGATGTATACATATTAAAAGATGTACATTGTATATATAGGATGGGATGTATACATATTATAAGATGTACATTGTAGATATAGGATGGGATGTATACACATTATAGGATGTACATTGTATATATATAGGATGGAATGTATATATATTATAAGATGTAAATTGTATATATAGGATGGGATATATACATATTATAAGATGTACACTGTGTATATATAGGATGGGATGTATACATATTATAAGATGTACATTGTATATATGGGATGGGATGTATACAAATTATAGGATGTACATTGTTTATACAGGATGAGATGTATACATATTATAGGATGTACATTGTATATATATATAGCATGGGATGTATACATATTATAAGATGTACATTGTATATATATAGGATGGGATGTATACATATTATAAGATGTACATTGTATATATGGGTTGGGATGTATACATATTATAGGATGTACATTGTATATATAGGATGGGATGTATACATATTATAGGATGTACATTGTATATATAGGATGGGATGTATACATATTATAGGATGTGCATTGTATATATATATATAGGATGGGATGTATACATATTATAGGATGTACATTGTATATATGGGATGGGATGTATACATATTATAGGATGTACATTGTATATATGGGATGGGATGTATACATATTATAAGATGTACATTGTATATATAGGATGAGATGTATACATATTATAGGATGTACATTGTATATATATATAGGATGGGATGTATACATATTATAAGATGTACATTGTATATGCAGGATGGGATGTATACATATTATAGGATGTACATTGTATATATAGGATGGGATGTATACATATTATAGGATGTACATTGTATATATAGGATGGGATGTATACATATTATAGGATGTACATTGTATATATATATATATATATATAGGATGGGATGTATACATATTATAAGATGTACATTGTATATATGGGATGGGATGTATACATATTATAAGATGTACATTGTATATACAGGATGGGATGTATACATATTATAGGATGTACATTGTATATATAGAATGTAATGTATACATATTATAGGATGTACATTGTATATATATAGGATGGGATGTATACATATTATAAGATGTACATTGTATATGCAGGATGGGATGTATACATATTATAGGATGTACATTGTATATATAGGATGGGATGTATACATATTATAGGATGTACATTGTATATATAGGATGGGATGTATACATATTATAGGATGTACATTGTATATATATATAGGATGTAATGTATACATATTATAGGATGTACATTGTATATATAGGATGGGACGTATACATATTATAGGATGTACATTGTATATATAGGATGTGATGTATACATATTATAGGATGTACATTGTATATATATATATATATAGGATGTGATGTATACATATTATAGGATTTACATTGTATATATAGGATGAGATGTATACATATTATAGGATGTACATTGTATATATATATATATAGGATGGGATGTATACATATTATAAGATGTACATTGTATATATGGGATGGGATGTATACATATTATAAGATGTACATTGTATATACAGGATGGGATGTATACATATTATAGGATGTACATTGTATATATAGAATGTAATGTATACATATTATAGGATGTACATTGTATATATAGGATGGGATGTATACATATTATAGGATGTACATTGTATATATAGGATGGGATGTATACATATTATAGGATGTACATTGTATATATAGGATGGGATGTATACATATTATAGGATGTACATTGTATATATAGGATGGGATGTATACATATTATAGGATGTGCATTGTATATATATAGGATGTAATGTATACATATTATAAGATGTATACATATTATAGGATGTACATTGTGTATATATATATAGCATGGGATGTATACATATTATAGGATGTACATTGTGTATATATATATAGGATGGGATGTATACATATTATAGGATGTACATTGTGTATATATATATAGGATGTATACATATTATAGGATGTACATTGTGTATATATATAGGATGGGATGTATACATATTATAGGATGTACATTGTATATATAGGATGGGATGTATACATATTATAGGATGTGCATTGTATATATATAGGATGTAATGTATACATATTATAAGATGTATACATATTATAGGATGTACATTGTGTATATATATATAGCATGGGATGTATACATATTATAGGATGTACATTGTGTATATATATAGGATGGGATGTATACATATTATAGGATGTACATTGTGTATATATATATAGCATGGGATGTATACATATTATAGGATGTACATTGTGTATATATATATAGGATGTATACATATTATAGGATGTACATTGTGTATATATATAGGATGGGATGTATACATATTATAGGATGTACATTGTATATATAGGATGTGATGTATACATATTATAGGATTTACATTGTATATATAGGATGAGATGTATACATATTATAGGATGTACATTGTATATATATATATATATAGGATGGGATGTATACATATTATAAGATGTACATTGTATATATGGGATGGGATGTATGCATATTATAGGATGTACATTGTATATATAGGATGGGATGTATACATATTATAGGATGTACATTGTATATATAGGATGGGATGTATACATATTATAGGATGTACATTGTATATATAGGATGGGATGTATACATATTATAGGATGTACATTGTATATATAGGATGGGATGTATACATATTATAGGATGTGCATTGTATATATATAGGATGTAATGTATACATATTATAGGATGTACATTGTGTATATATATAGGATGGGATGTATACATATTATAGGATGTACATTGTGTATATATATAGGATGGGATGTATACATATTATAGGATGTACATTGTATATATAGGATGGGATGTATACATATTATAGGATGTACATTGTATATATAGGATGGGATGTATACATATTATAGGATGTATATTGTATATATAGGATGGGATGTATACATATTATAAGATGTATATTGTATATATAGGATGGGATGTATACATATTATAGGATGTACATTGTATATACAGGATGGGATGTATACATATTATAAGATGTACACTGTGTGTATATATAGGATGGGATGTATACATATTATAGGATGTACATTGTATATACAGGATGGGATGTATACATATTATAGGATGTACATTGTGTATATATATATCGCATGGGATGTATACATATTATAGGATGTACATTGTATATATAGGATGGGATGTATACATATTACAGGATGTACATTGTATATACAGGATGGGATGTATACATATTATAGGATGTACATTGTATATATAGGATGGGATGTATACATATTATAGGATGTACATTGTATATATAGGATGGGATGTATACATATTATAGGATGTACATTGTATATATAGGATGGGATGTATACATATTATAGGATGTACATTGTATATATAGGATGGGATGTATACATATTATAGGATGTGCATTGTATATATATAGGATGTAATGTATACATATTATAGGATGTACATTGTGTATATATATATAGCATGGGATGTATACATATTATAGGATGTACATTGTGTATATATATAGGATGGGATGTATACATATTATAGGATGTACATTGTGTATATATATAGGATGGGATGTATACATATTATAGGATGTACATTGTATATATAGGATGGGATGTATACATATTATAGGATGTACATTGTATATATAGGATGGGATGTATATATATTATATGATGTACATTGTATATATGGGATGGGATGTATACATATTATAAGATGTACATTGTATATATAGGGTGGGATGTATACATATTATAGGATGTACAGTGTATATATAGGATGGGATGTATACATATTATAGGATGTACATTGTATATATATGATGAGATTTATACATATTATAGGATGTACATTGTATATATATAGGATGAGATTTATACATATTATAGGATGTACATTGTATATATAGGATGGAATGTATACATATTATAGGATGTACATTGTATATATAGGATGGGATGTATACATATTATAGGATGTACATTGTATATATAGGATGGGATGTATACATATTATAGGATGTACATTGTATATATAGGATGGGATGTATACATATTATAGGATGTACATTGTATATATAGGATGGGATGTATACATATTATAGGATGTACATTGTGTATATAGGATGGGATGTATACATATTATAAGATGTATATTGTATATATAGGATGGGATGTATACATATTATAGGATGTACATTGTATATACAGGATGGGATGTATACATATTATAAGATGTACACTGTGTATATATAGGATGGGATGTATACATATTATAGGATGTACATTGTATATACAGGATGGGATGTATACATATTATAGGATGTACATTGTGTATATATATATCGCATGGGATGTATACATATTATAGGATGTACATTGTATATATAGGATGGGATGTATACATATTATAGGATGTACATTGTATATATAGGATGGGATGTATACATATTATAGGATGTACATTGTATATATAGGATGGGATGTATACATATTATAGGATGTACATTGTATATATAGGATGGGATGTATACATATTATAGGATGTACATTGTATATATAGGATGGGATGTATACATATTATAGGATGTACATTGTATATATAGGATGGGATGTATACATATTATAGGATGTACATTGTATATACAGGATGGGATGTATACATATTATAGGATGTACATTGTGTATATATATATATATAGCATGGGATGTATACATATTATAGGATGTACATTGTATATATAGGATGGGATGTATACATATTATAGGATGTACATTGTATATATAGGATGGGATGTATACATATTATAAGATGTACATTGCATATATAGGATGGGATGTATACATATTATAAGATGTACATTGCATATATAGGATGGGATGTATACATATTATAGGATGTACATTGTATATATATATAGGATGGAATGTATACATATTATAGGATGTACATTGTATATATGGGATGGGATGTATACATATTATAAGATGTACATTGTATATATAGGGTGGGATGTATACATATTATAGGATGTACATTGTATATATAGGATGGGATGTATACATATTATAGGATGTACATTGTATATATATGATGAGATTTATACATATTATAGGATGTACATTGTATATATATAGGATGAGATTTATACATATTATAGGATGTACATTGTATATATAGGATGGAATGTATACATATTATAGGATGTACATTGTATATATAGGATGGGATGTATACATATTATAGGATGTACATTGTATATATAGGATGGGATGTATACATATTATAGGATGTACATTGTGTATATAGGATGGGATGTATACATATTATAGGATGTACATTGTATATATAGGATGGGATGTATACATATTATAGGATGTACATTGTATATATAGGATGGGATGTATACATATTATAAGATGTACATTGCATATATAGGATGGGATGTATACATATTATAGGATGTACATTGTATATACAGGATGGGATGTATACATATTATAGGATGTACATTGTGTATATATATATATATATAGCATGGGATGTATACATATTATAGGATGTACATTGTGTATACAGGATGGGATGTATACATATTATAGGATGTATATTGTATATATAGGATGGGATGTATACATATTATAAGATGTACATTGTATATATAGGATGGGATGTATACATATTATAAGATGTACAGTGTATATATAGGATGGGATGTATACACATTATAGGATGTACATTGTATATATAGGATGGGATGTATACATATTATGAGATGTACAGTGTATATATAGGATTAGATGTATACATATTATAGGATGTATATTGTATATACAGGATGGGATGTATACATATTATAGGATGTATATTGTATATATAGGATGGGATGTATACATATTATAGGATGTACATTGTATATATATATATAGGATGAGATTTATACATATTATAGGATGTACATTGTATATATATAGGATGAGATTTATACATATTATAGGATGTACATTGTATATATAGGATGGAATGTATACATATTATAGGATGTACATTGTATATATAGGATGGGATGTATACATATTATAGGATGTATATTGTATATATAGGATGGGATGTATACATATTATAGGATGTACATTGTATATATAGGATGGAATGTATACATATTATAAGATGTACAGTGTATATATAGGATGGGATGTATACATATTATAAGATGTACAGTGTATATATAGGATGGGATGTATACATATTATAAGATGTACAGTGTATATATAGGATGGGATGTATACATATTATAGGATGTACATTGTATATATATAGGATGGAATGTATACATATTATAAGATGTACATTGTATATATAGGATGGGATGTATACATATTATAAGATGTACAGTGTATATATAGGATGGGATGTATACACATTATAGGATGTACATTGTATATATAGGATGGGATGTATACATATTATGAGATGTACATTGTATATATATAGGATGGGATGTATACATATTATAGGATGTGCATTGTATATATATATATAGGATGGGATGTATACATATTATGGGATGTACATTGTATATATAGGATGGGGTATTATTATGGGATGTATAGGGGGACGCAGAGTGGGACGGCCGGGATTGGTGGCTCTTTGCTGAGTGGACAGGCCGGTTGAGGTCCTGACCCGGCTCATTGTCCGGATGAAGCTTCTAGTCACACAGATGAGAGATGCGGATCAGAAAGAACGAGCAGCAAAGACAGGAATCCAATGTGCGGCTCCAATTGGTGAGTGTTCTGCCTCTTCTCTGCTGCAGGAGAAATCCTGTGTGATGGGGGGAGGGGACTGACTATACTCCTATATACTCCGGAGGTAATACTCCTATATACTCCGTAGGTAATACTCCTATATACCCTGGAGGTAATACTCCTATATACTCCGGAGGTAATACTCCTATATACTCCGGAGGTAATACTCCTATATACTCCGGAGGTAATACTCCTATATACCCTGGAGGTAATACTCCTATATACTCCGGAGGTAATACTCCTATATACTCCTATGTACTCCGGAGGTAATACTCCTATATACTCCGGAGGTAATACTCCTATATATTCCAGAGGTAATACTCCTATATACTCCGGAGGTAATACTCCTATATACTCCGGAGGTAATACTCCTATATATCCTGGAGGTAATACTCCTATATACTCCGGAGGTAATACTCCTATATACCCTGGAGGTAATACTCCTATATACTCCTATGTACTCCGGAGGTAATACTCCTATATACTCCGGAGGTAATACTCCTATATACTCCGGAGGTAATACTCCTATATACTCCTATGTACTCCGGAGGTAATACTCCTATATACTCCGGAGGTAATACTCCTATATACTCCAGAGGTAATACTCCTATATACTCCTATATACTCTGGAGGTAATACTCCTATATACTCCTATATACTCTGGAGGTAATACTCCTATATACTCCTATATACTCTGGAGGTAATACTCCTATATACTCCGGAGGTAATACTCCTATATACTCCAGAGGTAATACTCCTATATACTCCTATATACTCTGGAGATAATACTCCTATATACTCCTATATACTCTGGAGGTAATACTCCTATATACTCCTATATACTCCGGAGGTAATACTCCTATATACCCCGAAGGTAATACTCCTATATACTCCGGAGGTAATACTCCTATATACTCCTATATACTCTGGAGGTAATACTCCTATATACTCCTATATACTCCGGAGGTAATACTCCTATATACTCCTATATACTCCGGAAGTAATACTCCTATATACTCCGGAGGTAATACTCCTATATACTCCTATATACTCTGGAGGTAATACTCCTATATACTCTGGAGGTAATACTCCTATATACTCCTATATACTCTGGAGGTAATACTCCTATATACTCTGGAGGTAATACTCCTATATACACAAATGTACTCTGTGGTAATAATTCTATATACTACCAGCGTGATAAATTGTCATTGGTAAAACTCCTATATACTCCTATATACTTCTATATACCCCTATATACTTCTATATACTCCTATATACTTCTATATACCCCTATATACTTCTATATACTTCAATATACTCCTATATACTTCTATATGCTCCAGCAGTAATACTCCTATATACTCGTATATACTTCTATATACTCAGGAGGTAATACTCCTATATACACAAATGTACTCTGTGGTAATAATTCTATATACTACCAGCGTGATAAATTGTCATTGGTAAAACCCCTATATACTCCTATATACTTCTATATACTCCTATATATTCCTATATACTTCTATGTACTCCTATATACTTCTATATACTCCTATATACTGTGTGATAATAATTGTATATAGTACAGGGGTTATAATATTTTTTGCTCCAGCACTAATATTCCCGTATACTGTGCACTAAGAACTTTGTATATTGGGGGGTAATACATCATCACATACTATATACTGGAGAGATAATTATCACATTGTGACTCTTATAAGTGCGGGGGATGGAGCCCAGCCATTCATTATACAATCTTCCTGTAGATGATATGAGGTAACTCAATCACTTTCCATTTGCAATCAGGCCGGCCCGTGTTGAAGGAAATTGAATAAGAAAATTGTATAATGTATGTCCAACGTAAGATCTGTAAGGTACCTGAGGGGTATGAATGTATAGTATGGGGGAAGGGCTGATATACTGCTCTATAATGTGGGGATGATATATACCGGAAGTCATACTTCCATAGAGTTTAGTAGTAATAATATGGACTGCGATGTCGGGACTTCTGTATACTTCAGTAATATCTGTTCTATATACTGCAGAGGATATATACTGGGGATACAGCAATACTATATACCGGGGATACAGCAATACTATATACCGGGGATACAGCAATGCTATATACCAGGGATACAGCGATACTATATACCGGGGATACAGCAATGCTATATACCAGGGATACAGCGATACTATATACTGGGGATACAGCGATAATATATACTGGGGATACAGCGATACTATATACTGGGAATACAGCGATACTATATACTGGGGATACAGCGATAATATATACCGGGGATACAGCGATACTATATACCGGGGATACAGCGATAATATATACCGGGGGTACAGCAATACTATATACCAGGGATACAGCGATACTATATACTGGGGATACAGCGATACTATATACTGGGGATACAGCGATAATATATACCGGGGATACAGCGATACTATATACTGGGGATACAGCAATACTATATACCGGGGATACAGCAATACTATATACCGGGGATACAGCAATATTATATACCAGGGATACAGCGATACTATATACTGGGGATACAGCGATACTATATACCAGGGATACAGCGATACTATATACTGGGGATACTGCGATACTATATACTGGGGATACAGCGATACTATATACCGGGGATACAGCGATACTATATACTGGGAATACAGCGATACTATATACTGGGGATACAGCGATACTATATACTGGGGATACAGCGATACTATATACTGGGGATACAGCGATACTATATACCGGGGATACAGCGATGCTATATACTGGGGATACAGCGATACTATATACCGGGGATACAGCGATACTATATACCGGGGATACAGTGATACTATATACCGGGGATACAGCGATACTATATACGGGGGATACAGCGATACTATATACGGGGGATACAGCGATGCTATATACCGGGGATACAGAGATACTATATACCGGGGACTACAGCGATACTATATACCGGGGATACAGCGATACTATATACCGGGGATACAGCGATACTATATACCGGGGATACAGCGATACTATATACCGGGGATACAGCGATACTATATACCGGGGATACAGCGATACTATATACCGGGGATACAGCGATAATATATACCGGGGATACAGAGATACTATATACCGGGGATACAGCGATACTATATACCGGGGATACAGCGATAATATATACCGGGGATACAGAGATACTATATACCGGGGATACAGCGATACTATATACCGGGGATACAGCGATAATATATACCGGGGATACAGCGATAATATATACCGGGGATACAGCGATACTATATACCGGGGATACAGCGATAATATATACGGGGGATACAGCGATGCTATTTACCGGGGATACAGAGATACTATATACCGGGGACTACAGCGATACTATATACCGGGGACTACAGCGATACTATATACCGGGGATACAGCGATACTATATACCGGGGATACAGCGATACTATATACCGGGGATACAGTGATACTATATACCGGGGATACAGCGATAATATATACCGGGGATACAGCGATACTATATACCGGGGATACAGCGATACTATATACCGGGGATACAGCAATACTATATACTGGGGATACAGCGATAATATATATCGGGGATACAGCGATAATATATACCGGGGATACAGCGATAATATATACCGGGGATACAGCGATAATATATATCGGGGATACAGCAATACTATATACCGGGGATACAGCGATACTATCTACCGGGGATACAGCGATACTATATACCGGGGATACAGCGATAATATATACCGGGGATACAGCGATACTATCTACTGGGGATACAGCGATAATATATACCGGGGATACAGCGATACTATCTACTGGGGATACAGCGATAATATATACCGGGGATACAGCGATACTATCTACTGGGGATACAGCGATACTATATACTGGGACTACAGCGATACTATATACCAGGGATACAGCGATACTATATACTGGGGATACAGCGATACTATATACTGGGGATACAGCGATACTATATACCAGGGATACAGCGATACTATATACTGCATGGGTAGTATTCTTTTTTTTTTCAAATAACGATTTTTATTGAACATATATGCAGATAAATTCAGATTACACTGACTTTGTGTTGTACAGATTTCAACAATCCAGCAATAAAGCCAATATATATGAAATGTCAGTAGATAATAAACCAAACATAAAGGATTCATAGCTGGCTCCATATAAGAGTTATTAGTTAACAAGTAAATTCCAACATGGACCGCAGCAAACTCCAAAAAGAAGAGAGAGGAAAGAACACAAAAGAGGGGAAGGTAGGGAAGGAGGGGGAGGGATGGGGAGGCTTAGCCATCAGCTCAGGACGGGTCTTCTCATGAAGGCCATTCTGCCCAGACCTTATCATGTGCTTCCAATCTATTTTGCAATCTAGCTGTCATTTTTTCCATCAGCTCTATATCTTTTATTCTGGTGTATAGGTCTGTTTGAGTGGGCGGGTTCCGTCCTTTCCAATGGAGGGCAACAAGGCATCTTGCGGCTGTCAGGACATGTCTGAGCAGTTTTTTGGAATGTTTAGGAATCTGCAGAGTATTAACTCCAAGGAGGAATGATTTCAGAGCTCTGGGGACCTGAACACCTAGAAGGCGAGTCAGTAAGAGCTGCGTCTCCTTCCAAAAAGGCACTATCTTAGGGCAAGTCCAATAGACGTGATACAGGGTACCCCTGTCTCCCTGGCAGCGCCAACATCTATCTGAGCTGGAAGGGTAAATGGCATGGAGAACATCTGGCGTCAGGTACCAAAAAAAAAGTATTTTGTAGGCGTTCTCCTTGTAAAGTGTGCAGAAGGAGCTCTTTGCTGCCTGAGACCAGACCGTCCTCCACGTTGACTCTGGGATTTCCTCCCCCAAAGCCCTCTCCCAACGAAGCATGTATGCATGTTTACCCTGGGTAGTAAAGCAGTGGGAGTTCAGTACCCGATATATATCTGAAATTAAGCCTCTGCGTGCACAGCCCTCTAACATCAAGCTCTGAAAAGGTGTTGGCGCTGAGAATTGGAGGTTCAGGGCAAAAGATTGGGCATAGTGTCTTATTTGCAGGTACCCATAGAATACATGGCAAGGTAGATCAAATTTTTGTTGAAGTTCAAGGAATGAGAGCATTCTACGTGGACATGGGTGCACTAAATGGCCAAAGTGGAATAAATTACACGTTGCCCATGGGAAAGACATCTGATGTGTGAGGCCTGCAGGCATTCTGGGGTTATAAAGGAAGGACGTTAGAAATGATCTCTCCGATCCCAGCTTATGTACTCGGGATAGTCTGCGCCAAAGTGATCTAAGGTGGAGCATGGGACCCAAAAACCGGCCGAGTCCACCTCCACATTTGCATTCCAGAGCATGCTATTTGGATGTACAGGTGCCATCCATATTTTTTCGATTTCTGTCCATCTATTGTAAGATCGCTGGGGAAACCATGAGGCCAGGGCACGCAGTTGGGCTACTTGGTAATATTTATTTAAGCCAGGGAATGCCAATCCCCCGTCTGAACGCGACGCCGTCAGAACTGAATGAGATATTCTATGCCTCCCATAATTCCAAACGAATCGCACTACATCTGCCTGAAGTTTTCTTAAATCTGCATGTGAGATTAGAATGGGTAGCGTTTGAAAGAGATAAAGGAGTTTAGTAAGAATGGTCATTTTAATAGAGGCCACCCTCCCCAAAAGGGAGATATGGTGGACCTTACATTTTTGTAGCAGACTCCTTATGAACCTGAATGGGGGGGGGGGGGGGGGGAATTAGCTCGGTATAGGGTAGAGTAAGAGGGAGTGATCTGAACTCCTTAATATTTCAGGGCTGTTGTCTTCCAGTGATATGGGAAGCATTGCTGTAAATGTTGGGACTCTGCTGCCGGGATATTAATAGGTAAAGCCTCCGATTTAGCCGCATTGATTTTAAAGCCAGAGAGAGATCTATAGAGGTCAAGTTTGGCGTGTAGGTTGGGGAGTGAGGTCCTGGGTTGGGTCAGGGTAAGTATGATGTCATCTGCGAACAGTGCTAGTTTAAATTCCCTTCTCCGCACCAGGACTCCATGTATGTTCGGGTTTCTTCGAATGGATGCCGCCAGGGGCTCAACACAGAGTGCAAATAGCCGAGGTGAGAGTGGATACCCCTCTCTCTCCCATTCGCAATCGGGAAGATTGAGGACAAGGCAAAGGGGGTCTTAACCTGGGAAGTGGGATTTGTATATAAGTGCTGGATAGCTCGTAGGAAGGGCCCTGGAACCCCAAGTATTTCAACGTGGCGAACAGGAAGGGCCAGCCAAGGCGGTCAAAAGCCTTTTTGGCATCAAGCCCAAGAACTAAGGTTTCCAATTTGCCCCTGTTCGCCACATCAATTAGGTCAATAATCCGTCCTGTGTTGTCCCCTGCTTGACGGAGGGGGACAAAGCCCCCCTTAAACCTTTTGTATCAGAGAGGGTAGTATTAGGTTCAATCGCATTGAGAGGAGTTTAGTGAAAATTTTTAGGTCAGAATTTAGGAGCGCGATTGGCCTGTAACTAGCGCATAATGATGGATCTTTGTCAGGTTTGGGGATCAACGTGAGGAATGACCTTTGCATTTCCGAGGGAATAGGGGTTTGCTGAAGAAAGGCATTAAACAACTTACACAAATGTGGTAAAAGAATCGGGAGGAATGCTTTGTAGTATTCATAGGGGAGACCATCTGGGCCGGGGGATTTATGTGATGGCAGAATTTTAATGGTGGCTGTCAATTCTTCTGCTGTAACAGGGGCATTGAGGGATAATAAGTCCGACGCCTGAAGCTTGGGGATTCCACTGTCCTCCAGGTAGTGTTGCAAGCGGTCAGCCAGGTCGGGGGGAAGAGGTTTGTGTGGGATCTCGGGGTCATTATATAGGGCTGTGTAGAATTCCTCAAAGGCTTGAACTATAGTCTGAGGATGTGTTAGGAGGATGCCCCTTCTGTGTTTTACTTGGTGTGGAGTAGTCGTGTGAGAACGTTCTGACAGCTTGCGTGCCAATAGAGAGTGGGCTTTGTTACCTTTGTCATAGTAGGTTTGTTTTAATCTAAGGAGTGCCTTCTCTACTTGTCCCATTGCCAGATCTCGGAGGGTAGTTCGTAAGCAGACAATTTTTTTAAGGAGTGGTATGGACGGTGAGGTTTGTAATTGGACTTCTAGAGCTTTGAGGTCTCTTTCGGCTTGAAGTTTAGAAGCTTTCGCATCCTTCTTCGTGGCCGAGGAGATCGCTATACAACGCCCCCTGAGGACCGCCTTGTGGGCCTCCCAGAGAGTGGAGTGGGAAATATCAGGGGTGTCATTTTCAAGGAAATAGTTCTGCAAAGTAGACTCTAGTTCCGATTTAGAGGGGATATGTTGGAGGAGGAAATTATTCAGTTGCCAGTTACACGGTTTGCGTGTAAGGGTACCCATCTCCAAGGTCATAACCACGGGTGCATTATCGGACCAGGAAATGGGTAGGATTTGGGCATCCCTAGTGGCACGAAAGGTAGCATTGTTGACAAAAAAGTAGTCTATGTGGGAGTGCATGCAGTGAGGAGCAGAAAAGAATGTATATTGTCTATCTCCCGGATGTAGAGCCCGCCATGTATCAAATAGGGCATAACATCTAGTGATTTGGGAAAATAATTTCCCTGACAGCTCCGGTCTGTGGATTTGTAGGATTCATTACGTGGCGATCTAGACCGACCGGGTGGGATAAGTTAAAGTCCCCTGCGTAAATGGATTTGTCGAGTATTGGGGGCATACAGGGTACAGATAGTAATAGCCTGCGTTTGCCACTGACCGCGCAAGATAATGTAGTGTCCCCGTGGATCTACAAAAGACTCAGTGCATATAAAGGGGGAGCCACGTTTAAATAAAATAGCCACTCCTGCTTGTTTGCGGGGGTTAAATGCCTGATAAACCTGCGGGTATTGTCTAGAAGCAAAAGTGAAGGAGTCCCCTTTGTTAAAATGCGTTTCCTGGAGTAGAACAACGTCCGCCCCAAAATGCCTGAGCTCTCTCAACGCAAGATGCCTTTTTCTATTTGAGTTCAGTCCGTGGACATTAAGTGACATGAACTTAGCCATAATCGTGGGTGTGTGTGCACTCATGACTACTTAGCTGATCCAGCCGCGAAGACGCCTCGACATCCAGAGGAGGAGGGGACCCATGTTTAGGACATGTCCAGGCGTTCATCCAGAGCCCGTGGCAAGCCATGAAGGGGGGAGGAAGGGATGAAGAGGAGAAAGATGGAGAGGAAGAAAAAAGATTAGTTAGAAACATAATAATCAAAAACAAACAGTGCAATGAAGCCCCAAGCAGTTCATACCGCCCGGGGCCTAATGAGTTTCAGTAAGTCCACCCGTCAGGGCCCAAAAAGAGGACCCAGGAAAGGGAAAAATAGAGAACCGTAGAAAAAAAGAAAAAACGGTAGTTAGATACTTCAACAAGGTAAAAAAAAAAAAAGGAATTTTAGTAGGGTAATCCTATAGGGGGACTAGTGACCAGGGGAATTACCACTTGTAAGTCTCCAGTGGGGGGGTGCCCAATGAACAAAACAAGATAATAGGCAGGAGGCCTAAGGGGGTGCAAATAAGGCTGATGGGTGGATCAGGAGAGTCTAAGATGACTATCAACCATGCTTACATTTAGTAGGCCCTCGAAGAGAGTCCCGTTCTCTGGGGCGTTTAGATGGGGGAATCTTCTGCCACACCGAAGGGGGTGGCGTTGGTGTGTCCACTAAGTCCCAGTCTTGAAGACGGGGAACAGGGATCTCCATGGTGTTACAGAATTTGTCCAAGTCCTCAGGGAAACGCAGCACTGCTGATTTTCCTAGTTTGCGGGCTGTTAGGCTGAATGGAAAACACCTGCAGTAGATTATGCTATTTTCCTATAGCAAGATGAGTAGGGGTTGAAGGAGTATGCGCTTTTGCAGGGTGATCCAAGAAAGGTCGGGGTGTAGCTGTATCTGTGTGTTTTTGAAGACCACCTTCTTGGCGAGACGGGCCTTCCGCATGATTTCTTCCTTTAGGGGATATGAATGGACCCTGCAAATAACATCACGGGGCTTGGAAACAGGCCCTTTAGGACGTAGGGCACGGTACGCACGGTCCATCTCGATAGGCTTATTCGGGGGATCCCTCAAAAGATTGTTAAATAGAGTTTGCAGGGTGTCCTGTAGATCTTCAGGACCCTCTGGTTCAGGCAGGCCCCTGACTCGGATGTTGTTTCTGCGCCCCCTATTATCCAAATCCTCAATATGGCGCTGCATATTCTGGAGTATTAAGTGGTGATCAGCTCCCTGCATTTGGGTGCGGTGTACAGCCAGCTTAGTCTCTTGTATTTCTCCACCCGCCATCTCCACTCTCTCAGAGAGATGTTTAAGATTAGCTTGGATTACTTGAATTTCTGCCCGGCAAGCAGACTTGACCTCTTCAATAAGGAGTTTAAAGTCCTCTTTGGTGGGGATGGCTTGAAGACAGGCCTGCCATGGTAGTGGGAATCAACCCCCCTTTGATGTTGCAGAAAATGCGGTGGAGAGGGTGCTCGCTGAAGGTGAGGGGGGGGCGCAGACCGTGCTGATTCCCAGCGCTGCAGTTGAGGAGCCCGCAGGTCATCCCACTCAGAAATCTGTGGAGGAGAGGAATGATTGCTCGCTAGCACATCCATATGGACCAGGTTTGGGGAGCTGGTTGCCTGAGCATAAGACATCGCCTGGTCCGCCCCCCTCTCTGTACATGTGGGGTTGCTGTGGCGAGATTGCCTCTGTGGCTGGGGAAGAGCTGGGGCAGGACGGTATAACTGTGGAGAGGTGCCTCCTCCATGTTGCTCAGCTAGCAGGGATCCCGGGGCCCGGGCACACTCTGGATCCGGGAGTGGGGGAAAGTCATCCGACTGTAGTGAGGGAGTAGATGAAACAGTTCTTCCCACACGCAGGTCCGGGTCTGAGGCTGTGCGCAGCAGCCATGGGAAGGCCTCAGAGCACTGTGTAAATGTGGCTGCAGTGAGGCCTATTGCTGTTTCCTGAGGGCTGTGCAGCGGCTCTGTCTGGGATGTGTGGGGCGGAGGTAAACTCACTGCTCCCGGATCTCAGAGCTGTAGTCCGTCCATCTCCTGATCCGGCGCAGAGACGCTCCATGGATGGGCTGGTGATAGGGAACACGGTGGCTGCGGAGGCTGCGTGGAGGGAGCGGATGTAGTCGGCACCATCTTGTCCATCCCGCCGCTGAGTGTTGAGGGCGGCTTAAAATACCCTCGGAGGGTCATAGAGGAGCCGGAAGTTGGTTGAGAAGATCCTCTGGCTTTGGAGGATCGGGTCCTCCTGATTCCACCCATATACGGGTGCTTAAACCCCCCCTGTGAGGCCGTTAGGCTGTGGGCTGATGGAGAGCTAAGAGCTCAGGTGTCCATGCAGGGCAACTTCCCGGTAGTATTCTTATATACTTGGGTTATAATAATATTGTATATATTGGGGGTTTAGAAGGACAATATACTGAGCGGAATATTAATCATATATACTGTAGGGGGAGGGGCAGTTATATATAGTGGGATGTAGTAATTCTATATACTGTAGGGGGGGCAGTTATATATATAGTGGGGTGTAGTAATTCTATATACTGTAGGGGGGGCAGTTATATATGTAGCTCTGGTAGATTTGCGATCTACCATCTGATAGGTAAATTTAGTAAATTGTTCCAGCTTGGCTGACGTTGTGTGTGTTTCCATACTGACTGTGTCGTTGTTACTATCGGCTAGTGTTGGAAAGGCAACGTGTCAAAGCGTATGGATGCTCTTCTGTCCCGGAGATGACTCGGTGGAGGTGGTCCTCCGAGTGGGATTCTGGGAGAGGGTATTTATGGGACAGACGCCATGTTTTAGGGTCGTTTTACAGCCACCTGCTGGCCCTTCTGGCCGACAGGTATGTGTTAGAGTGCTACCCCGTGGTCCTCCGTTCCGGGAGGCCCGCGTCGCTGTGGCGTGTGGGTGGGCCCAGAAGCCTGTCTGGGGCCTACCACAGCAGCAGAGGAATGGTCCTGAACTGTCTATCCAGAGTGAAGAAGCTGGACAACCGAGGAGATCCCAGGGGAGGAGCCGTCATGGAAGGATCACGCAAAGTGCTGGTCTGGAGAGGGGCCTGGTGACTCGGTTGGAGGACGTATCCTAAAGTAACTTTACAGCATAGTGTTGCCGGGTTTGGCTTAAAGGTTCAGGCACTGTGACTGACATTCATCGCAAACCAATACATCCTGTGGCAGAGGATCCCAAGCAAGTCTGTGGCAGAGACTTTAGTTGGTGCTACGTACTGGCTGCTAGACAAGTGAGAGAGGTCTATCCAGGCGGGCAAAGATCGTGTCCCACAAGGGGAGCGCATTCTACTGAAATATTCAACTCTAAAGGACATTTGTCAAGAATCCTACAGAAAGGTATTTGAGCTTTCCCTGCAGTTTCCCTTCTGCCTCTTTCCTGTTACTTCCTTCGTTGATTGTTTAATAAAGCATTGAAAACGTCCTCCAGTGTTGGTGCGTGTGTCGTCCGGAGGTAAACTCAATGGAACCCCTAGACCCTTTGCCGGTGAAACAGAGGGAAGCAGAGTGAAGGTAACAAGACCGCTTAAACCAGCAGCTCCACCGTTAGTGCTACATATATAGTGGGGTGTAGTAATTCTATATACTGTAGGGGGGCAGTTATATATAATGGGGTGTAGTAATTCTATATACTGTAGGGGGAGGGGCAGTTATATAAAGTGGGGTGTAGTAATTCTATATACTGTAGGGGGGAGGGGCAGTTATATATAGTGGGGTGTAGTAATTCTATATACTGTGGTGGGGCAGTTATATATAGTGGGGTGTAGTAATTCTATATACTGTAGGGGGGAGGGGCAGTTATATATAGTGGGATGTAGTAATTCTATATACTGTGGGGGGGCAGTTATATATAGTGGGGTGTAGTAATTCTATATAGTGTAGGGGGAGGGGCAGTTATATATAGTGGGGTGTAGTAATTCTATATACTGTGGTGGGGCAGTTATATATAGTGGGGTGTAGTAATTCTATATACTGTAGGGGGAGGGGCAGTTATATAAAGTGGGGTGTAGTAATTCTATATACTGTGGGGGGGCAGTTATATATAGTGGGGTGTAGTAATTCTATATAGTGTAGGGGGAGGGGCAGTTATATATAGTGGGGTGTAGTAATTCTATATACTGTGGTGGGGCAGTTATATATAGTGGGGTGTAGTAATTCTATATACTGTAGGGGGAGGGGCAGTTATATAAAGTGGGGTGTAGGTATTCTATATACTGTGGGGGGGCAGTTATATATAGTGGGGTGTAGTAATTCTATATAGTGTAGGGGGAGGGGCAGTTATATATAGTGGGGTGTAGTAATTCTATATACTGTGGGGGGGCAGTTATATATAGTGGGGTGTAGTAATTCTATATAGTGTAGGGGGAGGGGCAGTTATATATAGTGGGGTGTAGTAATTCTATATACTGTGGGGGGGCAGTTATATATAGTGGGGTGTAGTAATTCTATATACTGTAGGGGGAGGGGCAGTTATATAAAGTGGGGTGTAGGTATTCTATATACTGTGGGGGGGCAGTTATATATAGTGGGGTGTAGTAATTCTATATACTGTAGGGGGAGGGGCAGTTATATAAAGTGGGGTATTGAGGATAAAGGACTCCAAGAAAGCTGCTGGGAGTTTGTGGAATACTTACTGAAGATCTACAGAATGCAGATTAAACAACTGTGGTGTATGGGGTCAGAGTGTGGACCTACTGGGCAATATTACTGCAAGTGAGGAGAGCCAGGAAATGTGCGTCCGTCCCTGAAAAGGGTTAAACGTGCTGAATGGTGTTTTGGCCTCTGAGTGATCCACGACACAACGAGACGCATTTCTGTCCCATCAGGAAATATTTCAAATAGATACATTATGGTGGCCCATCACCCTAGAACTGATTACAGGAGGAGACAAAGCTGAAGCTGACCATACTGTGGTTGGGCGATTAGAGAAAGGAAAGCTGGATCTGATGATGGTGAGGGTTGGGGGGGAGAACAAGGCGCAGAGCTAGAGGTGGTCATTGCATGTGTAGCACTAGGCCCAAAGGAGCCGCTTTGAGGGGAGTCACTTTGGGTGGGGGGCTTGTGGAACCCAGCTTACCTTAGAGAGCTCTGGAAACTTCTTGTCCAGCTCCCCCGGCCCCCCCTATGTGTAAGTTACTCTGTGTCTATTAGGGGCACAGGGTACCCGAGAACCCCCGTTGGGTCAGCACTACCGCACAACCACACCGGACTCAGCACTTCCCTTTACCCGTTATCCAGGGTCTTATATGTGTGGTTTGTGATGAAGGAATGAAGGGGCTCTTTCACTTGGGACATTAATGTTTCTGAACAATATCCCTTAACAGTGACGGGGCTGGTGCTTAAAATTTTTTTGGGGGGTGCAAACAAACTGAAAAATATAGAAAAAACCCATCAATTACGACCTCACTGTGCCATAAAACGCAACCACTGGGCACCATCAAATGGGCACATTTTTGATTATCTGCAGGGGAACACCACGGCCCCCCCAATCAGGCACACAGGGGTGACATGAGCGTACATCCGCTAAACCGATAATATCTTTGCAGAGTGAACACATCCCCCCAGATGATCGTCTGTCCTTCGCTGGCGGACATATCCCCACTCTCCAAACACTTCTCTGCATCCCCAAGAAGCTTTTCACTACCAGATGGATCTCAACCAGCGTCAGTCTTCCCCCCTGCCGCCACTCTTACTGATCCACCAGTAGGCCCGATCACAAATCCTCCACCTCCGGCGGCTGCTAACAGCGGCTTTGTTCCAGCCTTCTAATTGTAAATGCAGAAGCGACGTCATGACGTCACTTTCCGTTTACTCGGCTGCCAATGGCGCCGGTTTTAAAAAAATATACAGTAATTAGAATCACTGAAAATGGCAATCTGAATACTGTGAAATGCAAAGGGGGGATCGGGGGTCTTTTAGACCCCTGATCCCTCCATAAAGAGGACCTGTCACCACCTATTATTGTCACAAGGGATGTTTACATTCCTTGTGACAGCCATAAAAGTGATCAAAAATTAAAAAAAAAAAAACACAATTTCTAAATATAAAAATAAATAAAATAAATAAGAAAAAAAAATGTTTTTAAAGCGCCCCCGTCCCCGCGAGCTCGCGCAGCAAAGAAAACGCATATGGAAGCCGCGCCCGCATATGTAAACGGTGTTTAAATCACACATGTGAGGTATCGCCGCGATCGTCAGAGTGAGAGCAATAATTCTAGCACTAGACCTCCTCTGTAACTCTAACCTGGTAACCGTAAAAAAATGTAAAGCGTCGCCTATGGAGATTTTTAGGTACCGTAGTTTGTTGCCATTCCACAAGTGCGTGCAATTATAAAGCGTGACATGTTTGGTATCTATTTACTTGGCGTAACATCATCTTTCACAGTATACAAAAAAATTGGGGTAACTTTACTGTTTGGTTTTTTGAAAATTCATGAAAGTGTCCCTTTTCCCAAAAGGTTGCGTTTAAAACACCGCTGCACAAATACCGCGTGCTAAAAAATATTGCAACAATCACCATTTTATTCTCTAGATTCTCTGCTAAAAAATATATATATATAATGTTTGGGGGCTCTAAGTAATTTTCTAGCAAAACATACGGATTTTAACTTGTAAACACCAAATGTCAAACATAAGCTTAGTCGTTAAAGGGTTAAATACATCTTCAAAAAATTTCCACAACAGTCCCTCCTCTTTGTCTTATGCTCCCATGTGTCCCTCGATGGATCTTGATCTTCTTCTTACACCTGGAAATGAATCAGTCCTTACAGTCCATATGAGTCCATAAAAAGGAAAACACGGCTTGACTTGTAGACTCTGTTCTTCAGGAGGATTGATTTAGAGGAGGACATGAAGGCCGGTCAATCTGGGATCCTCTCTGTCTTGTATGGGGGTTGGGCTTCAGGGCGTCTCATCTCGGTGGGGAAGATGTGGTCATCTGCTCGGGCTCTGTTCAATGGCGTCCCTAGGGGGGGGCCAGAGGGGGCCCTGACCCCCCCAACATTATGCTGTGCCCCACCATGTGCCCCCCCCAATACAAAAAAAAAATTTAATCCCCCCCTAAAAAAAAATCAATGTCTAAGAGGGAGAGAGTCCCCAGTCAGCTCCTGCGGGTGATTTCTCCCCCCTCCCTCTGCTCGCTGACACTGCATAATGCGAGCGCTCACACAACCACGGCCGCCCGAGCTGCTCCTTCTCCTGCATCCTCATTGGCAGGGAGAAGAGCGAGTTGTATGAAGGACTCCACCAGGACTCTCAGTTACTGAAAAAACAGACTGATTTCTCCCATCCTTAGGACAGGAGAACCAGCCTGTAAATTCCAAGAGATGCCAGACCAGTGCTGTCAACAGCAGGGGCAGGACAGCAAGAGGAGGCTGGGAAACCCCACAGTGGCAGAACACCAGGGCCCGGAGGCAAGACAACCTTTGCAACCCTGATAGTTCTCCCACTGCTTTGGATCCTTATATTTTCTTGGTATGCTGGTGACATATATCTCTTGTTTTCTGCCACCCTGGGGGGCCCCCAATACAGTAGGAAGGGAGCTCACTGCAGAACATGTGAAAGGGCCCGTTGTGGGGTCGTAGTAAAGTCCCCTATAGGAATTGCACTCACCTGAACCACTAACCCCACACAGGAGTGTATTTGCCACTGTGTAGCAATCATGAGACCTTATTTCCGTCGTGTCACCTGTATGTTTCCGTGCTTGCGGTATAAGGTATGTATTCTTCCTTTAGATCTCCCTCCGTGTCTCCCACATATAGAAAAGAGACATCTTCATAGTGTATTATCATTTAAAATCACATTTATTATTGCAAAAAAATAGAAACCTCATCTGGAGAGGCCGCTCCAGATGACGTTCCAGTGACGGAACGCGTAGGGTGGAGCGTCCATCGTCTTTGCATCACTTCCAGTTTCGAGCCGTGGACCGCGAATTGTCCCGGCCTCCTGTATTTTTTCAAGGCTTTATATATTTTAACTAAATGTGAGTACATTTCCACTTTTTTGCAACAATAAATGTGATTTAAAATGATAATACACTATGGAGATGTCTCTTTTCTATATGTGGGAGACACGGAGGGAGATCTAAGGGAAGAATACATACCTTATACCGCAAGCACAGGAACATACAGCTGACACAAGGGAAATAAGATCTCATGATTGCTACACAGTGGCAGATACACCCCTGTGTGGAGTTAATGGTTCGGGTGAGTGCAATTCCTAAAGGGGATCCATAAGGAGCACAGAGCACAAATGTGAAGAGCACCTGTCACTTTTTCACTTTTTAATTTTTTCTTGTTTTGTTTTTATTTTCAAACATTTCTTTGGAATGATATATGGACTATTTATGATAACAATGATTATATATATATATATATATATATATATATATATATATATATATATATATATATATATATATAGTTTTGTATAAAATTGATGCATACGAACATCACTGAGGCATGATTTTAAGAGCACCAGTCTCTTTTAGTAGAGGTTTTTATGCATTCTTAGCAATTGTATTGTTGTATTAGCAATTGTTTTTTGAACACAGTGTGTATATATATATATATATTTCTGGGTGCATGAAACTGATACTTACGTGCAATATTGAAGTATAATTTGTAGCACACTTGCCATTATAATACAACTTTTATCTTAATTTTTTTCTTTCTCGTTATGGGCATTGGCAGCACCTGAACAGTTTTGGATTTGCACTAAGCATATAACACTTTTAATTTCAATAGCTTTTGGTTCAACACAACAGCAGGACATATAGGGTGTCCTTCATTAGTCTCTTCCCGTCCTCTCCCATCAGGCGTCCAATTACAGTGTCTGTCGTTTCAGTCCATCAGGTGACGGGTAACAGACCTGAGCACCTGATTGGCGGAGAGGCGGTTCAGTGTTAGGACAGTGAATATTCATTTGCTGTTCCAACACACCTGAGTGTGGCGCTCGCAGGTCACCTTTTTCGACACCTATTAGAGCCTATGACTCTAATCAGGTGCTTCAAAAACACCCCCCACGGCTGTAATTCAGGCGCCCGAAAAGGGGCCAGGCACCTGAATAGGGAGTGGCAGCGGCAGCCATGGATCGATTAATGCAATGCATGAATCTATCCATTGGTCATAGAAGGGGTGGCTGGAGAGAGGGGGTGGCACCCGTGCGCCCTTATGAACACACCACCACTGTCCCTCAAGAATATATGTAGATAAAGTCCACCTTTCGTCAGAGACCATTGCTAGATGGTTTGAGGTGGGTTGCTATGTGTTTGTTAAGTGCCGGTATCCCATTGTTCTATTGTTTGTGTCTGCCTTGGGAGCAACCTATTATGGGATGTATATGTCTCTGTGGATTAGCCGTGAGAGGGGAGGGCGTAGAATTTCTCCAGAAGCCCCTCCCAAAGACAGTCTACTGATGAGAAGTTTGAAAACACCTGTGTCATGCTACTGGAGGAGGTAAAGTTTACCCCACCCTGTGTCATTATGCAAAGGAAGAGGGATTGTCCCCTGAGTGTATATCTCTGTACCTGTGTTCAAATAAAGGGTTCTTTCTGGTTTACTCCAAAACTGGGGTTGTCTGGTTCTTGGGGTAACTTAGCCTGTTCCACTGGTCTTGTGTTCCAGTGCATTGGGAAGCAGCTTCTTGGCGGAGATACCCAACAGGGTGTCCGGAGTCCGTCACATTATTATCTTATGATTTCTCTTTATCATTACATGGTTGCATTAGAAAGTGACCATGGTGTGGTTGGGTTGAGATTGTGCGATGTTCCTTACCACGGTCTATGTTGGGTTTTCTGCACACTGACCCTGCACCTTTCCAGGGACCATCATTTACTGGTTATTTCTCATGTTATCATTGGCCTCCTATGTGACAACCTATGTGATACAATGGTTTACTATTGTCAGCACCATGGTGCAGCTCCTCTACTCCCAGCTTCCATGGAGCAAATGGATTCCCTGCCATGATGAAATTCATTAAACCTGTACAGAAAGCAACATGGTATTGGGTGTCAGGTAGTCAGGGGACTGAGGAAGGAACTCACCTGAACTGCTGAAACACATAGAAGTTCCAGGGCAAAAAAGCAGCCAGGGACCCAGAAACCTCCAGGAAATCCTGATTGGAGGCAAGCAGCTCACCGCATGTGGCTTCTTCCACTGTCCACTGCCAAATTCCAGGACAGAACTGACAGCAGTCATCCCATGGACACCTCCATAGCCTCCCAGCAGAACATTAGCCTCCTCTTGTCCCCCAACAGAATTCCAGCCTCACTATTTATATCCACATTCATTGAGGGGTTGCAATGGAACACAGATACAGAAGTGTCTCCCAGTGGCTGCATACCCATGTCCCAGGTGGTGGAAGATGACGCCTCTCTAAATCCTCAGCCATGATCTGTTCTTGTTGACTAGCTCAGAGATCATCAATGGTGATGAGTAAATCTGCCTGGGTTCAATTTACAGGGGACATTGAATCATGCCTGAAATTCACAGAACTGACCTCAACTGTGAACCCCATTGAAGTCTGAGAGGAGAATTCTGAAACTAAATTCTGTCTATTTTTAAGCCTCATAGGCAAGCTATTGTCAGGGCATGGAGAGCTGGGCACTGCCATGGGGCACACTTAACAAAGCAAAAGTACTTTTGAAAAATGCAGTAGAACGGGAAGAGGGTCCTTTAATGCAACTTTGAGGGCACCGTAGAGAGTCTTGCTTGGGAGTCCTGTTAATATAGAGCAGTATGATTTACAGCATCAGCAGCACCGAATTCTGGTGTTCCTTAATTTGGATTTTTTATTATACTCAAATAGAACAGCAGCACCCTAATCTGGTTCATTTAAAATGTGAAAACATTTTTATTAAGCAGTAATAGGCTTATACTGAACAGTAGAAGTAGCATCCCTACAGATCTAAAAACGATGGGGAGGTTTCCTCTTTAAAATAATTAAAGCTGAATCCCTCAACTTCGTACAAATTCACCAGAAGCAAAGGCATTTCTTCATTTTTCACAGTATTTACAGGTAACCCCCCCCCCCCCCCCCCCTTCACCTATACATGAGCACAAGTAACCCACCCCCCCTTTCCCTCATCATAATAATATAAAATCTTCCTGCTAATATGTATTTTCATTCACTGATAATGCAGATCCAGAAGCACAGATTTCTCTATGAAGGGCTGGATGAATGTTCTCCTAATTTTCTCTATAAATTAAGGGATAGTGTATTTTTTTTTTAATTCTGTTTATCGTATTATCATACATAGCACAGACAATAAAACGAAACGAAGTAAGTTAACAAAGAAAATAGCATAACAGACAACTTGAGGGTGCAACCTACAGTCATGAATACACATACACCAGTATGAGGACAGGAAGACACTGGATGCACCCTATAGTAGAGTGGTGCCACTTGTATCAATAGCTCAGAATATCCTCTAACAAACATACATTAGATATAGTGAAGATTATGAACACAGATAAACCTCGTATTCACCTGGGATGCAAGATCCGCAGAGAAAGGTAATGAGCCACTTCATGTCTTAAGCTGTCGAGGGTTCTGCTAGCCATGTGCGCCAAACCTTGTCATATTGCGTGGGACAGCCCCCGTTCATGTATGTATCTTTGTACTGGGGAAAACTATTATTTACTAGTTGTTTCCACTGGGACAGAGACGGGGGGAAGGGTTTCTTCCACTACATGGCAATATTTTTCCTGGCATAGAAAAGAAGAAACCTGATCAGTGTTCTCTTAGCAATAGTCGGTACTATAGTTTCCACTAGTCCTAATAGACAAACTTCCATGGAGAGCTGAATTGACATGGAGGCGACCAGATCAATCAGAGCCAGAACCTCCTTCAAATATTTCCTGACCTTGGGATAGTGCCAAAAGATGTGAGGTACCACACCACCAGCATTCCGGTGAGATATCTGCGTTCATCATATGGAGCTTATGAGGAGTAAAGTATGCTCTGTGTACTATTTTATACTGCACAAGACAATCACGTTTTGAGACCAAGGGTTAGGCCATAGTTTGTAACATTTCCTTACTGTAAGATGTTGCTGGTGAACACTTTGTGATGATCCAGAAGCAGCAGAAAGAGTGTTTCTGGAATGAGAAATACTGGAGTGGAGAGAAAAGATCCTCCCGCTTTCATGCTAGTCCTCATCATTTAATTCCATAAAGTATTTTTAGTGCTGGGAGATCATGTTCGGGATCATGTTGGTTCTTGTAATTAAGGACAAGTTGGGGGATCATGTTAGTTTTAGTAATGAAGGACAAGTTGGAGAATTATGTTGGTTCTAGTAATGAAGGACAAGTTGGGGGATCATGTTGGTTTTAGTAATGAAGGACAAGTTGAGGAATCATGTTGGTTTTAGTAATGAAGAACTAGTTGGAGAATCATGTTGGTTCTAGTAATGAAGGACAAGTTGGAGAATCGTGTTGGTTCTAGTAATGAAGGACAAGTTGGGGGATCATGTTGGTTCTAGTAATGAAGGACAAGTTGGGGAATCATGTTAGTTCTAGTAATGAAGGACATGTTGGAGAATCATGTTGGTTCTAGTATTGAAGGACAAGTTGGGGGATCATGTTGGTTCCTTTATATGGATCTTTATATCACTAGAGGGGTCACCAGCAGGAGGAACAAGGTCCTGTTTCCCCTATATAGATGATTTGTCAGACCTCATTTAGAAATGAATAAGAAGCAGCAGAAAAAATGTTTCTGGAATGAGAAATACTGGAGGGAAAAGCTCCTCCCACTTTCATGCTAGTCCTCATCACTTCATTCCATAAAGTATTTTTAGTGCTGGGAGATCATGTTCGGGATCATGTTGGTTCTTGTAATTAAGGACAAGTTAGGGGATCGTGTTAGTTTTAGTAATGAAGGACAAGTTTGGGGATCATGTTGGTTCTTGTAATGAAGGACAAGTTGGGGGGATCGTGTTAGTTTTAGTAATGAAGGACAAGTTGGGGGATCATGTTGGTTCTTGTAATGAAGGACAAGTTGGGGGATCATGTTGGTTCTTGTAATGAAGGACAAGTTGGGGGATCATGTTAGTTCTAGTAATGAAGGACAAGTTGGGGGATCATGTTGGTTTTAATAATGAAGGACAAGTTGGGGGATCATGTTAGTTCTAGTAATGAAGGACAAGTTGGAGAATCTTGTTGGTTCTAGTATTGAAGGACAAGTTGGGGGATCATGTTGGTTCCTTTATATGGATCTTTATATCACTAGAGGGGTCACCAGCAGGAGGAAGGAGGTCCTGATTCCCCTATATAGATCATTTGTTAGACCTCATTTAGAAACAAATAACTTTAGGGCCATCTAACAGTTTACTCTAAACTGATAACCTAGAGAGGTTTTTAAAGTGTTCCTATAGTGTAATACATTGTGTACTGGAGTTTGTTGCTCTTTCGCGGGCGCATGCAATTTTAAGGCTTGACATGTTTGGTATCTATTTACTTGACACAATCTCATCTTTATATTACCCACTTTTGGGAAAAATATATATATAGGTGGTTGGGAAAGAGCATAAATACTTTGGGACAAGAACCCCTCTGTTCTCAGTCTCAAAGGAAGAGATCCCAGCCTGGAGGGCTGCTCTCCTCCGGGGCAGGCTTGTCGTGTGTCTGCTGTTTGAGGTCCTAGTTAGGTTAGCTGGGGAGCCTATTCTGCTAAAAGTTGCCGAAGCTGACTGAGGGACTTTCGTCTGGGAATCTGGTCTGGTATGACTGGAGAGGTGTCTGGAAGATATTGGAAGGAGGCAACCAATTATCCAAGGACATTAGTGAGTACAGACTAGAGAGAGAGATCCCTGAGACTGTGCTGCTATCCCTTGGGTGATAAAGTCAGTATTGCTCAAAGTCGGCAATATTGCCTGGAGTCCTGGTATAGCTCAGTCTACTGATTGCTTGTGCAAGGACTCTGCTCAGAATAATAGGAGGAAGATTAGTGTCCTCAAGTTACTGCTAAAGTTGCTGGAATATCCCACAGTCGCCCCATTCCTATCCAAGTTCTGCAATAAAGCATCAGAAAAGCAACCCCCAAGACTGTTCATTGAGGTTTGTGGAGTGACTGTTTGCCTGGCTGTGGGTGCAACTATGAGAGAAGACCCTAGGGAGCTAAACAGCGTGCTCCTGTGGGAGTGAGCACTACACGTCTCCAGCATGGAAAGGGTTAATTCCAATGCTGGAAAAGGGTGAAAATGTTACAACTTTTTATGGCAGAGTTTATAGAAGCCCCAACTAGAAATGCTGCTCTGCTGGACCTGACAACCTCAGAATTGACCACAATTCTTCATATAAAGGAAACTATGACAGGACTTCATTTCATTTGAAGCCAAACTCCATTTTCACTTTAAATAGTTTGAACTAAATTGGCCCAAACCATTTTCTTCACTAATTGCTGAGGCCGTTGTCAGCGCTGAATACATTGTATAGTGTATATACTATATACCTTCAGCTCCCCACAGGGAACCCCAACGCTTTCATTTCAATAAATACAACAAAAGCTGAAGAAGGAAATCAAAATGGCAAAAACTTTGAATGAACAGAGATCCTAAAAAGTGTAAAATCCCCGAATTGTGAACACTATGAGACACCTTCTGTGACCGACTCCAGACACCCTGTTGGGTATTTCCACCAAGAAGCTGGTTCCCAAGTCCTGGAACACAAGACCTTAAAACTTAATCAGGATTTTAAACATATATAGATCACATATTTTAAATTTCCCAGTAACTTTCAGTGCTTATTGAGCAACGCAGCAGATATTGTTGATTGCACAGCCAGCTGCGTGCTCTTTCAGTCAGCAGATGGCACTTTTAAATACCGCTCCACCTTTCCCCTGTCTCTACACTTGAGAAAGGAGCGCGCATGCGCCTTACGGACCTTGCACATGCTCTGAAACGCGTTGTGTTCCCCACAGTAGTTGACGTCACACGCGGTCTCCACGGGTTGGCTGCTCCTCTCCTCTGCAGGACTGGCTGTGTTCCGTCCTGGCTCCCCGCCATATTGCAGTACGGATTGAAGACACTCCTGGGAAACGGCTTCCTCCTACACCACATTCCTTGACACACATCCACCTGCCTTAAGCATCGTTGTGTTTTTAAATGTAAGTGGCTACTGTTTATTTTATCAATTGAATAAACTTTTTACTTAGAGGCGCTCCTCTCCTTTTGTTTTTTTCCTGATCACCTCGAGCTGACTTCACTCTCGAGAAGAGCTGCCCTTTGTGAACAGTCCCATATCGTGCTGGATCTACCCCCTTCATCTGCTACTATTCAACAGTTCCCCTTATTGGACATCTCTTGAATTATGAACTTTTCCTGTGTTTGAATGCCCATACATGTACTATTTGTGACAGACTCACCCAGGATAGAGGCTTTTGGAGGGGACTGAATGTGAGCCTCTTGCCTACAGATTATGGGCCCTGGCATTTGGGGTAACCTTGAGGTGTTGTTACTTTGGATTCGGGTCCTTGTCCCCCAGGACACACAGACTCTGGGGACCCTGTATTTGCCATAGTAGCAATAGTGACTGGGTCACACTGTTGGGACTCATACTGTGAGAAGATGCTAATGTCATCAACTCCACTCACCTGTCTGATGTCAGCTATAATGTGTTTAATGTAAATGAGTTTAGTCTGGCTTTCCACAGGTTCTAAGGGTATTCAACTCATTGTTGTTTGTTCTAATTAACCCTGTGTTGATGTTTATGGTAATGTGTGTTGAATAGTCAATGAGCTAGGAGATGTAGTCACCTAGGCTGTATAAAGAATTAGATAATTAGCTCATGTAAATTAGGTTAGAGGAGGTTCCAACGGCATATAAAGTCTTGTAATTTTGATTCTAAAAAAAACAGTCCATGTTAGCATCTAAGCAAGTGTCGCCTTGTTTTATGCTCAGAGCAGTTGGAATATCTGATATCTGTATCCAGACTACAAGGAAGTGGTATACTGACGGAAGCACTCAAGCGGAGTGTGGAACGTTCCGTGACATTGGTGGCAAGCAGCGGGAAGCTTCCAGCAGTCTGGGAAATCTAAACCTCCACCTGGATCCAAGATCAGGATAGCAGACTTCAGTCACCCCAGCGGAGATATGGACCTGGCATCAGAGTTCCCGGGGCTGCTGCGGATCATCCTTTCAACATACACCAGGACTGTGTCTGAGGATGAATACCTGGAGCTCAGGCAGCAGATTCGGGTGGATCTCTGGATTGGAGCCCTCCAGCTTGCTGGTATAAAACAGGGCAAGTGCTTTCCGACCCAAGAGCAACGGGCCAGTGACCAACGGGCATTGCAGATGGCATTCCTGGGAGAGCGGCCCCAGGAGCAATGGGTGACTGAGTTGGACAGGCTGGTCCAGCAGGAGATAGAGCTGGACAATCGTTATCTGGCTCTGCAATGGCACGCAGAGGAGGGATATTTAGGGGAGACAACAGAATGGGATATGACTTTGGCGGCCCTGGATTGCTGTGGGAGAGCCTTACAGATCGTTTTGTGTTTGGCGATGAAGGGGAACCTACCCTTGAGGACCTGCGAGATTATAGAGAGGCTATGCTCGGTCTTGCAGGGGTTTCAGAGCTTAAACCTGATCTGGACCATTTGCTAAGGAAGGAACAACATCTGGAAAGGGCATACAGGAAACTGCTAGAACAAGTTCAGCAGCATGCCAGAGAATCGGCAGTGGAAAATCTGAAGATTGCCGTCCCCAAACCTGAAGTGCTGACAACAGGGCAGAGCTCTGCAAACCTCTGCCCAGCACTGATAGCATCTTCTGGGTTCAATGGACAGGAGATGGTGAACCTCTATCCCCAGACATCAGTTGCAGAGACATGGGATTTGATAGACTTTTCTGCTAAGGAAGAACAACCTGATGAGCCTCCAGCAGAAGAGCTGCTATCAGGGCCAAAGTTCACTGTGCTCTGCCCAGCACCAACAGTGGCTTCGGCCTTCTTGAGAGAAGAGGTAGTCGGCCTTTCTCCCACAACACTGACAGGGACGTGTGATTTTCTGCCAGCAGCATCTATGGAGTTACAACAAACTTCTTCAGCTGAAGATCTGGTAATGGAACAGAGGGTCCAAGACCTCTGTCCCACACTTTTAGCAATTCCAGAGACTGGGGATTTAATAGACGTTTCTGTAGAGGAGGAACCACCTAGCAAACCCCCAGCAGAAGTGCTGGCAACCGGACAGAGGGTCCAAGACCTCTGCCCCACACCTGTGGCAGTTTCGGAGGCCCAGGGTGAGAAGGTGGCAATCACTTCCCAGCAGCAGATACAGGGGGAGAAGGGAGAGGAGGTGTGTGTTGTCCCTCCCCAACAGTTGGCCAGGGTGGAGGAAGCGGACTTTCCTCCCCAGCAAAGATCCGTGCACCTGGGAGACAGTACCATAGACATGTCGTCCCAGCAGCCAGATGAGGGAATGGAAAAGGAAGCAACCGGCTCACCTCCCCAATGGCAGCTACACAGTTTGGGAGTGGAGGAAGCCAGCCTCCTTCCCCAACGGTTAGCCGGAGCGGAGTATGCGGAGTCCCCAGCAGAAGTGCTGGCAACAGGGCAGAGTGCTACCAACCTCTTCCCAGCATCGGCAACAACTTTGGAGATCCAGGGAGCCAGGGCAGTCGGCCCCTCTCTCCAGCGACAAGCTGATATAGTGGAGATGCTACTCCCAGCTGAATCGCTGGCAACAGGGCAGAGCACTGCTGGCCTCTGCCTAGCACCTACAGTTTCTTCTCAGCTTCAGGGAACTGGGACAGTGGGCCCCTCTGCCCAGCAACAGGCCAAGCCATGGAATGGTAAACACCACCCAGATGAAGCGCTGACAGACGGACAGAGAGTCAATGACCTCTGCCTCACACCTACTGAGGTCAACTATTCCTTGCAGCCAAGAAAGGAGATCATGCGGACAGACTTTGTGAGTTCACTCTGCCTGACTAACGCATGTCCAGACCAGGTGGAGGTCAGGGACCTTGTCAGTCAACTTTTGATGGGGGAGAAATGTGACAGACTCACCCAGGATAGAGGCTTTTGGAGGAGACTGAATGTGAGCCTCTTACCTACAGATTATGGGCCCTGGCATTTGGGGTACCCTTGAGGTGTTGTTACTTTGGCTTCGGGTCCTTGTCCCCCAGGACACACAGACTCTGGGGACCCTGTATTTGCCATAGTAGCAATAGTGACTGAGTCACACTGTTGGGACTCATACTGTGAGAAGATGCTAATGTCATCAACTCCACTCACCTGTCTGATGTCAGCTATAATGTGTTTAATGTAAATGAGTTTAGTCTGGCTTACCGCAGGTTCTAAGGGTATTCAACTCATTGTTGTTTATTCTAATTAACCATGTATTGATGTTTATGGTAATGTGTGTTGAATAGTCAGTGAGCTAGGAGACGTAGTCACCTAGGCTGTATAAAGGGTTAGATAATTAGCTCATGTTAATTATGTTAGAGTTGTATTGTTAGAGGATGTTCCAACGGCATATAAAGTCTTGTAATTTTTATTCTAAAAAAAACAGTCCATGTTAGCATCTAAGCAAGTGTCGCCTTGTTTTATGCTCAGAGCGGTTGGAATATCTGATATCTGTATCCAGACTACAAGGAAGTGGTATACTGACAGAAGCACTCAAGTGGAGTATGGAACGTTCCGTGACACTATTATTATCTTATACTTTTTAATTATTCATCTTGATTATTTTATTTTTGTCTTTCATTTTGCTTTGGTTATTCTGAGCGCCAATTTTTTCCTGTTTTTTATTTTCATAACAATGACCACCTTAGACAGCCCTGTTCCCCCCATAGGAATACCTTATGCATAAGAAGCCAAAAGCAACTAGTGACCAGCTGTCTGGATAACTTAAGAACACATTAAAACACAGAGTTCTCCAGGCAATGGTTCTCCTTCAGCCCAAAGTCTGTGACAATACTTGTCCCCCTGTTCCATAGTCCAGTAGACCCAGCTAGATCCAATACGGGTCAGCTTGAGTATGTCCGGTAGCTAAAGTACAATCAAGGTTCAGTTTGCCGGGAATGTCCATCTGCGTTGCCGTTTTGTCGGCCCGGCCTGTACTGCACAGTAAAGTTGTAGGGCTGCAGGGCAAGACTCCACCTCAATAAGCGTCCGTTGTCCCCGGATACTCGAATTAACCATATCAAAGGGTTGTGGTCAGTGAGCACCGTGAAGGATCGTCCATAGAGATACGGCTGAAGTTTTTTTCAAGGCCCACACCAGCGCCAAACATTCTTTTTCTATGGCTGCATACCCCACCTCCCGGGTAATAGCTTGCGACTGATCTAGGCAACAGGGTGATCACTGCCGTTGGCCCCCACTTGGCTTAGCACTGCTCCCAACCCAAAGGTAGAATCATTTGTATGTACACAAAAATGTTTGTTTGGGTCAGGAGCAGCCAAAACTGGGGCAGAAATCAAAGCATTTTTCAGGCGCTGGAAAGCATTTTCACACTCTGAGGACCACAGGACCTGGCGGGGAAGATTCTTTCTGGTCAAGTCAGTCAGGGGTTTAGCTATCGTGCTATAGTCGGGAACAAACCTCCTGCAGTGCCTAGGAATGCCAAGACCTGGGTTTTCATCCAGGGGTGGGCCAGTTGGCAAAGGCTTCTACTTTAGCTGGTTCAGGATGCTGTTGCCCACAGCCCACCCAATGCCCGAGGTACTGAACCTCGGACATCCCTATGCTACATTTCTCTGGCTTTAATGTTAGTCCCACAGCCCAGATGCGGTCTAACGCAGTACCCAGGTGGAGTAGATGTTCCTCCCAGGTATCGGTGTAGATCACAATGTCACCCAGGTATGCACAGGCATCTACCATCCTCTGGAACTTCGCCAGAGCATTTTTCATTTCAAATGGCATGACCTTAGACTGGTACAAGCCAAAGGGGGTGATGAATGCTGACTTTGGAACAGATTCCGGGTCCAGAGGAATTTGCCAGTACCCTTTGCATAGGTTAAGGGTAGTTAGGAAATTACCCCGGGCGATGCGGTCTAACAGTTCATCGACCCGGGGCATGGGGTAGGCGTCAGTCGTTGTGCAGTCGTTTAGTCAGTAGTAATCTACACAGAAGTGGGTAGTACCATCCTGCTTTGACATTACTGGGGATGCCCAGGGGCTGTTGGAGGGCTCGATGACTCCTAAATTGAGCATGTCCTTTATCTCCTGCCTCATACCCTCTCACTGACTCAGGTACCCGGTAAGCCGCCTGTTGGATAGATGGCTATCCTGGAGTTTCCACTCGGTGCACTGCCATAGTAGTGTATCCAGGCTTGGTGGAAAACATGTCCTGACGCTGCCTAAGGACCAGCCTCGCCTGGTCCTGCTGCTCTGGCCCTAGCTGCCTGTCTAACCTCACTGTCTCTACACCTGCTCTGTCCTCATATCTCGCTCGTAGCTCCAGCAGGGTAAGGTTCTCTGAATCCTCCCCGGCTGGAGCACATATAGCAGCTATCTCCTCCGGCCTCTCTTGGTATGCTTTGAGCATGTTCACATGGAAGGTCCGCCGAACTCTTTCATCTGAGCACTTTGCTACCAGGTAGGTAGTGTCACATATTTCTGCACTACCTTGTAGGGTCCCTGACAAGAGGCCTGTAATTTGTCAGACTTGGTAGGCTTGAGGGCAAGAACTTTCTGCCCTACAGCCAAGGTGCGTTTCCGGGCAGTACGATCGTACCACCGCTTCTGCCGCCTCTGTGCGGTTTGAAGGTTCTCCCCGCAAGGTGTCCGTGAGTTCCTTTAGCCGGTCCCTGAGCACTAGTACGTACCCTACCACAGAGGTCTCTTCAGCCCCTACACCTCCTTCCCAGTGTGCTCTAAGTAGATCTAGTAGCCCCCTCACCCGTCTCCCATACAATAACTCAAATGGGGAGAACCCTGTAGATTCCTGCGGCACTTCCCTGTAAGCAAACAGGAGGTGCGGCAGAAATTCCTCCCAATCCCGGTGAGAAGTTGCGAACGTCGCAGTAATTGCTTCAGCGTTCCATCGAACCGCTCACATAGTCCCTTAGTCTGGGGGTGATAGGGAGAGCTGTGTATAGCTTTAATTCCACAGAACTTCCACAACTGCTGGGTCAGGTCTGCAGTAAACTGAGTCTCTTGGTCTGAGATAATCTCCTGAGGGAAACCCACCCTGGCAAAGATCCACAGCAGGGCCTCCACTACTGTCTCTGCATGGATGTTTGTCAGATGAACTACCTCCGGGTAACGAGTAGCATAATCCACCACCATCAAGATATCTCTTCCCAGAGGGACTGGTCCTACCAGGTCTACAGCTATCCGGCTAAAGGGCTCAGCTATGATCGGTAGGGGGTACAAAGGAGCTTTAGATCGGTCGCCCTTCTTTCCCACACACTGACAAGTATCACAGGTACAACAATACTGTCTAATATCCCCACTTATCCCTGGCCAGAAGAATAGTTGAGTGAAATGGTGAACGGTTTTGGTCACTCCAAATTGACCAGCTAGGGGAATGTCACGTCACGTCCAATGCTAAGCAGGTGGCAAGGCTATGATTACCTACCTCACTTATATGCTTACCGATACACAAAATAAGTGATTAAAACCTTTTATCTATATCAGGCATGTCCAAAGTCCGTCCCGCGGACCAATCACGGGCCGCGGTCTGGTTTCGGACGGCCCGCCTGGTAATTTTGACATATATATCTTTTGTGGCCCCCAACGAATCCCAGAGAGCCGGGGGCTACAAAAGATATATATGCTGGCTGCCTTGGAGGGGGGCGGGACGAGCGCCATACAAGATACAGGAGAATTTTCTGTTTACACGGCGTCCTGTGTAAAAGGAAGTCCCGTCTCTTGCGCTGCCATTGGACAATTGTTTTGTCCATCATAGGAGGCGGGACTTTCAATTAAAGAGGCTGCCGATAGAAACAGGAGTTTCTCCTATATGTCTGTTGGCGCTCGTCCCGCCCCCTCCCTGTCTCCTCCAAGGCTGCACATAGACATGAATCAGGCTGCACTGACGGCAATGGTGAGTCTACATTCATGTCAATGTGGGGGCTGCATTCATGTCAATGTGGGGGCTGCATTCATGACAATACGGTGGGGGCTGCATTCATGTCAATGTGGGGGCTGCATTCATGACAATACGGTGGGGGCTGCATTCATGTCAATGTGGGGGCTGCATTCATGACAATACGGTGGGGGCTGCATTCATGTCAATGTGGGGGCTGCATTCATGTCAATGTGGGGGCTGCATTCATGTCAATGTGGGGGCTGCATTCATGACAATGTGGGGGCTGCATCCATGACAATACGGTGGGGGCTGCATTCATGTCAATGTGGGGGCTGCATTCATGTCAATGTGGGGGCTGCATTCATGTCAATGTGGGGGCTGCATTCATGACAATACGGTGGGGGCTGCATTCATGTCAATGTGGGGGCTGCATTCATGTCAATGTGGGGGCTGCATTCATGACAATACGGTGGGGGCTGCATTCATGTCAATGTGGGGGCTGCATTCATGTCAATGTGGGGGCTGCATTCATGTCAATGTGGTGGGGGCTACATTCATGTCAATGTGGTGGGGGCTGCATTCATGTCAATACGGTGGGGGCTGCATTCATGTCAATGTGGGGGCTGCATTTCTGTCAATACGGTGGGGGCTGCATTCATGGCAATACGGAGGGGGCTGCATTCATGTCAATGTGGTGGGGGCTGCATTCATGACAATACGGTGGGGGCTGCATTCATGACAATACGGTGGGGGCTGCATTTCTGTCAAAGTGGGGGCTGCATTCATGGCAATGGAGTGGGGGCTGCATTTCTGTCAATGTGGGGGCTGCATTTCTGTCAATACGGTGGGGGCTGCATTCATGTCAATGTGGGGGCTGCATTCATGTCAATGTGGGGGCTGCATTCATGACAATACGGTGGGGGCTGCATTCATGTCAATGTGGGGGCTGCATTCATGACAATACGGTGGGGGCTGCATTCATGTCAATGTGGGGGCTGCATTCATGACAATACGGTGGGGGCTGCATTCATGTCAATGTGGGGGCTGCATTCATGTCAATGTGGGGGCTGCATTCATGTCAATGTGGGGGCTGCATTCATGACAATGTGGGGGCTGCATCCATGACAATACGGTGGGGGCTGCATTCATGTCAATGTGGGGGCTGCATTCATGTCAATGTGGGGGCTGCATTCATGTCAATGTGGGGGCTGCATTCATGACAATACGGTGGGGGCTGCATTCATGTCAATGTGGGGGCTGCATTCATGTCAATGTGGGGGCTGCATTCATGTCAATGTGGTGGGGGCTACATTCATGTCAATGTGGTGGGGGCTGCATTCATGTCAATACGGTGGGGGCTGCATTCATGTCAATGTGGGGGCTGCATTTCTGTCAATACGGTGGGGGCTGCATTCATGGCAATACGGAGGGGGCTGCATTCATGTCAATGTGGTGGGGGCTGCATTCATGACAATACGGTGGGGGCTGCATTCATGACAATACGGTGGGGGCTGCATTTCTGTCAAAGTGGGGGCTGCATTCATGGCAATGGAGTGGGGGCTGCATTTCTGTCAATACGGTGGGGGCTGCATTCATGGCAATACGGTGGGGGCTGCATTCATGGCAATGGAGTGGGGGCTGCAGATAGGCACTGATTAGGCTGCATTGATGGGCACGGACCCTTATTTTGCTTCACAGTTCTTTATTTAAAATTTAAGATTTTTTTCCTGAAACTTCCTTTTTAAAGTGAAGGTGCGTGTTATAAGCCGATTAAATCCGGTATATCCAAATAACACGCCCGAGCTCATCTATTCACCACAGCACAAAGGCGGGAGAATTCTTGTTGGGCCGTGTATTAACGCTCCGACCGACACACTTAGACCAAATTTTAATGGTTTAAAGAATGTCAGACCAAATGGTCGGCCCTCAAGCATGTTCTCTTCATCAAATCTGGACCTCTTTAAAAAAAGTTTGGACACCCCTGATCTATATGATTCAACCCATGAGATTAAGAACGAATGATACTTGTGCGAAAAAAAGATAAAAATCGAATTTATTTAAACTTACTATTGTACAGAAAAGAAACTTAATCCGAGATTAGCAACTACAACATGAATGATACAATCTTAAAAACAACGATGTTACCAATGATACAAAATCTTGTTATAATGGTCATACACACGTTATCAAGAGATTAATAATATATTAAAGTGGATGTAAATACAATGTCATCCTTTCTAAACTCCTGCCATGGGGGTTATCTATAAGGATAGACACGCCTCCTGCATGTATCAGACACGCCTCCTGCATGTATCAGACACGCCTCCTGCATGTATCAGACACGCCTCCTGCATGTATCATAGACACGCCTCCTGCATGTATCAGACACGCCTCCTGCATGTATCAGACACGCCTCCTGCATGTATCATAGACACGCCTCCTGCATGTATCAGACACGCCTCCTGCATGTATCTTAGACACGCCTCCTGCATGTATCAGACACGCCTTCTGCATGTATCAGACACGCCTCCTGCATGTATCATAGACACGCCTCCTGCATGTATCAGACACGCCTCCTGCATGTATCATAGACACGCCTCCTGCATGTATCAGACACGCCTCCTGCATGTATCATAGACACGCCTCCTGCATGTATCAGACACGCCTCCTGCATGTATCAGACACGCCTCTTGCATGTATCAGACACGCCTCCTGCATGTATCATAGACACGCCTCCTGCATGTATCATAGACACGCCTCCTGCATGTATCAGACACGCCTCCTGCATGTATCATAGACACGCCTCCTGCATGTATCAGACACGCCTCCTGCATGTATCTTTACCTGTCACATGTCTCCCCTCTGTTATTAGACCCAAAAAACTGCAGATTCTGTGGGCGGGTCTGTTGTCTGGAGCTCGGTGGGCGGAGTCGTGATGTCAGTAGACACCCCGCCCACCTCTACACTCTCCTGTGTATTTCTAACACTGAACTTCTGCTATGATCTCTAACATCCAATGAAAAGCCAGGAAAGTAACCACATGACTTCAGCATGACAAATCATGGTGAGGTGTGGAACAGCCAATCCTGACAGAGCTGCTGAAGAAAGGAGTGGGGGAGGGAATTAAAAAATACTGCATGTCTTAGGCAAGTGCACGAGATATGTAAATCACCTGTCACTCACAGCAAGGGGGAGGATCCACCTGTCACTCACAGCAAGGGGGAGGATCCACCTGTCACTCACAGCAAGGGGGAGGATCCACCTGTCACTCACAGCAAGGGGGAGGAGCTGACAAAGTTTTTCTCACTGAACAATAAAAGAGGATTGCTCAGAGATGGATGAACTCTTTGTGACAAGACTGGGCTCAAATGATAGGAAATCTTATATTGTACAGTATGAAAAAAAAAAAAAAATTGGGGTTTACATCCACTTTAAGGAAGAATCCTACGATAGAAAATGTTAGGGAAGAAGTAGAGAGACATAGAGATAATACAGATACATTACCTAGACAGCCCTTATGTTACCATACTTGGAAGGGGGGGGAGGGGGCGGCACCGAGAGGAAGAGAGAGAGTATAGATCTCTGTACTGTCTTTTATACCCCCCCTCCCCCCATGCCCCTATTCTCACCAATCCAGGTTCCCACCCCCTAGGATCTTGTCATTAGTCTAGAGTTGCTCACATAAGCATTGGCTACCTCTGAAGCCTCCTAAATGTTCATTGGTTCATAGTTGCCTCAAATTCTGATTGGCTGCACCTCAAGCCTCTTTGCCTACCATGCCCAAGTCTAAAAACTTCTGGTGCCTTTCTGAGAACCTGTTTAATTATCTCTTGATTTCCGTCAGCCTTCTGTGATATGACATAAATGATCATTTCAAGGACTTGAGAGCCACAATGTCTGCCCCGCCTCTCTCTACAATGTCTGCCCCGCCTCTCTCTATAATGTCTGCCCCGCCTCTCTCTACAATGTCTGCCCCGCCTCTCTCTACGATGTCTGCCCCGCCTCTCTCTACGATGTCTGCCCGCCTCTCTCTACGATGTCTGCCCCGCCTCTCTCTACAATGTCTGCCCCGCCTCTCTCTACGATGTCTGCCCCGCCTCTCTCTACGATGTCTGCCCCGCCTCTCTCTACGATGTCTGCCCCGCCTCTCTCTACAATGTCTGCCCCGCCTCTCTCTACAATGTCTGCCCCGCCTCTCTCTATAATGTCTGCCCCGCCTCTCTCTACAATGTCTGCCCGGCCTCTCTCTACGATGTCTGCCCCGCCTCTCTCTACGATGTCTGCCCGCCTCTCTCTACGATGTCTGCCCCGCCTCTCTCTACGATGTCTGCCCCGCCTCTCTCTACGATGTCTGCCCCGCCTCTCTCTACGATGTCTGCCCCGCCTCTCTCTACGATGTCTGCCCCGCCTCTCTCTACAATGTCTGCCCCGCCTCTCTCTACAATGTCTGCCCCGCCTCTCTCTACAATGTCTGCCCCGCCTCTCTCTACAATGTCTGCCCGCCTCTCTCTACAATGTCTGCCCCGCCTCTCTCTACAATGTCTGCCTGGCTCTCTCTACAATGTCTGCCCCGCCTCTCTCTACAATGTCTGCCCCGCCTCTCTCTACAATGTCTGCCCCGCCTCTCTGTACAATGTCTGCCCCGCCTCTCTGTACAATGTCTGCCCCGCCTCGCTCTACAATGTCTGCCCCGCCTCTCTCTACAATGTCTGCCCGCCTCTCTCTACAATGTCTGCCCGCCTCTCTCTACAATGTCTGCCCCGCCTCTCTCTACAATGTCTGCCCCGCCTCTCTCTACAATGTCTGCCCGGCCTCTCTCTACAATGTCTGCCCCGCCTCTCTCTACGATGTCTGCCCGGCCTCTCTCTACAATGTCTGCCCGCCTCTCTCTACAATGTCTGCCCCGCCTCTCTCTACAATGTCTGCCCGCCTCTCTCTACAATGTCTGCCCCGCCTCTCTCTACAATGTCTGCCCGCCTCTCTCTACAATGTCTGCCCCGCCTCTCTCTACAATGTCTGCCCCGCCTCTCTCTACAATGTCTGCCCCGCCTCTCTCTACAATGTCTGCCTCGCCTCTCTCTACAATGTCTGCCCCGCCTCTCTCTACGATGTCTGCCCGGCCTCTCTCTACAATGTCTGCCCCGCCTCTCTCTACAATGTCTGCCCCGGCTCTCTCTACAATGTCTGCCCCGGCTCTCTCTACAATGTCTGCCCCGCCTCTCTCTACAATGTCTGCCCCGCCTCTCTCTACAATGTCTGCCCCGCCTCTCTGTACAATGTCTGCCCCGCCTCTCTGTACAATGTCTGCCCCGCCTCGCTCTACAATGTCTGCCCCGCCTCTCTCTACAATGTCTGCCCGCCTCTCTCTACAATGTCTGCCCCGCCTCTCTCTACAATGTCTGCCCCGCCTCTCTCTACAATGTCTGCCCCGCCTCTCTCTACAATGTCTGCCCCGCCTCTCTCTACAATGTCTGCCCCGCCTCTCTCTACGATGTCTGCCCGGCCTCTCTCTACAATGTCTGCCCGGCTCTCTCTACAATGTCTGCCCCGCCTCTCTCTACAATGTCTGCCCCGCCTCTCTCTACGATGTCTGCCCGGCCTCTCTCTACGATGTCTGCCCCACCTCTCTCTACGATGTCTGCCCCGCCTCTCTCTACGATGTCTGCCCGCCTCTCTCTACAATGTCTGCCCTGCCTCTCTCTACAATGTCTGCCCCGCCTCTCTCTACGATGTCTGCCCCGCCTCTCTCTACAATGTCTGCCCAACTCTCTCTACAATGTCTGCCCCGCCTCTCTCTACGATGTCTGCCCGGCTCTCTCTACAATGTCTGCCCCGCCTCTCTCTACAATGTCTGCCCGCCTCTCTCTACAATGTCTGCCCCGCCTCTCTCTACAATGTCTGCCCCGCCTCTCTCTACAATGTCTGCCCCGCCTCTCTCTACAATGTCTGCCTCGCCTCTCTCTACAATGTCTGCCCGGCCTCTCTCTACGATGTCTGCCCGGCCTCTCTCTACAATGTCTGCCCGCCTCTCTCTACAATGTCTGCCCCGTCTCTCTACAATGTCTGCCCGGCCTCGCTCTACAATGTCTGCCCCGCCTCTCTCTACAATGTCTGCCCCGTCTCTCTACAATGTCTGCCCCTCCTCTCTCTACAATGTCTGCCCCGCCTCTCTCTACAATGTCTGCCCCGCCTCTCTCTACAATGTCTGCCCCGCCTCTCTCTACGATGTCTGCCCGGCTCTCTCTACAATGTCTGCCCCGCCTCTCTCTACAATGTCTGCCCGCCTCTCTCTACAATGTCTGCCCGCCTCTCTCTACAATGTCTGCCCCGCCTCTCTCTACGATGTCTGCCCCGCCTCTCTCTACGATGTCTGCCCCGCCTCTCTCTACGATGTCTGCCCCGCCTCTCTCTACGATGTCTGCCCCGCCTCTCTCTACGATGTCTGCCCCGCCTCTCTCTACGATGTCTGCCCGGCCTCTCTCTACGATGTCTGCCCCGCCTCTCTCTACGATGTCTGCCCCGCCTCTCTCTACGATGTCTGCCCCGCCTCTCTCTACGATGTCTGCCCCGCCTCTCTCTACGATGTCTGCCCCGCCTCTCTCTACGATGTCTGCCCCGCCTCTCTCTACGATGTCTGCCCCGCCTCTCTCTACGATGTCTGCCCCGCCTCTCTCTACGATGTCTGCCCCGCCTCTCTCTACGATGTCTGCCCGCCTCTCTCTACAATGTCTGCCCCGCCTCTCTCTACAATGTCTGCCCGGCCTCTCTCTACAATGTCTGCCCCGCCTCTCTCTACGATGTCTGCCCGGCTCTCTCTACAATGTCTGCCCCGCCTCTCTCTACGATGTCTGCCCCGCCTCTCTCTACGATGTCTGCCCCGGCTCTCTCTACGATGTCTGCCCCGCCTCTCTCTATGATGTCTGCCCGGCTCTCTCTACGATGTCTGCCCCGCCTCTCTCTACGATGTCTGCCCCGCCTCTCTCTACGATGTCTGCCCCGCCTCTCTCTACGATGTCTGCCCGGCTCTCTCTACAATGTCTGCCCCGCCTCTCTCTACAATGTCTGCCCCGCCTCTCTCTACAATGTCTGCCCCGCCTCTCTCTACGATGTCTGCCCGGCTCTCTCTACAATGTCTGCCCGGCTCTCTCTACGATGTCTGCCCCGCCTCTCTCTACAATGTCTGCCCCGCCTCTCTCTACGTACAATATGCCAAAAACAGTAAATAGACCCACCTTCTAGTACACATGTACCTATAACACATATATACCCATATACCTTAATAAATATATATATATAAAGTATTTAGTCACCACCAATTGTACAAGTTCTCCCACATAAAAATATGAGAGAGGCCTGTAATTGTCATCATAGGTAGACCTCAACTATGAGAAACAAAATGTGGAAACAAATCCAATCACATCGTCTGATTTTTGAAAGAATTTATTTGCCAATTATGGTGGAAAATAAGTATTTGTTCTCCTACAAACAAGCGAGCTTTCCGTCTCTCACAGATCTGTATCTTCTTCTTTAAAGGGGTTGTAAAGGTAAAAGTTTTTTAATCGTATATTCTATGCATTAAGGTGAAAAACATCCGACAATACCGCCCCCCCCCCCGTTTTACTTACCAGACCCCTCAAAAATCCCGCGCTCGCCCCCCGACATCCTCTTCGCTGCTCAGCCTAGCCGTTGAATGGTTACAGTGGATGGATTGAAAGCAGCGCAGCCATTGGCTCGCGCTGCTGTCAATCACATCTAATGATGCAGCGCACCGGGGGGCGGGGCCGAGTGATACAGTGAGTGGCTATGGCTGCCGGCTGTATCACGGGATCGCGCCTGCGAGTGAGCTGGCATGAAGGTGTTGAGTCCTTGTGGGGAGGAGCCGAGACAGCCGCCGAGGGACTCCAGAAGAGGAGGTTCGGGGCCACTCTGTGCAAAACGAGCCGCACAGTGGAGGGAAGTGTGACATGTGTGTTATTTAAAAAAAAAAAGATCTTTAGTGATCCTTTAAGAGGCTCCTCTCTCCTCCACTCATCACCTGTATTAACCACTTACCAACCGGCCCATAGCCGAATGACGGCTGCAGGGCGGTTGGATAACTCTGGGTGGACGTACTATGACGTCCTCCCAGAATTCCCCTCTCGCGCGCCCCCTGGGGCGCGCACCCGAACACATCCGTGACCGCCGGGTCCTCCGGACCCGGCGCATCACGGATCCCGGTAAATGGCCGCTGATCGCGGCCGTTTACCATGTGATCGCGCCGTCAAATGACGGCGCGATCACATGTAAACAGACCGGCGTCATCTGATGACGCCGGTTCCTCTCCTCCCCGCCTGTGTACCGATCGGTACACAGTGAGCGGGGAGGGGGATGGATGGATGTCTGCAGCGCTGTGGGCTGTATGTGTAGTGCCCACAGCGCTACACAGAGACATCCAGGCATCCATCCATCCATGCTCAGCCATCCCCACTACACTGCAATGCTGAGCAATACTCTGCAACACCCCCACAATACTCTGCAAAACCCCCACAATACTCTGCAATGCTGTGCAATACTCTGCAATGCCCCCACAATACTCTGCAATGCTGTGCAGTACTCTGCAATACCCCCACAATACTCTGCAATACCCCCACAATACTCTGCAATACCCCCACAATACTCTGCAATACCCCCACAATACTCTGCAATGCTGTGCAGTACTCTGCAATACCCCCACAATACTCTGCAATACCCCCACAATACTCTGCAATACCCCCACAATACTCTGCAATGCCCCCACAATACTCTGCAATGCTGTGCAGTACTCTGCAATACCCCCACAATACTCTGCAATGCTGTGCAGTACTCTGCAATACCCCCACAATACTCTGCAATACCCCCACAATACTCTGCAATACCCCCACAATACTCTGCAATGCTGTGCAGTACTCTGCAATACCCCCACAATACTCTGCAATGCCCCCACAATACTCTGCAATGCTGTGCAATACTCTGCAATTCCCCCGCCATACTCTGCAATGCCCCCGCCATACTCTGCCATGCCCCCGCCATACTCTGCCATGCCCCCGCCATACTCTGCCATGCCCCCGCCATACCCCGCCATACTCCGCAATACCCCGCCATACCCCGCCATACTCTGCCATACCCTGCAATACCCTGCAATACCCCGCCATACTCCGCAATACCCCGCCATACTCCGCCATACTCTGCCATGCTCTGCAATACCCCGCCATACTCCGCAATACCCCGCCATACTCCGCAATACCCCGCCATACTCCACAATACCCCGCCATACCGAGCCATGCTCAGCTGTACTCGGCCTCTGTATGTGGCCAGGCTGTGGAAGTCTCACACATGTGGTATCGCCGTACTCAGGAGTAGGAGAATCTATTTTGGGGTGTCATTTTCGGTATGTACATGTTATGTGGTAGAAATATTGTATAAATGGACAACTTTGTGTTAAAAAAAAAATGCGTTTTAACCACTTCCCGCCCGCCGGCCGTCATACAACGTCCTTGACTTTGTGCGGAGATATCTGAATGATGGGTGCAGCTACAGGCATCATTCAGATATCGGCTTTTTCAGCCGGCGATTCCCTACACCATGAGAACGATCATAGCAGCTGTTCCACTGCTTGATCGTTCTTACGGGAGGCGAGAGGGGATGTCCCCCCCTCCCACGCTTCTACCGACTCACCGCTACGATCGAAGCCAGGATCGTTTTTTTTTTTTTTTTTTTATTTCAGGCTTCCCAGCCTAGAGGTGAGATGTGGGGTCTTATTGACCCCATATCTCACTGTAAAGAGGACCTGTCATGCCATATTCCTATTACAAGGATGTTTATATTCCTTGTAATAGGAATAAAAGTGGTCAAAAATTTTTTTTTTTGGAAAAAAGCATCAAACTAAAATAAATAAAGTAAAATGAACAATAAAAAAAAATAAAAAATTTTTAAAGCGCCCCTGTCCCTGCGTGCTCGCATGCAGAAGCGAACGCATACGTAAGTCCCGCCCACATATGAAAACGGTGTTCAAACCACACATGTGAGGTATCGCTGCGATCGGTAGAGCGAGAGTAATAATTTTGTCCCTAGACCTCCTCTGTAACTCAAAACATGTAACCAGTAAAAAATTTTAAAGCGTCGCCTATGGGGATTTTTGAGTAGCAAAGTTTGGCGCCATTCCACAAGCGCGTGCAATTTTGAAAGGTGACATGTTGGGTATCTATTTACTCAGTATAACTTCATCTTTCACATTATGCAAAAACATTAGGCTAACTTTACTGTTTTGGTTTTTGTAAAGCACAAAACAGTTTTTTTCCCAAAAAAAACGCGTTAAAAAAATTGCTGCGCAAATACCGTGCGAGATAAAAAGTTGCAACGACCGCCATTGTATTCTCTAGGGTCTTTGCTAAAAAAACATATATAATGTTTTGGGGTTCTATGTAATTTTCTAGCAAATAAATGATGATTTTTACATGTAGGAGAGAAATGTCAGAATTGGGCCTGGGAGCTACAGAACGCCTGAAGGTGCTCCCTGCATGTTGGGCCTCTGTATGTGGCCACGCTGTGTAAAAGTCTCACACATGTGGTATCGCCATACTCGGGAGTAATAGCAGAATGTGTTTTGGGGTGTAATTTGTGGTATGCATATGTGGTGTGTGAGAAATAACCTTCTAATATGACAATTTTGTGGGAAAAAAAAAAAGTAAAAAAAAAACCTTGATTTTGCAAAGAATTGTGGGAAAAAATGACAACTTCAAAATCTCACCATGCATCTTTCTAAATACCTTGGAATGTCTTCTTTCCAAAAAGGGGTCATTTGGGGGGTATTTGTACTTTTCTGGCATGTTAGGGTCTCAAGAAATTAGATAGGCCGTCAGTACTTCAGGTGTGATCAATTTTCAGATATTCGCACCATAGCTTGTGGACTCTATAACTTTCACAAAGACCAAATAATATCCACCGATTTGGGTTAATTTTACCAAAGATATGTAGCGGTATAAATTTTGGCCAAAATATATGAAGAAAAATTACTAATTTGCAAAATATTGTAACAGAAATGAAGAAAAATGCATTTTTTTACAGATTTTTCGGTCTTTTTTCTTTTACGGCGCAAAAAATAAAGAACCCAGCGGTGATTAAATACCACCAAAAGAAAGCTCCATTTGTGTGAAAAAAAGGACAAAAATTTCATATAGATACAGTGTTGCATGACTGAGTAATTGTCATTCAAAATGTGAGAGCACCAAAAGCTGAAAATTGGTCTGGTTAGGAAGGGGGTTTAAGTGCCCAGTTGTCAAGTGGTTAATGGCTCCTGTTTGAACTTGTTATCAGTATAAAAGACACCTGTCCACAACCTCAAACAGTCACACTCCAAACTCCACTATGGTGAAGACCAAAGAGCTGTCGAAGGACACCAGAAACAAAATTGTAGCCCTGCACCAGGCTGGGAAGACTGAATCTGCAATAGGCAAGCAGCTTGGTGTGAAGAAATCAACTGTGGGAGCAATAATTAGAAAATGGAAGACATACAAGACCACTGATAATCTCCCTCGATCTGGGGCTCCACGCAAGATCTCACCCCGTGGGGTCAAAATGATCACAAGAACGGTGAGCAAAAATCCCAGAACCACACGGGGGACCTAGTGAATGACCTGCAGAGAGCTGGGACCAACGTAACAAAATCTACCATCAGTAACACACTACACCGCCAGGGACTCAGATCCTGCAGTGCCAGACGTGTCCCCCTGCTTAAGCCAGTACATGTCCGGCCCGTCTGAGGTTTACTAGAGAGCATTTGTCCCAGGTCACACAGAGGGGTCTATCCTCCCAGGGACTGATTGTCCCAGGTCACACAGAGGGGTCTATCCTCCCAGGGACTGATTGTCCCAGGTCACACAGAGGGGTCTATCCTCCCAGGGACTGATTGTCCCAGGTCACACAGAGGGGTCTATCCTCCCAGGGACTGATTGTCCCAGGTCACACAGAGGGGTCTATCCTCCCAGGGACTGATTGTCCCAGGTCACACAGAGGGGTCTATCCTCCCAGGGACTGATTGTCCCAGGTCACACAGAGGGGTCTATCCTCCCAGGGACTGATTGTCCCAGGTCACATAGAGCCTTGCAGCGACTGTGTCTACCAAGCAGACAATAGGAAGTGCTAGAGGCTCCTCTCAAGTTCCTATTGGACCGGCACCTTGTTACACCGCAGGACACACAATGTTCTCATCTCTTTACCCCCCTATAGAAAGGAAGAGTCACTCAGCTGCAGAATATGGAAACTTTTCTCTTCAATGTAAAAAGGAAGTCCATCCAAACTCCCACTTTTATCAGCACTTCGTCCCCCAGTCCCCGCAGTCCCCCCAGTCCCCGCAGTCCCCGCAGTCCCCCCAGTCCCCGCAGTCCCCACAGTCACCCAGGCCTGCAGTCCCCCAGTCCCACAGTCCCTCAGTCCCCACAGTCCCCCAGTCCCCACAGTCCCCGCAGTCCCCACAGTCACCCAGGCCTGCAGTCCCCCAGTCCCCACAGTCCCCTCAGTCCCCGCAGTCCCCCAGTCCCCACAGTCCCCGCAGTCCCCACAGTCACCCAGGCCTGCAGTCCCCCAGTTCTTACAGTCCCTCAGTCCCCGCAGTCCCTCAGTCCCCGCAGTCCCCCCAGTCCCCGCAGTCCCCACAGTCACCCAGGCCTGCAGTCCCCCAGTTCTTGCAGTCCCTCAGTCCCCGCAGTCCCCCCAGTCCCCACAGTCCCCCAGTTCTTGCAGTCCCTCAGTCCCCGCAGTTCCCCAGTCCCCACAGTTCCTGCAGTCCCCACAGTCCCCGCAGTCCCCCAGGCCCTACAGTCCCTGCAGTCCCTCTCAAAGCCCCCCTTCTCCCTCTCAGAGCCCCCCCCTCCTCCTCCCTCTTAGAGCCCCTGACCCATGTTCATGGAAGGCTGGAAGACTGTGGTGTCAATTCTGAGGGTAAATAAGGTGAGCTGAGCTGCAAAGTCACTGCTGGGAGGGGGAGTAGGATGAGCTAAGTCGCTAAGTCACTACTGGGAGGGGGAGCAGGATGAGCTGAGCTGCTAAGTCACTACTGGGAGGGGGAGCAGGATGAGCTGAGCTGCTAAGTCACTGCTGGGAGGGGGAGAAATAAGACAAATACCATGGATTTGCCTTTGGGGCTCTGGAGGAAATTGTTACCCCAGATGAGGATTGTACAGGTGATGGACGTGTGACTATATATGAGATCTCTGGAAGAAGCTGAGACTCAGAATGGTGACATTTCCTTATTTTTAGCAGATTGCTCTTTATATATATTTTGTGTCTCTCATTCTGGGTTGTCACCCCTTATGCTGCTCTCACATTTCCTTATTGGTTTTTCTGCCTGTCCATCTGCTGCAGAGGAACCAATCAGAAATAGGAAAGGACTGGAAGTGGGAGGTTCCACCTGTAATTATATGGAATGTACCAAGTCAATGGAGGAAAAAGGTGACTTCATCCGGCTTCATCCATCTCACTGAGTCGGCTAACGATGAGGAGACGACTTTTCACAGAGATTCTCTTCATATAAAATACATTTACAGTCCTGAGATACACCGAGCCAGGAAAACATCGCAGCAGGAGAACGGTTATCGCTTGTGATGGAACCTCCCAGCACCCCGCTTTGGTGCTTCCTCCAGTCCGGACATAGGAACCTCCCAGCACCCCGCTTTGGTGCTTCCTCCAGTCCGGACATAGGAACCTCCCAGCACCCCGCTTTGGTGCTTCCTCCAGTCCGGACATAGGAACCTCCCAGCACCCCGCTTTGGTGCTTCCTCCAGTCCGGACATAGGAACCTCCCAGCACCCCGCTTTGGTGCTTCCTCCACTCTGGATATAGGAACCTCCCAGCACCCCGCTTTGGTGCCTCCTCCAGTCCGGACATAGGAACCTCCCAGCACCACGCTTTGGTGCCTCCTCCAGTCCGGACATAGGAACCTCCCAGCACCCCGCTTTGGTGCTTCCTCCAGTCCAGACATAGGAACCTCCCAGCACCACGCTTTGGTGCTTCCTCCACTCTGGATATAGGAACCTCCCAGCACCACGCTTTGGTGCTTCCTCCACTCTGGATATAGGAACCTCCCAGCACCCCGCTTTGGTGCCTCCTCCAGTCCGGACATAGGAACCTCCCAGCACCCCGCTTTGGTGCTTCCTCCACTCTGGATATAGGAACCTCCCAGCACCCCGCTTTGGTGCTTCCTCCACTCTGGATATAGGAACCTCCCAGCACCACGCTTTGGTGCTTCCTCCACTCTGGATATAGGAACCTCCCAGCACCCCGCTTTGGTGCTTCCTCCACTCTGGATATAGGAACCTCCCAGCACCCCGCTTTGGTGCCTCCTCCAGTCCGGACATAGGAACCTCCCAGCACCCCGCTTTGGTGCTTCCTCCACTCTGGATATAGGAACCTCCCAGCACCCCGCTTTGGTGCTTCCTCCACTCTGGATATAGGAACCTCCCAGCACCCCGCTTTGGTGCTTCCTCCAGTCCAGACATAGGAACCTCCCAGCACCCCGCTTTGGTGCTTCCTCCAGTCCAGACATAGGAACCTCCCAGCACCCCGCTTTGGTGCTTCCTCCACTCTGGATATAGGAACCTCCCAGCACCCCGCTTTGGTGCTTCCTCCAGTCCAGACATAGGAACCTCCCAGCACCCCGCTTTGGTGCTTCCTCCAGTCCGGACATAGGAACCTCCCAGCACCCCGCTTTGGTGCTTCCTCCAGTCCGGACATAGGAACCTCCCAGCACCCCGCTTTGGTGCTTCCTCCAGTCCGGACATAGGAACCTCCCAGCACCCCGCTTTGGTGCTTCCTCCAGTGTGAACATAGGAACCTCCCAGCACCCCACTTTGGTGCTTCCTTCAGTCTGGAAATAGGAACCTCCCAGCACCCCGCTTTGGTGCTTCCTTCAGTCTGGAAATAGGAACCTCCCAGCACCCCACTTTGGTGCTTCCTCCAGTCTGGACATAGGAACCTCCCAGCACCCCGCTTTGGTGCTTCCTCCAGTCCGGACATAGGAACCATCCAGCACCCCGCTTTGGTGCTTCCTCCAGTCCGGACATAGGAACCTCCCAGCACCCCGCTTTGGTGCTTCCTCCAGTCCGGACATAGGAACCTCCCAGCACCCCGCTTTGGTGCTTCCTCCAGTCCGGACATAGGAACCTCCCAGCACCCCGCTTTGGTGCTTCCTCCAGTCCGGACATAGGAACCTCCCAGCACCCCGCTTTGGTGCTTCCTCCAGTCCAGACATAGGAACCTCCCAGCACCCCGCTTTGGTGCTTCCTCCAGTCTGGATATAGGAACCTCCCAGCACCCCGCTTTGGTGCTTCCTCCACTCTGGATATAGGAACCTCCCAGCACCCCGCTTTGGTGCTTCCTCCACTCTGGATATAGGAACCTCCCAGCACCCCGCTTTGGTGCTTCCTCCACTCTGGATATAGGAACCTCCCAGCACCCCGCTTTGGTGCTTCCTCCAGTCCGGACATAGGAACCTCCCAGCACCCCGCTTTGGTGCTTCCTCCAGTCCAGACATAGGAACCTCCCAGCACCACGCTTTGGTGCTTCCTCCACTCTGGATATAGGAACCTCCCAGCACCACGCTTTGGTGCTTCCTCCACTCTGGATATAGGAACCTCCCAGCACCCCGCTTTGGTGCCTCCTCCAGTCCGGACATAGGAACCTCCCAGCACCCCGCTTTGGTGCTTCCTCCACTCTGGATATAGGAACCTCCCAGCACCCCGCTTTGGTGCTTCCTCCACTCTGGATATAGGAACCTCCCAGCACCACGCTTTGGTGCTTCCTCCACTCTGGATATAGGAACCTCCCAGCACCCCGCTTTGGTGCTTCCTCCACTCTGGATATAGGAACCTCCCAGCACCCCGCTTTGGTGCCTCCTCCAGTCCGGACATAGGAACCTCCCAGCACCCCGCTTTGGTGCTTCCTCCACTCTGGATATAGGAACCTCCCAGCACCCCGCTTTGGTGCTTCCTCCACTCTGGATATAGGAACCTCCCAGCACCCCGCTTTGGTGCTTCCTCCAGTCCAGACATAGGAACCTCCCAGCACCCCGCTTTGGTGCTTCCTCCAGTCCAGACATAGGAACCTCCCAGCACCCCGCTTTGGTGCTTCCTCCACTCTGGATATAGGAACCTCCCAGCACCCCGCTTTGGTGCTTCCTCCAGTCCAGACATAGGAACCTCCCAGCACCCCGCTTTGGTGCTTCCTCCAGTCCGGACATAGGAACCTCCCAGCACCCCGCTTTGGTGCTTCCTCCAGTCCGGACATAGGAACCTCCCAGCACCCCGCTTTGGTGCTTCCTCCAGTCCGGACATAGGAACCTCCCAGCACCCCGCTTTGGTGCTTCCTCCAGTGTGAACATAGGAACCTCCCAGCACCCCACTTTGGTGCTTCCTTCAGTCTGGAAATAGGAACCTCCCAGCACCCCGCTTTGGTGCTTCCTTCAGTCTGGAAATAGGAACCTCCCAGCACCCCACTTTGGTGCTTCCTCCAGTCTGGACATAGGAACCTCCCAGCACCCCGCTTTGGTGCTTCCTCCAGTCCGGACATAGGAACCATCCAGCACCCCACTTCGGTGCTTCCTCCAGTGTGAACATAGGAACCTCCCAGCACCCCGCTTTGGTGCTTCCTCCAGTCCGGACATAGGAACCTCCCAGCACCCCGCTTTGGTGCTTCCTCCAGTGTGAACATAGGAACCTCCCAGCACCCCACTTTGGTGCTTCCTTCAGTCTGGAAATAGGAACCTCCCAGCACCCCGCTTTGGTGCTTCCTTCAGTCTGGAAATAGGAACCTCCCAGCACCCCACTTTGGTGCTTCCTCCAGTCTGGACATAGGAACCTCCCAGCACCCCGCTTTGGTGCTTCCTCCAGTCCGGACATAGGAACCATCCAGCACCCCGCTTTGGTGCTTCCTCCAGTCCGGACATAGGAACCTCCCAGCACCCCGCTTTGGTGCTTCCTCCAGTCCGGACATAGGAACCTCCCAGCACCCCGCTTTGGTGCTTCCTCCAGTCCGGACATAGGAACCTCCCAGCACCCCGCTTTGGTGCTTCCTCCAGTCCGGACATAGGAACCTCCCAGCACCCCGCTTTGGTGCTTCCTCCAGTCCAGACATAGGAACCTCCCAGCACCCCGCTTTGGTGCTTCCTCCAGTCTGGATATAGGAACCTCCCAGCACCCCGCTTTGGTGCTTCCTCCACTCTGGATATAGGAACCTCCCAGCACCCCGCTTTGGTGCTTCCTCCACTCTGGATATAGGAACCTCCCAGCACCCCGCTTTGGTGCTTCCTCCACTCTGGATATAGGAACCTCCCAGCACCCCGCTTTGGTGCTTCCTCCACTCTGGATATAGGAACCTCCCAGCACCCCGCTTTGGTGTTTCCTCCAGTCCGGACATAGGAACCGTCCAGCACCCCGCTTTGGTGCTTCCTCCAGTCCGGACATAGGAACCTCCCAGCACCCCGCTTTGGTGCTTCCTCCAGTCCAGACATAGGAACCTCCCAGCACCCCGCTTTGGTGCTTCCTCCAGTGTGAACATAGGAACCTCCCAGCACCCCGCTTTGGTGCTTCCTCCAGTCCGGACATAGGAACCTCCCAGCACCCCGCTTTGGTGCTTCCTCCAGTGTGAACATAGGAACCTCCCAGCACCCCGCTTTGGTGCTTCCTCCAGTGTGAACATAGGAACCTCCCAGCACCCCGCTTTGGTGCTTCCTCCAGTGTGAACATAGGAACCTCCCAGCACCCCGCTTTGGTGCTTCCTCCAGTCCAGACATAGGAACCTCCCAGCACCCCGCTTTGGTGCTTCCTCCAGTCCGGACATAGGAACCTCCCAGCACCCCGCTTTGGTGCTTCCTCCAGTCCAGACATAGGAACCTCCCAGCACCCCACTTTGGTGCTTCCTCCAGTCCGGACATAGGAACCTCCCAGCACCCCGCTTTGGTGCTTCCTCCAGTGTGAACATAGGAACCTCCCAGCACCCCGCTTTGGTGCTTCCTCCAGTGCAGACATAGGAACCTCCCAGCACCCCACTTTGGTGCTTCCTCCAGTCCGGACATAGGAACCTCCCAGCACCCCGCTTTGGTGCTTCCTCCAGTGTGAACATAGGAACCTCCCAGCACCCCGCTTTGGTGCTTCCTCCACTCTGGATATAGGAACCTCCCAGCACCCCACTTTGGTGCTTCCTCCAGTCCGGACATAGGAACCTCCCAGCACCCCGCTTTGGTGCTTCCTCCAGTCCGGACATAGGAACCTCCCAGCACCCCGCTTTGGTGCTTCCTCCAGTGCAGACATAGGAACCTCCCAGCACCCCGCTTTGGTGCTTCCTCCAGTCCGGACATAGGAACCTCCCAGCACCCCGCTTTGGTGCTTCCTCCAGTGTGAACATAGGAACCTCCCAGCACCCCGCTTTGGTGCTTCCTCCACTCTGGATATAGGAACCTCCCAGCACCCCGCTTTGGTGCTTCCTCCAGTCCGGACATAGGAACCTCCCAGCACCCCGCTTTGGTGCTTCCTCCACTCTGGACATAGGAACCTCCCAGCACCCCACTTTGGTGCTTCCTCCAGTGCAGACATAGGAACCTCCCAGCACCCCGCTTTGGTGCTTCCTCCAGTGTGAACATAGGAACCTCCCAGCACCCCGCTTTGGTGCTTCCTCCAGTCTGGAAATAGGAACCTCCCAGCACCCCACTTTGGTGCTTCCTCCAGTCCGGACATAGGAACCTCCCAGCACCCCGCTTTGGTGCTTCCTCCAGTCTGGACATAGGAACCTCCCAGCACCCCGCTTTGGTGCTTCCTCCAGTCCGGACATAGGAACCTCCCAGCACCCCGCTTTGGTGCTTCCTCCAGTCCGGACATAGGAACCTCCCAGCACCCCGCTTTGGTGCTTCCTCCAGTGTGAACATAGGAACCTCCCAGCACCCCGCTTTGGTGCTTCCTCCAGTGTGAACATAGGAACCTCCCAGCACCCCGCTTTGGTGCTTCCTTCAGTCTGGAAATAGGAACCTCCCAGCACCCCACTTTGGTGCTTCCTCCAGTCCGGACATAGGAACCTCCCAGCACCCCGCTTTGGTGCTTCCTCCAGTCCGGACATAGGAACCTCCCAGCACCCCGCTTTGGTGCTTCCTCCACTCCGGACATAGGAACCATCCAGCACCCCGCTTTGGTGCTTCCTCCAGTCTGGACATAGGAACCGTCCAGCACCCCGCTTTGGTGCTTCCTCCAGTCTGAAAATAGGAACCGTCCAGCACCCCGCTTTGGTGCTTCCTCCAGTCTGGACATAGGAACCTCCCAGCACCCCGCTTTGGTGCTTCCTCAACTCTGGACATAGGAACCTCCCAGCACCCTGCTTTGGTGCTTCCTCTAGTGTAGACACGGTAACCTCCCAGCACCCCGCTTTGGTGCTTCCTCCATTCTGGACATAGGAGCCGCCCAGCACCTCGCTTTGGTGCTTCCTCCAGTCCAGATATAGGAACCATTCAAGCACCCCACTTTGGTGCTTCATCCAGTCCAGACATAGGAACCTCCCAGCACCCTGCTTTGGTGCTTCCTCCAGTGTGAACATAGGAACCTCCCAGCACCCCGCTTTGGTGCTTCCTCTAGTCTGGACATAGGAACCATCCAGCACCCCACTTTGGTGCTTCCTCCAGTCTGGACATAGGAACCGTCCAGCCCCCCACTTTGGTGCTTCCTCCAGTCTGGACATAGGAACCGTCCAGCCCCCCACTTTGGTGCTTCCTCTAGTCTGGACATAGGAACCGTCCAGCACCCCGCTTTGGTGCTTCCTCCAGTCTGGACATAGGAACCTCCCAGCACCACGCTTTGGTGCTTCCTCCAGCCTGGACATAGGAACCTCCCAGTACCCCACTTTGGTGCTTTCTCCAGTCTGGACATAGGAACCGTCCAGCAACCCGCTTTGGTGCTTCCTCCAGTCTGGAGATAGGAACCGTCCAGCCGTCCGCTTGGGTGCTTCCTCCAGTCTGGATATAGGAACCTCCCAGTACCCCGCTTTGATGCTTCCTCCAGTCTGAACATAGGAACCTCCCAGCACCCTGCTTTGGTGCTTCCTCCACTCTGGATATAGGAACCTCCCAGCACCCCGCTTTGGTGCTTCCTCTAGTCAGGACATAGGAACCTCCCAGCACCCTGCTTTGGTGCTTCCTCCACTCTGGATATAGGAACCTCCCAGCACCCCGCTTTGGTGCTTCCTCCAGTCCGGACATAGGAACCTCCCAGCACCCCGCTTTGGTGCTTCCTCCAGTCCAGACATAGGAACCTCCCAGCACCCCGCTTTGGTGCTTCCTCCAGTCTGGACATAGGAACCTCCCAGCACCCCGCTTTGGTGCTTCCTCCAGTCCGGACATAGGAACCTCCCAGCACCCTGCTTTGGTGCTTCCTCCAGTCCAGACATAGGAACCTCCCAGCACCCCGCTTTGGTGCTTCCTCCAGTCTGGACATAGGAACCTCCCAGCACCTCGCTTTGGTGCTTCCTCCAGTCCAGATATAGGAACCATTCAAGCACCCCACTTTGGTGCTTCATCCAGTCCAGACATAGGAACCTCCCAGCACCCTGCTTTGGTGCTTCCTCCAGTGTGAACATAGGAACCTCCCAGCACCCCGCTTTGGTGCTTCCTCTAGTCTGGACATAGGAACCATCCAGCACCCCACTTTGGTGCTTCCTCCAGTCTGGACATAGGAACCGTCCAGCCCCCCACTTTGGTGCTTCCTCCAGTCTGGACATAGGAACCGTCCAGCCCCCCACTTTGGTGCTTCCTCTAGTCTGGACATAGGAACCGTCCAGCACCCCGCTTTGGTGCTTCCTCCAGTCTGGACATAGGAACCTCCCAGCACCACGCTTTGGTGCTTCCTCCAGCCTGGACATAGGAACCTCCCAGTACCCCACTTTGGTGCTTTCTCCAGTCTGGACATAGGAACCGTCCAGCAACCCGCTTTGGTGCTTCCTCCAGTCTGGAGATAGGAACCGTCCAGCCGTCCGCTTGGGTGCTTCCTCCAGTCTGGATATAGGAACCTCCCAGCACCCCGCTTTGATGCTTCCTCCAGTCTGAACATAGGAACCTCCCAGCACCCTGCTTTGGTGCTTCCTCCACTCTGGATATAGGAACCTCCCAGCACCCCGCTTTGGTGCTTCCTCTAGTCAGGACATAGGAACCTCCCAGCACCCTGCTTTGGTGCTTCCTCCACTCTGGATATAGGAACCTCCCAGCACCCCGCTTTGGTGCTTCCTCCAGTCCGGACATAGGAACCTCCCAGCACCCCGCTTTGGTGCTTCCTCCAGTCCAGACATAGGAACCTCCCAGCACCCCGCTTTGGTGCTTCCTCCAGTCTGGACATAGGAACCTCCCAGCACCCCGCTTTGGTGCTTCCTCCAGTCCGGACATAGGAACCTCCCAGCACCCTGCTTTGGTGCTTCCTCCAGTCCAGACATAGGAACCTCCCAGCACCCCGCTTTGGTGCTTCCTCCAGTCTGGACATAGGAACCTCCCAGCACCCCGCTTTGGTGCCTTCTCCACTCTGGATATAGGAACCTCCCAGCACCCCGCTTTGGTGCTTCCTCTAGTCCAGACATAGGAACCTCCCAGCACCCCGCTTTGGTGCTTCCTCCAGTCCGGACATAGGAACCTCCCAGCACCCCGCTTTGGTGCTTCCTCCAGTCCGGACATAGGAACCTCCCAGCACCCCGCTTTGGTGCTTCCTCCAGTCCAGACATAGGAACCTCCCAGCACCCCGCTTTGGTGCTTCATCCAGTCCAGACATAGGAACCTCCCAGCACCCTGCTTTGGTGCTTCCTCCAGTGTGAACATAGGAACCTCCCAGCACCCCGCTTTGGTGCTTCCTCTAGTCTGGACATAGGAACCATCCAGCACCCCGCTTTGGTGCTTCCTCCAGTCTGGACATAGGAACCGTCCAGCCCCCCACTTTGGTGCTTCCTCTAGTCTGGACATAGGAACCGTCCAGCACCCCGCTTTGGTGCTTCCTCCAGTCTGGACATAGGAACCTCCCAGCACCACGCTTTGGTGCTTCCTCCAGCCTGGACATAGGAACCTCCCAGTACCCCGCTTTGGTGCTTTCTCCAGTCTGGACATAGGAACCGTCCAGCAACCCGCTTTGGTGCTTCCTCCAGTCTGGAGATAGGAACCGTCCAGCCATCCGCTTGGGTGCTTCCTCCAGTCTGGATATAGGAACCTCCCAGCACCCCGCTTTGATGCTTCCTCCAGTCTGAACATAGGAACCTCCCAGCACCCCGCTTATATGCTTCCTCCTGTATGGACATAGGAACCTCCCAGCGCCCCGCTTTGGTTCTTCATCCAGTATGAACATAGGAGCCTCACAGCACCCCGCTTTGGTGCTTCCTCCAGTCTGGACATAGGAACCATCCAGCACCCCGCTTTGGTGCTTCCTCTAGTATGGACATAGGAACTTCCCAGCACCCCGCTTTGGTGCTTCCTCCAGTCTGGACATAGGAACCATCCAGCACCCCGCTTTGGTGCTTCCTCTAGTATGGACATAGGAACTTCCCAGCACCCCGCTTTGGTGCTTCCTCCAGTATGGACATAGGAACCTCCCAGCGCCCGCTTTGGTGCTTCATCCAGTATGAACATAGGAGCCTTACAGCACCCCGCTTTGGTGCTTCCTCCAGTCTGGATATAGGCATCATCAAGCACCCCGCTTTGGTGCTTTCTCTAGTCTGGACCTAGGAACCTCCCAGCACCACGCTTTGGTGCTTCCTCCAGTCTGGACATAGGAACCTCCCAGCACCCCGCTTTGGTGCTTCCTCCAGTCTACATACTTACATAGTAGGTGAGGTTGAAAAAAGACACAAGTCCATCAAGTCCAACCTATGTGTGTGATTATATGTCAGTATTACATTATATATCCCTGTATATTGCGGTCATTCAGGTGATTATCTAATAGTTTCTTGAAGCTATCAATGCTCCCCGCTGAGACCACCGCCTGTGGAAGGGAATTCCACATCCTTGCCGCTCTTACAGTAAAGAACCCTCTACATAGTTTAAGGTTAAACCTCTTTTCTTCTAATTGTAATGAGTGGCCACGAGTCTTATTAAACTCTCTTCTGCGAAAAAGTTTTATCCCTATTGTGGGGTCACCAGTACAGTATTTGTAAATTGAAATCATATCCGCTCTCAAGCGTCTCTTCTCCAGAGAGAATAAGTTCAGTGCTCGCAACCTTTCCTCATAACTAAGATCCTCCAGACCCTTTATTAGCTTTGTTGCCCTTCTTTGTACTCGCTCCATTTCCAGTACGTCCCTCCTGAGGACTGGTGCCCAGAACTGGACAGCATACTCCAGGTGCGGGCGGACCAGAGTCTTGTAGAGCGGGAGAATTATCGTTTTATCTCTGCAGTTGATCCCCCTTTTAATGCATGCCAATATTCTGTTTGCTTTATTAGCAGCAGCTTGGCATTGCATGCCATTGCTGAGCCTATCATCTACTAGGACCCCCAGGTCCTTTTCCATCCTAGATTCCCCCAGAGGTTCTCCCCCCAGTGTATAGATTGCATTCAGATTTTTGCCACCCAAATGCATTATTTTACATTTTTCTACATTGAACCTCATTTGCCATGTAGTCGCCCACCCCATTAATTTGTTCAGGTCTTTTTGCAAGATTTCCACATCCTGCGGAGAAGTTATTGCCCTGCTTAGCTTAGTATCGTCTGCAAATACAGAGATTGAACTGTTTATCCCATCCTCCAGGTCGTTTATGAACAAATTAAATAGGATTGGTCCCAGCACAGAACCCTGGGGGACCCCACTACCCACCCCTGACCATTCTGAGTACTCCCCATTTATCACCACCCTCTGAACACGCCCTTGTAGCCAGTTTTCAATCCATGTACTCACCCTATGGTCCATGCCAACGCACCTTATTTTGTACAGTAAACGTTTATGGGGAACTGTGTCAAATGCTTTTGCAAAATCCAGATACACCACGTCTACGGGCCTTCCTTTATCTAGATGGCAACTCACCTCCTCATAGAAGGTTAATAGATTGGTTTGGCAAGAACGATTCTTCATGAATCCATGCTGATTACTGCTAATGATATCATTCTTATTACTAAAATCTTGTATATAGTCCCTTATCATCCCCTCCAAGAGTTTACATACTATTGATGTTAGGCTAACTGGTCTGTAATTCCCAGGGATGTTTTTTGGGCCCTTTTTAAATATTGGTGCTACATTGGCTTTTCTCCAATCAGCTGGTACCATTCCAGTCAATAGACTGTAAAAATTAGGAACAACGGTCTGGCAATCACCTGACTGAGTTCCCTAAGTACCCTCGGATGCAAGCCATCTGGTCCCGGTGATTTATTAATGTTAAGTTTCTCAAGTCTAATTTTAATTCCGTCCTCTGTTAACCATGTAGGTGCTTCCTGTGTTGTGTCATGAGGATAAACACTGCAGTTTTGGTTACTGAAGCCCCCCGATTCACTCGTGAAGCCTGAGGAGAAGAATAAATTCAATACCTTTGCCATATCCCCATCCTTTGTAACCAGATGTCCTTCCTCATTCTTTATGGGGCCAATATGGTCTGTCCTCCCTTTTTTACTGTTTACATACTTAAAGAATTTCTTGGGATTTTTTTTGCTCTCCTCCGCTATGTGTCTTTCATGTTCTATCTTAGCCATCCTAATTCACCCTTACATTTCTTATTGCATTCTTTATAAATTCTGAATGCTGAGGATGATCCCTCAACCTTGTATTTTTTGAAGGCCTTCTCCTTTGCTTTTATATGCATTTTTACATTGGAGTTAAGCCATCCAGGATGTTTGTTCGCTCTTTTAAATTTATTACCCAATGGGATACATTGGCTAATGCCCTTATTTAATATGCTCTTAAAGCAAACCCATCTCTCCTCCGTATTCTTTGTTCCTAATATTTTATCCCAATTTATGCCTTTTAGCAAGGTTTTTAGTTTAGAGAAGTTGGCTCTTTTGAAATTCAGTGTCTTTGTGTTCCCTTCATGTCTCCTATTTGTGTGATTTATACTGAAACTAATTGACCTGTGATCGCTGTTACCTAAATTGCCCCGTATTTCCACATCTGTTTTAGGTCTGTATTGTTGGTAATCAGTAGATCTAGTAATGTTTTATTTCTAGTTGGTGCGTCTACCATCTGACCCATAAAATTGTCCTGCAAGACACTAAGGAACTGGCGAGCCTTAAATGAATGCGCGGTTCCCTCCGCCCAGTCTATGTCTGGATAATTAAAATCCCCCATTATGATAACACTTCCCATCCTTGCTGCTAATCCAATTTGTGATAGGAGATCCGTCTCCACTTCCTCCCTCAGGTTAGGGGGCCTATAGCATACTCCCAGTATTATTTTCCCCTTAGCTTCATCCCTTTGGAGCTCTACCCATAAAGATTCCACCTCCTCCCTAGCCCCCTCAGTGATGTCATCTCTCACATTCACTTGTACATTATTCTTGATATATAGGCATACCCCTCCCCCTTTTTTACCCTCTCTGTCCTTGCGGTATAGGGTATACCCTTGAATGTTTGCCAGCCAATCATGAGAGCTGTTGAACCAGGTCTCTGAAATTCCCACAAAATCCAAATCCTCCTTGTACAACAGTATCTCTAGTTCACCCATCTTGTCCGCCAGGCTCCTGGCATTGGTGAACATGCCACATAGTTTAGACCGGTCGCATATTGTCCTCGTATTGGGTGTTTCAAGATTGCAACTTGGACTTGCTACTATACTCACCTTGTGTTTTTGTGCTTTGGTTAACCTACCACTAATGCCCCCAATACTACCCTCTGGAATATCTTCCGCGCTGGCTATCACTGTCTCTGGACCCTCCCCCCCATCGCCTAGTTTAAAAGCCCCTCTAACTTTTTGGCCATCTTCATTCCCAGCAGATCTGCACCCTCCTCATTTAGGTGCAGTCCGTCCATTCTATAGTACCGGTTACCGACTGAGAAGTCGGCCCAGTCCTCCAGGAACCCAAACCCCTCCTTACTACATCAGCTCTTCAGCCACTTGTTTACTTCCCTAATCTTTAGTCCCTAAAATCGTTCTTTAGGACACTCCATCTGCCTCTGACTTTGTCATTGCACGTGCACCATGACAGCCGGGTCTTCCCCAGCCCCTCCCAGTAATCTGTCCACAAGATCCGTGATGTGCCGAACCCGAGCGCCCGGTAGACAACATACTGTTCGGCGCTTCAGGTCATGGTTACAGATTGCCCTCTCTGTCCTTCTAAGAATTGAGTCCCCTACCACCAGAATCTGTCTTTCCTTTCCCTTTGCTGCCCCCCCACTCTTACTGGAGGAGTTCTTCCCCTGGCAGCTAGGAGAGTCCCTCATCTCCAGCAGTGCTGGTCCCTGACTGGTTACACCAATGTCACTCAATGGAGCGTACTTATTGGGATGCTCCAGTCCTGGATCGGCCTCCCTGGCACTTCCCCCTCTACCCCTCCTGACTGTCACCCATCTACTCTTTGCTAGTGCCTGCACCTCTTTGTCTCCACCCGCCTCTGTGCTGGCCCCTGCCGGCACCTGCCGTGTACGTTCCTGGCTCACCCTTAGTATGGAGGGACTTCTCAGTGCTGACAGTTGCTTCCCCAGATTCAGAACCTGGGCTTCCAGGGAAACAATGTGCTTACATTTTGCACAGCAGTATTCGCCCTCGATCGGATGATCAAGGAACGCATACATGCGGCAAGATGTACAAAGAGTCGCCTCTCCACACCCGCCGGGCATCGTACCTATTAAATTTGGTGAGGATTTGGGGATTTTACCCTGTCCAAATTACCTAACAACTAGCTTCCTGGCACTAATACTCAAGACAATACACAGGTACACGACAAGACAATAAGGTACACAATACACAAGTACTAACGATCCACACACACTACTCAGACAACACTCAGATACTCACACTACACAGGTACTATGACCCCTGTTATAACCTCCTGTTTTAAACTCTTGTTTTTAACTCCCACTTAATCCAGCTCCACTTACACCAAGCTCCACAGCTTCAAACTGAGCACGCTCAGACTGAGTCCTACAACACGTTAAATAGGCACCTGTGAGCAATTAACCACACCCCTTAATTGATAGACTGATGAAACAAGAAAAAAAAAAAAAGCTATTTAAAAAGTGACAGCAAAAGGCAAATTAAAAACTAAAAGGCAAAGTCCCCAAAATGCAACCCAGCAAACACCAACAGACAGCAAACACACACCAACAGACAGCAAACACACACCAACAGACAGCAACACACACCAACAGACAGCAACACACACCAACAGACAGCAACACACACCAACAGACAGCAAACACACACCAACAGACAGCAACACACACCAACAGACAGCAAGACTTGTATACTCTAGATATAGGAACCGTCCAGCACCCCGCTTTGGTGCTTCCTCCAGTCTAGATATAGGAACCGTCCAGCACCCCGCTTTGGTGCTTCCTCCAGTCTAGATATAGGAACCGTCCAGCACCCCGCTTTGGTGCTTCCTCCAGTCGGGACATAGGAACCTCCCAGCACCCCACTTTGGTGCTTCCTCTAGTCTGGACATAGGAGCCATCCAGCACCCCGCTTTGGTGCTTCTTCCAGTCTGGACATAGGAACCATCCAGCACCCCACTTTGGTGCTTCCTCTAGTCTGGACATAGGATCCATCTAGCATCCCGCTTTGGTGCTTCCTCTAGTCTGGACATAGTAGCCGTCCAGCATCCTGCTTTGGTGCTTCCTCCAGTCTGGACTTGGGAACCTCACAGCACCCTGATTTGGTGCTTCCTCCAGCCTGGACATAGGAGCCACCCAGCACCCCGCTTTGGTGCTTCCTCTAGTCTGGACGTAGGAACCTCCCAGCACCCCACTTTGGTGCTTCCTCTAGTCTGGACATAGGAGCCATCCAGCACCCCGCTTTGGTGCTTCTTCCAGTCTGGACATAGGAACCATCCAGCACCCCACTTTGGTGCTTCCTCCAGTCTGGACATAGGAACCTCCCAGCACCCTGCTTTGGTGCTTCCTCTAGTCTGGACATAGGAGCCATCTAGCATCCTGCTTTGGTGCTTCCTCTAGTCTGGACATAGGAGCCGTCCAGCATCCTGCTTTGGTGCTTCCTCCAGTCTGGACATGGGAACCTCACAGCACCCTGATTTGGTGCTTCCTCCAGCCTGGACATAGGAGCCACCCAGCACCCCGCTTTGGTGCTTCCTCTAGTCTGGACGTAGGAACCTCCCAGCACCCCGCTTTGGTGCTTACTCTAGTCTGGACATAGGACTGGGTATTATAGCTGAATATTGCACCCGAGGACTAGGCGCCAGAAGCTTAGGTGAACTGGAACTCTATTGTAAACTTACACAGAATATATACCACACCAGGTCAGATGCGCCTAATCACATTATCATGTGCAAAGGGAACTCTATACAGGAATAGAACTGCCATACCTAAAGAACAGCCAAAATAAATTTTGCTAATCCACTTCTAGCAACCAATAGCTGACAGTGATAAAAATAACATGAGCTAATTAACTAGTCACTTAAACCAGCCTAGATGACCAGACCGTTCGCCACCTACAACCCTGAATACAAAGTATAAACACATAGATGAGCAGACAGAAACAATAGGTGACTCGGTTAACAATGGGAGAAATACACTTGGCACATAACACCTCAAACAGATTTTATCAGGATACCACAGAATCTGGTTGCTTTGAGCTTATGATAGTAACATCTGCTATGAATCTCACAGTGTGAAGTAGTCATTGTTGGTAATGGGGCATCTAGGCCCTAAACATGGATCCCTGGTCTAGATTCCTAGAGTCTGTGTGTTTTGGTGAGACATGGACTTGATTTAGAAACAAGACCACTCCAAGTGTCCCCAGGCATACACCTCACAAAGAGTAGTGTTCCCTTTAAAGCCAGGGGGCCCATAGTCAGTGGGTAAGAGGCCACCCTGCAGTCCCCTCCAAAAGCCTCTGTCCTGGTTGGGTCTGTCACATTGCTATTACAAGGTGGAAAGTCAAGGCATCAGATCAGAGAACCCTTCACTTCTCTGGACATTATCCAACATGTTGGTTATATTAGGACTGAGTAGGTTAAAGTACAACTCCAGCCCAAACATGTTCTTCTGTTTGGATGGAGAGAGGGTTGGATGGAGAAAGGATCGGGGGTGGGACAGAGTCTTTCACATGTTATTGCTCTCTGTGTCACTATTTTCCCTCCAATCCCTGTCTGGACTCTAACCAGAGACAAAAACCCTTTTTTTGCAGGTTAAAGAAGGATTAGAACTTCCAACAAAGTTTTTCCTGCCCCAGAGCCAACCACACCCTTCACTTCTGAGTTACCCTACTAAAAATCCAATCCAAGAAAAGTTACTCTTCAATTAAGTTTTGTCATGTGGATTGAGAATCAATGGTTACATAGTTACATAGTAGGTGATGTTGAAAACAGACACATGTCCATCAAGTCCAACCTATGTGTGTGATTATATGTCAGTATTACATTGAATATGTTGTGGTCATTCAGGTGATTATCTAATAGTTTCTTGAAACTATCAATGGTCCCCGCTGAGACCACCGCCTGTGGAAGGGAATTCCACATCCTTGCATCCTTGGTTTTATTGGCAAAAGAAACTGAGGGGCCCCTGTGGGCACCTGGGCCCCGGAGCTCCCTTAGAAGAATGTGGAGAGCCTCTTCAGTATCATGGGGAATGGAGAGACCCAGGTGTGAGGGAGGGTGCGAAACATCGGGTTTGGGTATCACGTCCTACATTTTTTGGCATCAGGATTTTATCCAGATCTTTGAAATGTTTGAGAGTTAGCATTTGTTAAAATAATAGTTTCTACACAGCTACACAGAGACCTCTAATCCTGGTATCCTTCAATCTATGGTTGGCTCCCAGGACCGATAGAGGACTCCAATAAAGTGTTCTGGATTCAGGGGCTCCAGTTTCTATGTTTTGTGGTCCCAACATACTTGTGTATTCACCACGGGGCACCAGCGGTAGTCGTAGGGCAATTTTCCTGGGTTCCAGGGGGTAGTAATACGCATTATCAATGCATGGAGGGTCTGACAGATGGCAAACTGCAACACACCCAAAATTCAGAATGCAGGACATTAGTTCAATGCACCGCCATGCAGCACAGGGCCCCGGTGTGAAAAGACTCTGCTGATGTTGTAGATCTGTGTAGCTTCATGTACTTTGTCTGCACTGGAATCAAATGACTGGATTTGGTATTCTTGAGCATCAAGTTATTCTTCTCCTACAAACAAGGTGGATTGTTGGCCTCCAAATGATGACCTTCTATCTCTTGTACATCAGGTTACCTAAAGGGACTCTCCTAAGGAGCTGGCTCACCAAATCCCGTCCACGGCTTCTCCTGTTCATTGCTGGGCTAAAGAGACCTCAAGTCACCCTTATGAGGAGGAAGAGGATGAAACGTACCAAAGTTGCAAAGGCCACGTAAGCGGTAAATAGAGTAATGGTTAGAGGAAGAACTAAGGCTATGTCAAGAGTGGCCCACATGGTAAATAGAGTAATGGTTAGAGGAAGAACTAAGGCTATGTCAAGAGTGGCCCACATGGTAAATAGAGTAATGGTTAGAGGAAGAACTAAGGCTATGTCAAGAGTGGCCCACATGGTAAATAGAGTAATGGTTAGAGGAAGAACTAAGGCTATGTCAAGAGTGGCCCACATGGTAAATAGAGTAATGGTTAGAGGAAGAACTAAGGCTATGTCAAGAGTGGCCCACATGGTAAATAAAGTAATGGTTAGATGAAGGACTAAGGCTGTACCAAGAGTGGCCCACATGGTAAATAGAATAAAGGTTAGAGGAAGGACTAAGGCTATGCCAAGAGTTGCCCACATGGTAAGTAAAGTAATAGTTAGAGGATAGACTAAGGCTATGTCAAGAGTGGCCCACATGGTAAATAGAATAATGGTTGGAGGAAGGACTAAGGCTATGCCAAGAGTGGCCCACATGGTAAGTAGAGTAATAAAGGATAGACTAAGGCTATGCCAAGAGTGGCCCACATTGTAAATAGAGTAATGGTTAGAGTAAGGACTAAGGCTATTCTAAGAATGGTCCACATGTAGAAGAGGGGCTCAGGACTGAAACATTTTGGGGGGAAATGGCTGGAACATGAATTTGTGACTAATTTCTGGGAATTGTATTCTCTTTGAACTAACACATTTTGGACAGATTAGCAATTTGAAAATGTTGACCTTCACCCTTAATGCCTCACATAGCCTTTGACTATTATCAGCAACCAATATTGGGGGGGGGGGGGTTTGGGGGGTTGGCGGGTTAACTCAACAGCCACAAATATAAAAGGGAGAGCTGAGCACAGCTAAAAGCTGGCCATACATGGTTCATGGTTTCTACGTTCCATCAGCCAGTGATTCGATGTGGATGTGGGAATCCTCCCCGCTATGTCATTGTATTCTGACAGCAGGCCTCCCCCTCCACCAGAACACATTGATCAAAAATTTACCAACAAGCCGATTCATGAGAAATCAGTCGATAGATTGACTTCTCATGAACTGGAATGGCTACATATGGATGAAGATTCAGATGGTTCCTGCAGAGTTCATCCATGTATGACCAATGTTGGTATCGGTGTGCTGGAGCTGCATGTTTTATCTTGGGTAAAGAGGAACTTCAGTCCTTCAGTCTCCTTTTTTTTTTTTTTTTTTTTTTTTTTAATTAAAAGTCCACCACAAAAATTCCTGGAGCTGCTGACTTATAAAAATAAGGTACTTACCAGTTCCTGAGATTCTGCTGCCACCATTTTGAAAAAGGGAGCTGGCTCTGCCACCCTGAAGAATTGCAGCCGGCTCCCCAACATGCATACACAAGATCTTGGGGTGCTGTGGGGCTGATCCAGCAGCCTCCAGGGATGTGTGACATGTCCTAGAATGCTGTGGGTCGGGGGGCATGCCTAAGGGCATGTCTTTCTTGCCTAGGTAAGAATTGAGGAAGTGGGAGAGGGTACCGGTCAAAATGGATACCCCCTCCCCATAAAAAAAATTGTGAAGTGTCAGGAATTGTGGGGGGGAGTTGAATAAGTAGAACTTTCACTTTTGAGTGAAGGTCGAGTTATAGTGCTCTGAAGTCTAGGAATCAACATCCTCCATCTTTCTGCCTCTCTCCAGGGTTTCAGTTAGAAAGCTGGAGGAGTGTCAATGGACTACAAGGGTGCTGATCATTGACCTCATAGTCCATTGAGAACTGCAAGCGGCCTCCGGTGGAGACAGATGGGACTAGATTACAGACGGAGCCCCACACAGCCTTGTGACAGCAGCTGCGGGGGAGAGGACCCCCCTTCCCACTGTCGCAGAAGATGGGGAGCTCAGGGGGTGAGGGGAGAATGTTGGAACATGTTGCATGTTACTCCCTAAATACAGGTGTTACATGTTCCTTAAACCTCCTGTATATTTTATATATATATATATATATATATATATATATAGATAGAGAGAGAGAGAGAGAGAGAGAGAGAGAGAGAGAGAGAGAGAGAGAGATACAGTATCTCGCAAAAGTAAGTACACCCCTCAGTCACATTTTAGTAAATCTTTTCTTCTATCTTTTCATGTGACAACACTGAAGAAATGACACTTGTCTACAATGTAAAGTAGTGAGTGTACAGCTTGTATAACAGTGTAAATTTGCTGTCCCCTCAAAATAACTCAACACACAGCCATTAATGTCTAAACCGCTGGCAACAAAAGTCAGTACACCCCTAAGTGAAAATGTCCAAATTGGGCCCAAAGTGTCAATATTTTGTGTGGTCACCATTATTTTCCAGCACTGCCTTAACCCTCTTGGGCATGGAGGTCACCAGAGCTTCACAGGTTGTCACTGGAGTCCTCTTCCCCTCCTCCATGATGACATCACAGAGCTGGTGGATGTTAGAGACCTTGCGCTCCTCCACCTTCCATTTGAGGATGTCCCACAGATGATCAATAGGGTTTAGGTCTGGAGACATGCTTGGCCAGTCCATCACCTTTACCCTCAGCTTCTTTAGCAAGGCAGTGGTGGTCTTGGAGGTGTGTTTGGGGTTGTTATCATGTTGGAATACTGCCCTGCGGTCCAGTCTCTGAAGGGAGGGGATCATGCTCTGCTTCAGTATGTCACAGTACATGTTGGCATTCATGGTTCCCTCAATGATCTGTAGCCCCCCCAGTGCCGGCAGCACTCATGCAGCCCCAGACCATGACACTCCCACCACCATGCTTGACTGTAGACAAGACACACTTGTCTTTGTCCTCCTCACCTGGTTGCCCCCACACACGCTTGTCACCATCTGAACCAAATATGTTTATCTTGGTCTCATCAGACCACAGGACATGGTTCCAGTAATCCATCTCCTTAGTCTGCTTGTCTTCAGCAAACTGTTTGCGGGTTTTCTTGTACATCATCTTTAGAAGAGGCTTCCTTCTGGGATGACAGCCATGCAGACCAATTTGATGCAGTGTGCGGTGTATGGTCTGAGCACTGACAGGCTGACCCCCCACCCCTACAACCTCTGCAGCAATGCTGGCAGCACTCAAACGTCTATTTCCCAAAGACAACCTCTGGATATGACGCTGAGCACGTGACCTCAACTTCTTTGGTGGACCATGGTGAGGCCTGTTCTGAGTGGAACCTGTCCTGTTATACCGCTGTATGGTCTTGGCCACCGTGCTGCAGATCAGTTTCAGGGTCTTGGCAATCTTCTTATAGCCTAGGCCATCTTTATGTAGAACAACTATTCTTTTTTTCAGATCCTCAGAGAGTTCTTTGCCATGAGGTGCCATGTTGAACTACCAGTGACCAGTATGAGAGAGTGAGAGCGATAACACCAAATTTAACACACCTGCTCCTCATTCCCACCTGAGACTTTGTAACACTAACGAGTCACATGACACCGGGGAGGGAAAATGGCTAATTGGGCCCAATTTGGAGATTTTCACTTAGGGGTGTACTGACTTTTGTTGCCAGCGGTTTAGACATTAATGGCTGTGTGTTGAGTTATTTTGAGGGGACAGCAAATTTACACTGTTATACAAGCTGTACACTCACTACTTTACATTGTAGACAAGTGTCATTTCTTCAGTGTTGTCACATGAAAAGATACAAGAAAAGATTTACACAAACGTCACTGAGGGGTGTACTTACTTTTGTAATATATATATTATAATGTGGAGGGGCTCAGACTTGGCTGTTACCCTTCCTTCCATCCTGCAGGTTGGTCTGCTCACCCGAACACATGGCTGTGTGATGTCACTTCCTCCCTCCATTTCCTGCTGACATCATTTTCTGTTTAAACAGCCATTTCAAACTAGCTAAACAAGTCAATTACCCCCCAAAATTACCTTACAAATAGCAGCTAAAATGGGATTTCATATTTCATACAAAGAATATAGGGGAGCCAACACACTGTGACCCCCCTGTAACGACACCCCGAGTATGAAAGGGTTAAAGTCGTTTAGGACATTCCATTCCCGAACACAAAGGCAGCTACAGAACACTTCAACCAGCCGAACAAGAAACCCATACGAATAATTCTCCCCAAAAACGAGACACGGCTCCGTCTTCAGGTTTCAAGCAGGAATGAATCTTTATTCAAAAACACGTTATGCAGATCCCACTTCAAAGCATTTCCCCCCCCCCCCACCCTTGGAAAACAGGGCGGGTTAAACGGTCCAATGACAATGGACACACAGGTCAGGTGTGTATAACTTCTCATCAGTAAACAGTCTTATCAGGGGGGCTGCTGGAGGAATCCCCCCCCCCCCCTCCATAGAGATACACAACCTGTGATCCAAGGCAGACGAACACAATAGAACATTGGAATACAGCCCCACCCCAAACTAGCACAGCAGACAGTACACATTATATACACATATATACAGCATTGAGTCTGACTAGCACAGCAAACAGTACACATTATATACACATATATACAGCATTGAGTCTGACTAGCACAGAAAACAGTACACATTATATACAGTATTGAGTCTGACTAGCACAGCAGACAGTACACATTATATACACATATATACAGCATTGAGTCTGACTAGCACAGATCATAGTGGGGTTCTCATTCACCTTGTGCCCCTATTAGTGACTCCCATCACACCCCCGATTGCAGGGGAAGAAGTATGGTGTGTTTCAAAAACACCCCCCCCCCCCCCCATATTATCCTTATATGCCCAACTATCCTGAATCCTTTTACTGAAAATAAAAATGGCAGACAGACCTAACGGGGCGTGGCACTGAGTCTGGAAGTAGTAGTGGGCAATCGGCCCCACAAGCTGCCATTACATGACTTTATATGGTGGTCTCATACAGAGACTGACTGGTCCTTTCTTCTTAGGAGGAGGAAGAGGGCGGGATGATGTAGCCGGACAGTGTGGATCAGCACTTCTAAGAAATTCATGTTCCAGGTAGGGGACAGCAGGCATTGGAGCTCCAGTGAGGAAGAGGCGGTGGAATATGATGTAGCAGACCACGCTGTGCCGTGGATGGGATAGCTGCAGGATTCTGAGGGAGAAGCAGAAGTGTGAAAAGCAGGGACCCTTTACATCAGAGGGACAGGAAAAGGTCTAAAAACCCATCTGATAGGACAGGCAAAGCAGAGAAGCTCCAATGTAGGGCCCACTTGGACCCTAGCTGCATGGTTCATTGGGACCCCCACCTTGCAGAGAGAATTCGGCTGAATAATACTGCCATCCTCGTCCTGCTGCATCTAATGAGCATCAGACGAGGTTTACTAGGGGGCTCAGAGGTCTATCACTTTCTACCTCTAGTAGTGAAAAATGGGAGTTTTGCCCAGCTTCTGGCACTGCAACTCCTTCGATATCAGTGACTGGAATCCACTTCCTTCCACCAATATACAGTCCATCCAGAAAGTATTCACAGCGCTTCACTTTTTTTCACATTTTGCTATATTATAGCTTTATTCCAAAATGGAGTAAATTCATTATTTTCCTCAAAATTCTACAAACAATTCCCCATAATGACAACGTGAAGGAAGTTTGTTTAAAATCTTTGCAAATTTATACAAAAAATAAAAAAGTCCCATGTACATAAGTATCACAGGCTCCTCCCATGTACATAAGTATAACAGGCTCCTCCCATGTACATAAGTATAACAGGTTCCTCCCATGTACATAAGTATCACAGGCTCCTCCCATGTACATAAGTATCACAGGCTCCTCCCACGCACATAAGTATCACAGGCTCCTCCCACGTACATAAGTATCACAGGCTTCTCCCACGTACATAAGTATCACAGGCTCCTCCCACGTACATAAGTACCACAGACTCCTCCCACGTACATAGGTATCACAGGCTCCTCTCACGTACATAAGTATCACAGGCTCCTCCTATGTACATAAGTATCACAGGCTCCTCCCATGTACATAAGTATCACAGGCTCCTCCCCTGTACATAAGTATCACAGGCTCCTCCCATGTACATAAGTATCACAGGCTCCTCCCCTGTAAATAAGTATCACAGGCTCCTCCCATGAACATAAGTATCACAGGCTCCTCCCACGTACATGAGTATCACAGGCTCCTCCCATGTACATAAGTATCACAGGCTCCTCCCACGTACATAAGTATCACAGGCTCCTCCCATGTACATAAGTATCACAGGCTCCTACCACGTACATAAGTATCACAGGCTCCTCCCACGTACATAAGTATCACAGGCTCCTCCCATCACAGGCTCCTTCCATGTACATAAGTATCACAGACTCCTCCGATCACAGGCTCCTCCCATGTACATAAGTATCACAGACTCCTCCCATCACAGGCTCCTCCCATGTACATAAGTATCACAGGCTCCTCCCATGTACATAGGTATCACAGGCTCCTCCCATGTACATAAGTATCACAGACTCCTCCCATCACAGGCTCCTCCCATGTACATAGGTATCACAGCCTCAATACTTTGGTGAAGCTCCTTTGGCACCCATTACAGCCTCAAGTCTTTTTGATTATTATTATTATTATTATACAGGATTTATATAGCGCCAACAAAATAAAGGCAGACATTACAGTTACATTATAATTTGGTAGAAGAGGAATCAGAGGGCCCTGATCCTAGGAGCTTACAATCTAGAAGGAAGGGTCAAGTGATAGAAGAGGTAATAGCTGTGGGGGGAGGATCTGATGAAGTAAAACAGTATTAGTTAGAAGCAGGATCGGCTTCTTTGAAGAGAAGGGTCTTCAGGGATCGTCTAAAGATGGATAGATTAGGGGATGGTCGGACAGATTGGGGTAGGGAGTTCCAGAGGATGGGAGAAGCTCTGGAGAAATCCTGGAGTTGATCATGGGAGGAGGTGACAAGGGATCTAGAGAGCAGGAGGTCTTGGGAGGACCGAAGAGAGCGGCTTGGTTGGTATTTTGGGACTAGGTTAGTGATGTAAGTGGGGACAGGGTTATGGATGGCTTTGTAAATTATTGCTACCGTTAGTACTTTGAATTTTATTCGTTGGGTGAGTGGAAGCCAGTGGAGGGATTGGTAGAGAGGGGTGGAGGGCACTGAATGGAGACCAGTGGAGGGATTGGTAGAGAGGGGTGGAGGACACTGAATGGAGACCAGTGGGGGGATTAGCAGAGAGGGGTGAAGGACACTGAATGGAGACCAGTGGGGGGATTGGCAGAGAGGTGTGGAGGACACTGAATGGAGACCAGTGGAGGGACTGGTAGGGAGGGGTGGAGGACAATGAATGGAGGCCAGTGGAGGGATTGGCAGAGAGGTGTGGAGGACACTGAATGGAGACCAGTGGAGGGACTGGTAGGGAGGGGTGGAGGACACTGAATGGAGGCCAGTGGAGGGATTGGTAGAGAGGGGTGGAGGACACTGAATGGAGGCCAGTGGAGGGATTGGTAGAGAGGGGTGGAGGACACTGAATGGAGACCAGTGTAGGGATTGGTAGGGAGGGGTGGAGGACACTGAATGGAGGCCAGTGGAGGGATTGGTAGAGAGGGGTGGAGGACACTAAATGGAGACCAGTGGAGGGACTGGTAGAGAGGGGTGGAGGACACTGAATGGGGACCAGTGGAGGGATTGGTAGAGAGAGGTGGAGGACACTGAATGGAGACCAGTGGAGGGATTGGTAGAGAGGGGTGGGGGACACTAAATGGGGACCAGTGGAGGGATTGGTAGAGAGAGGTGGAGGACACTGAAGGGAGACCAGTGGAGGGATTGGTAGAGAGGGGTGGAGGACACTGAATGGAGGCCAGTGGAGGGATTGGTAGGGAGGGGTGGAGGACACTGAAGAGAGACAAGTGGAGGGATTGGCAGAGAGGGGTGGAGGACACAGAATGATTGGTAAGGTGGATGAGTCTTGCAGCGGCATTCATTATGGACTGAAGGGGGGAGGAGTCTATGTAAAGGTAATCCAATGAGGAGGGAGTTGCAGTAGTCGAGGTGAGAGATAACCAGGAAATGAATTAGAAGCTTGGTGGTGTCATTCGTTAAAAAGGGGCGTATTCTGGAGATGTTGTGGAGGCGGCATGATTTGGACAGGGATTGGATTGTTGGCCTAAAAGGACAGTTCAGAGTCTAAGGTTACCCCTAGCACCCTGGCATGTGGGGACGGTATGTATGCTGCAAGCTTGGCACAACTATTTTTGGGAAGTTTCCTCTTTGCTGGACCTCTCAAGCTCCATCAGGTTGGATGGGGAGGGTCGGTGCACAGCCATTTTCAGATGTCTCTAGTGATGTTCAATGGGTTCAAGTCTGGGCTCTGGCTGGGCCCCTCAAGGACATTCACAGAGTTGTCCCGTAGCCACTCCTTTGTTATCTTGGCTGTGTACTTAGGGTCGTTGTCCTGTTGGAAGATGAACCTTCACCCCAGTCTGAGGTCCAGAGTGTTCTGGAGAAGGTTTTCATCAAGGATATCTCTATACATTGCTGCATTCATCTTTCCCTCCATCCTGACTAGTCTCCCAGTTCCTGCCACTGAAAAACATCCCCACAGCATGATGCTGCCACCACCATGCTTCACAGTAGGGATGGTATTGGCCAGGTGATGAGCGGTGCCTGGTTTGCAGCAGACATGACGCTTGTCATTCAGACCAATATTTGTTTCATCAGACCAGAGAATTTTGTTTCTCATGGTCTGAGAGTCCTTCAGGTGCCTTTTGGCAAACTCCAGGTGGGCCTTTTACTGAGGAGTGGCTTCCGTCTGGCCACTCTACCATACAGGCCTGATTGGTGGAGTGCTGCAGAGATGGTTGTTCTGGAAGGTTCTCCTCTCTCCACAGAGAAATGCTGGAGCTCTGTCAGAGACGACCATCGGGTTCTTGGTCATCTCCCTGAATAAGGCCCTTCTCCCCTAATTGCTCAGTTTGGCCAGGCGGCCCGCTCTAGAAAGAGTCCTGGTGGTTCCAAACTTCTTCCATTTACAGATGATGGAGGTCACTGTGCTCATTGGGACCTTCAATGCTGCAAAAATGTTTCTGTATCCTTCCCCCGATCTGTGCCTCCATACTTGGTCTGTGCTTGGTTTGTGCTCTGACATGCACTGTTACCTGTGGGACCTTCTATAGACAGGTGTGTGCCTTTCCAAATCATGTCCAATCAACTGAATTTACCACAGGAGGACTCCAATCAAGTTGTAGAAACATCTCAAGGAAGATCAGTGGAAACAGGATGGACCTGAGCTCAATTCTGAGTGTCATGGGAGGAGCCTGTGATACTTATGTACATGGGAGGAGCCTGTGATACTTCTGTACATGGGAGGAGCCTGTGATACTTCTGTACATGGGAGGAGCCTGTGATACTTATGTACATGGGAGGAGCCTGTGATGGGAGGAGTCTGTGATACTTATGTACATGGGAGGAGCCTGTGATACTTATGTACATGGGAGGAGCCTGTGATACCTATGTACATGGGAGGAGCCTGTGATACTTATGTACATGGGAGGAGTCTGTGATACTTATGTACATGGGAGGAGCCTGTGATACTTATGTACATGGGAGGAGCCTGTGATGGGAGGAGTCTGTGATATGTACATGAGGGGAGCCTTTGATGATAGGAGTCTGTGATACTTATGTACATGGGAGGAGCCTGTGATATATGTACATGGGAGGAGCCTGTGATACTTATGTACATAGGAGGAGTCTGTGATACTTATGTACATGGGAGGAGTCTGTGATACTTATATACATGGGAGGAGTCTGTGATACTTATGTACATGGGAGGAGCCTGTGATACTTATGTACATGGGAGGAGCCTGTGATACTTATGTACATGGGAGGAGCCTGTGATACTTATGTACATGTTAGGAGCCTGTGATACTTATGTACATGTTAGGAGCCTGTGATGGGAGGAGTCTGTGATACTTATGTACATTGGAGGAGTCTTCTGTACATGGGAGGAGTCTTCTGTACATGGGAGGAGTCTGTGATACTCATTATGGGGGATTGTTTGTAGAATTTTGAGGAAAATAATGAATTTACTCCATTTTGGAATAAGGCTGTAACATAACAAAATGTGGAGAAAGTGAAGCGCTGTGAATACTTTCTGGGTGCTCTGTATGATCTGTTTGCCCCCAGAGGTGGAGATATTCAGCTGCCATTCATTTTCTCCAAAGTCTGTCCCTGTCATCTATGATCACATAGAACAAAATGCGTCGGTGGCTCTGGCCCACGCTGATATCATCACATGACCACCTACATGGGCAGTATAGATAATTCACTGTCGGCCGCCTCAAATCCTTCATCCCAGACAGACTCCATGATGGTGAGATCAGGGCTCTGTGGGGGTCAAATCATCCCTTCTAGGACTTCTCCTTCTTTACACTGAAGATGGTTGTTAATGACATTGACTGGATGTTTGGGGGGGTTGTCCTGCTGCAGAATAAATTTGGGTCAATCACTCACCTCCCTGATGGTGTGGCATGATGAAGTATCTGCCTGGATTTCTCTACCTAGAAGAATTGATGCTGTATGAAGGCAAAGGGAGGGGCGGGGGGAGAGTCACCCCAAATAATGATTGGATTTCTCTTCATCTACTTTCCATTTTGTTCATAGATAAAAATAAACTATTAATACTTTGATTTCTGAAAGTGTTCTTCATTTCCAGCCTGACACCTGCCTAAGGCCAGGGTCACACCTCTGCGGATGGGATGAAGGTTTCTCCACAGTCAGGAGAATGTGACCGGCTCTCTATGGAGCCCTCTATGGTGCTCTCTATGGATCCCTCTATGGGGCCCTCTATGGAGCCCTCTATGGTGCTCTCTATGGGGCTCTCTATGGTGCTCTCTATGGATCCCTCTATGGGGCCCTCTATGGAGCCCTCTATGGAGCTCTCTATGGAGCTCTCTATGGAGCCCTCTATGGAGCCCTCTATGGAGCTCTCTATGGAGCCCCACTATGGAGCCCTCTATGGAGCCCCACTATGGAGCCCTCTATGGAGCTCTCTATGGAGTTCTCTATGGTGCCCTCTATGGAGTTCTCTATGGAGCTCTCTATGGAGCCCTCTATGGTGCCCTCTATGGAGTTCTCTATGGAGTCCTCTATGGAGTTTTCTATGGAGCTCTCTATGGTGCCCTCTATGGTGCCCTCTATGGGGCCCTCTATAGAGCTCTCTATGGAGTTCTCTATGGAGCTCTCTATGGTGCCCTCGATGGAGCTCTCTATGGAGCTCTCTATGGTGCCCTCTATGGAGTTCTCTATGGGGCTCTCTATGGAGTTCTCTATGGGGCTCTCTATGGAGTTCTCTATGGGACTCTCTATGGGGCTCTCTATGGAGTTCTCTGTGGGGCTCTCTATGGAGTTCTCCATGGAGTTCTCTATGGGACTCTCTATGGGGCTCTCTATGGAGTTCTCTGTGGGGCTCTCTATGGAGTTCTCTATGGGGCTCTCTATGGAGCTCTCTATGGGGCTCTCTGTGGGGCTCTCTATGCAGTTCTCTATGGGGCTCTCTATGGGGCTCTCTATGGAGTTCTCTATGGGGCTCTCTATGGGGCTCTCTGTGGGGCTCTCTATGGGGCTCTCTGTGGGGCTCTCTATGGAGACCTCTATGGGGCTCTCTATGGAGTTCTCTATGGGGCTCTCTATGGTGCCCTTTATGGAGTTCTCTATGGGACACTCTCTATGGGGCTCTCTATGGAATTCTCTGTGGGGCTCTCTGTGGGGCACTCTGTGGAGCCCTCTATGGAGTTCTCTATGGGGCTCTCTATGGAGCCCTCTATGGAGCCCTCTATGGAGTTCTCTATGGGGCTCTCTATGGAGTTCTCTGTGGGGCTCTCTATGGAGCCCTCTATGGAGCCCTCTATGGAGTTCTCTACGGGGCTCTCTATGGGGCTCTCTATGGGGTTCTCTATGGGGATCTCTGTGGGGCTCTCTATGGAGCCCTCTATGAGGCTCTCTATGGGGCCCTCTGTGGAGCCTTCTATGGGGCTCTCTATGGAGCCGGATCACATATCTCCGTGGTGGCTGCGGAGCGCACGTGGTGTCTTTGGCTCCATTTTAGGGCCAAATTTAGGCAAAGATTTGGCCTTGATTGGTCCCTGAAATGGAGAACAGGGATGCACCGCCTTCCAGTGTGAGGCGAGAGGTTTGCACAGTTCTGTATATATATATATATATAATGAAGGATGTGTGACGATTGTTATCTCAGAACAGAATTGTCTCTGCAGAGTGAGCGCCCGGTCCCCACACTTCCCCGAAGAAGTTCTGGCGAGGTCCCGTGGAGATGTCTGCAGTTGGCACCAGAAGACCAGAAGAGAAACCTGAAGGATAACCTGCAGCCTGGACTTTTCCCAACCTTTGTCTGAAAGCCGAATAATACAATTCTATTCTATGTACTTCAGCCTGAGAGGAGTTATTACTGCGTTGTGGAAAGGGTGGGATTCTCATCTGTTTGGGGGGTGTAAAAAATGAATCTGTCTGACACCAAAGATTAAAGTTTATTAGGGCCCTACACAGGGTCCAAACAACCAGAACAAATATGTCTGCCCAGGCATGGAGACAAGTCTGGAGCTCCAGGTCTTCCTGTGATCTGCCGCTGTGCTGTTCAACCTTTCAAAGTCAGAAAACGTAAAATACTCCTCTCCAGATTGCTCTCTTACATGAACCCAAAACGTTTACAACGCTCCTCTCTTACATGAACCCAATACGTTTACAACGCTCCTCTCTTAAATGAACCCAAAACGTTTACAACGCTCCTCTCTTATATGAACCCAATACGTTTACAACGCTCCTCTCTTATATGAACCCAATACATTTACAACGCTCCTCTCTTACATGTACCCAATATGTTTACAACGCTCCTCTCTTATATGAACCCAATACGTTTACAACGCTCCTCTCTTAAATGAACCCAAAACGTTTACAACGCTCCTCTCTTAAATAAACCCAAAACGTTTACAACGCTTCTCTCTTATATGAACCCAATACCTTTACAACGCTCCTCTCTTACATGAACCCAATACGTTTACAACGCTCCTCTCTTACATGAACCCAATACGTTTACAACGCTCCTCTCTTATATGTACCCAATACGTTTACAACACTCCTCTCTTACATGTACCCAATACGTTTACAACACTCCTCTCTTACATGTACCCAATACGTTTAAAACGCTCCTCTCTTACATGTACCCAATACATTTACAACGCTCCTCTCTTACATGTACCCAATACATTTACAACACTCCTCTCTTATATGTAAACGCTCCTCTCTTACATGTACCCAATACGTTTACAACGCTCCTCAAGTTTCCCTGGTGTCCTCTTCCTGCTCCTCTCTTTGTTTTATTGGCACTCGGCTGCAGCCGGATTTGTTGGAGGCGTTTAAAGTGTAAAGTAAACCGCCGAGGATTTATTTATAACCTGCAAGGTAAAGCCGTAGTGTGCCAGTATACATCCCATACTAGCACATTATGTGACACTTACCTTAGAACAAAGACCTTCCAGCACCCCGACTTCAAGTTGTGTCCCAAATGCTGCACACCCCAAATTTACAGCTATAAAGGGGGATGGGCATGGAGGAGGATGGATGTGACAGTTGGGGTCTCCTCCTATCTTTGGGGAGAGATGTGACGGGAGTCACTTTGGGCGGGGGGCCCGTAGTACCCAGAATCCCTTGGGGTGGTTGGGAAAACCTTGTTTCAGCTCCCCATGTACCTCCTATGTCAATCTGTGTCTCTAATAGGGCCACAGGGTGATGGAGAACCTCGGGCTGTACTAATCACCGTACAACCGCACCGGAATGTTACACACAGGGAGACGGAGAACCCCGGTCTGTACTAATCACCGTACAACCGCACCGGAATGTTACACACAGGGAGACGGAGAACCCCGGGCTGTACTAATCACCGTACAACCGCACCGGAATGTTACACACAGGGTGATGGAGAACCCCGGGCTGTACTAATCACCGTACAACCGCACCGGAATGTTACACACAGGGTGATGGAGAACCCCGGTCTGTACTAATCACCGTACAACCGCACCGGAATGTTACACACAGGGAGACGGAGAACCCCGGGCTGTACTAATCACCGTACAACCGCACCGGAATGTTACACACAGGGTGATGGAGAACCCCGGGCTGTACTAATCACCGTACAACCGCACCGGAATGTTACACACAGGGTGATGGAGAACCCCGGTCTGTACTAATCACCATACAACCGCACCGGAATGTTACACACAGGGAGACGGAGAACCCCGGGCTGTACTAATCACCGTACAACCGCACCGGAATGTTACACACAGGGTGATGGAGAACCCCGGGCTGTACTAATCACCGTACAACCGCACCGGAATGTTACACACAGGGTGATGGAGAACCCCGGTCTGTACTAATCACCATACAACCGCACCGGAATGTTACACACAGGGAGACGGAGAACCCCGGTCTGTACTAATCACCGTACAACCGCACCGGAATGTTACACACAGGGTGACGGAGAACCCCGGTCTGTACTAATCACCATACAACCGCACCGGAATGTTACACACAGGGTGACGGAGAACCCCGGTCTGTACTAATCACCATACAACCGCACCGGAATGTTACACACAGGGAGACGGAGAACCCCGGTCTGTACTAATCACCATACAACCGCACCGGAATGTTACACACAGGGTGACGGAGAACCCCGGTCTGTACTAATCACCGTACAACCGCACCGGAATGTTACACACAGGGAGACGGAGAACCCCGGTCTGTACTAATCACCGTACAACCGCACCGGAATGTTACACACAGGGAGACGGAGAACCCCGGTCTGTACTAATCACCGTACAACCGCACCGGAATGTTACACACAGGGAGACGGAGAACCCCGGTCTGTACTAATCACCGTACAACCGCACCGGAATGTTACACACAGGGTGATGGAGAACCCCGGTCTGTACTAATCACCGTACAACCGCACCGGAATGTTACACACAGGGAGACGGAGAACCCCGGTCTGTACTAATCACCATACAACCGCACCGGAATGTTACACACAGGGAGACGGAGAACCCCGGTCTGTACTAATCACCATACAACCGCACCGGAATGTTACACACAGGGTGATAGAGAACCCCGGTCTGTACTAATCACCACACAACCGCACCGGAATGTTACACACAGGGTGATAGAGAACCCCGGTCTGTTCTAATCACCGTACAACCGCACCGGAATGTTACACACAGGGTGATAGAGAACCCCGGTCTGTTCTAATCACCGTACAACCGCACCGGAATGTTACACACAGGGTGATAGAGAACCCCGGTCTGTACTAATCACCATACAACCGCACCGGAATGTTACACACAGGGTGATAGAGAACCCCGGTCTGTTCTAATCACCGTACAACCGCACCGGAATGTTACACACAGGGAGACGGAGAACCCCGGTCTGTACTAATCACCATACAACCGCACCGGAATGTTACACACAGGGTGATAGAGAACCCCGGTCTGTACTAATCACCGTACAACCGCACCGGAATGTTACACACAGGGAGACGGAGAACCCCGGTCTGTACTAATCACCGTACAACCGCACCGGAATGTTACACACAGGGTGATAGAGAACCCCGGTCTGTACTAATCACCGTACAACCGCACCGGAATGTTACACACAGGGTGACGGAGAACCCCGGTCTGTACTAATCACCGTACAACCGCACCGGAATGTTACACACAGGGTGATGGAGAACCCCGGTCTGTACTAATCACCGTACAACCGCACCGGAATGTTACACACAGGGAGACAGAGAACCCCGGTCTGTACTAATCACCATACAACCGCACCGGAATGTTACACACAGGGTGACGGAGAACCCGGTCTGTACTAATCACCGTACAACCGCACCGGAATGTTACACACAGGGTGATGGAGAACCCCGGTCTGTACTAATCACCGTACAACCGCACCGGAATGTTACACACAGGGTGATGGAGAACCCCGGTCTGTACTAATCACCGTACAACCGCACCGGAATGTTACACACAGGGAGACGGAGAACCCCGGTCTGTACTAATCACCGTACAACCGCACCGGAATGTTACACACAGGGTGATGGAGAACCCCGGTCTGTACTAATCACCGTACAACCGCACCGGAATGTTACACACAGGGTGATGGAGAACCCCGGTCTGTACTAATCACCGTACAACCGCACCGGAATGTTACACACAGGGTGATAGAGAACCCCGGTCTGTACTAATCACCGTACAACCGCACCGGAATGTTACACACAGGGTGATAGAGAACCCCGGTCTGTTCTAATCACCGTACAACCGCACCGGAATGTTACACACAGGGTGACGGAGAACCCGGTCTGTACTAATCACCGTACAACCGCACCGGAATGTTACACACAGGGAGACAGAGAACCCCGGTCTGTACTAATCACCGTACAACCGCACCGGAATGTTACACACAGGGTGATGGAGAACCCCGGTCTGTACTAATCACCATACAACCGCACCGGAATGTTACACACAGGGTGACAGAGAACCCCGGTCTGTACTAATCACCATACAACCGCACCGGAATGTTACACACAGGGAGACAGAGAACCCCGGTCTGTACTAATCACCGTACAACCGCACCGGAATGTTACACACAGGGTGATAGAGAACCCCGGTCTGTACTAATCACCATACAACCGCACCGGAATGTTACACACAGGGAGACGGAGAACCCCGGTCTGTACTAATCACCATACAACCGCACCGGAATGTTACACACAGGGAGATAGAGAACCCCGGTCTGTACTAATCACCATACAACCGCACCGGAATGTTACACACAGGGTGATAGAGAACCCCGGTCTGTACTAATCACCATACAACCGCACCGGAATGTTACACACAGGGAGACGGAGAACCCCGGTCTGTACTAATCACCGTACAACCGCACCGGAATGTTACACACAGGGTGACAGAGAACCCCGGTCTGTACTAATCACCATACAACCGCACCGGAATGTAGCACATAGGGAGACGGAGAACCCCGGTCTGTACTAATCACCATACAACCGCACCGGAATGTTACACACAGGGAGATAGAGAACCCCGGTCTGTACTAATCACCGTACAACCGCACCGGAATGTTACACACAGGGTGACGGAGAACCCCGGTCTGTACTAATCACCGTACAACCGCACCGGAATGTTACACACAGGGAGACAGAGAACCCCGGTCTGTACTAATCACCGTACAACCGCACCGGAATGTTACACACAGGGTGACAGAGAACCCCGGTCTGTACTAATCACCATACAACCGCACCGGAATGTTACACACAGGGAGACGGAGAACCCCGGTCTGTACTAATCACCATACAACCGCACCGGAATGTTACACACAGGGAGACGGAGAACCCCGGTCTGTACTAATCACCGTACAACCGCACCGGAATGTTACACACAGGGTGACAGAGAACCCCGGTCTGTACTAATCACCATACAACCGCACCGGAATGTTACACACAGGGAGACGGAGAACCCCGATCTGTACTAATCACCATACAACCGCACCGGAATGTTACACACAGGGTGACGGAGAACCCCGGTCTGTACTAATCACCGTACAACCGCACCGGAATGTTACACACAGGGAGACAGAGAACCCCGGTCTGTACTAATCACCGTACAACCGCACCGGAATGTTACACACAGGGTGACGGAGAACCCCGGTCTGTACTAATCACCATACAACCGCACCGGAATGTTACACACAGGGTGATAGAGAACCCCGGTCTGTACTAATCACCATACAACCGCACCGGAATGTTACACACAGGGAGACAGAGAACCCCGGTCTGTACTAATCACCATACAACCGCACCGGAATGTTACACACAGGGAGATAGAGAACCCCGGTCTGTACTAATCACCATACAACCGCACCGGAATGTTACACACAGGGAGACGGAGAACCCCGGTCTGTACTAATCACCATACAACCGCACCGGAATGTTACACACAGGGTGACAGAGAACCCCGGTCTGTACTAATCACCGTACAACCGCACCGGAATGTTACACACAGGGTGATGGAGAACCCCGGTCTGTACTAATCACCGTACAACCGCACCGGAATGTTACACACAGGGAGACGGAGAACCCCGGTCTGTACTAATCACCATACAACCGCACCGGAATGTTACACACAGGGTGACAGAGAACCCCGGTCTGTACTAATCACCGTACAACCGCACCGGAATGTTACACACAGGGTGACAGAGAACCCCGGTCTGTACTAATCACCATACAACCGCACCGGAATGTTACACACAGGGAGACGGAGAACCCCGGTCTGTACTAATCACCGTACAACCGCACCGGAATGTTACACACAGGGAGACGGAGAACCCCGGTCTGTACTAATCACCGTACAACCGCACCGCAATGTTACACACAGGATGATAGAGAACCCCGGTCTGTACTAATCACCGTACAACCGCACCGGAATGTTACACACAGGGAGATAGAGAACCCCGGTCTGTACTAATCACCGTAGAACCGCACCGGAATGTTACACACAGGGAGACGGAGAACCCCGGTCTGTACTAATCACCATACAACCGCACCGGAATGTTACACACAGGGAGACGGAGAACCCCGGTCTGTACTAATCACCATACAACCGCACCGGAATGTTACACACAGGGAGACGGAGAACCCCGGTCTGTACTAATCACCATACAACCGCACCGGAATGTTACACACAGGGAGACGGAGAACCCCGGTCTGTACTAATCACCATACAACCACACCGGAATGTTACACACAGGGAGACGGAGAACCCCGGTCTGTACTAATCACCATACAACCGCACCGGAATGTTACACACAGGGAGACGGAGAACCCCGGTCTGTACTAATCACCGTACAACCGCACCGGAATGTTACACACAGGGAGATAGAGAACCCCGGTCTGTACTAATCACCGTACAACCGCACCGGAATGTTACACACAGGGTGATAGAGAACCCCGGTCTGTACTAATCACCATACAACCGCACCGGAATGTTACACACAGGGTGACAGAGAACCCCGGTCTGTACTAATCACCATACAACCGCACCGGAATGTTACACACAGGGAGACGGAGAACCCCGGTCTGTACTAATCACCATACAACCGCACCGGAATGTTACACACAGGGAGACGGAGAACCCCGGTCTGTACTAATCACCGTACAACCGCACCGGAATGTTACACACAGGGTGATAGAGAACCCCGGTCTGTACTAATCACCGTACAACCGCACCGGAATGTTACACACAGGGAGACGGAGAACCCCGGTCTGTACTAATCACCGTACAACCGCACCGGAATGTTACACACAGGGAGACGGAGAACCCCGGTCTGTACTAATCACCGTACAACCGCACCGGAATGTTACACACAGGGAGACGGAGAACCCCGGTCTGTACTAATCACCGTACAACCGCACCGGAATGTTACACACAGGGAGACGGAGAACCCCGGTCTGTACTAATCACCATACAACCGCACCGGAATGTTACACACAGGGAGACAGAGAACCCCGGTCTGTACTAATCACCGTACAACCGCACCGGAATGTTACACACAGGGTGACGGAGAACCCCGGTCTGTACTAATCACCATACAACCGCACCGGAATGTTACACACAGGGTGACGGAGAACCCCGGTCTGTACTAATCACCATACAACCGCACCGGAATGTTACACACAGGGAGACGGAGAACCCCGGTCTGTACTAATCACCGTACAACCGCACCGGAATGTTACACACAGGGAGACGGAGAACCCCGGTCTGTACTAATCACCATACAACCGCACCGGAATGTTACACACAGGGTGATAGAGAACCCCGGTCTGTACTAATCACCGTACAACCGCACCGGAATGTTACACACAGGGAGACGGAGAACCCCGGTCTGTACTAATCACCGTACAACCGCACCGGAATGTTACACACAGGGTGATAGAGAACCCCGGTCTGTACTAATCACCGTACAACCGCACCGGAATGTTACACACAGGGAGACGGAGAACCCCGGTCTGTACTAATCACCATACAACCGCACCGGAATGTTACACACAGGGTGACAGAGAACCCCGGTCTGTACTAATCACCATACAACCGCACCGGAATGTTACACACAGGGTGACGGAGAACCCGGTCTGTACTAATCACCGTACAACCGCACCGGAATGTTACACACAGGGAGACAGAGAACCCCGGTCTGTACTAATCACCGTACAACCGCACCGGAATGTTACACACAGGGAGACAGAGAACCCCGGTCTGTACTAATCACCGTACAACCGCACCGGAATGTTACACACAGGGAGACGGAGAACCCCGGTCTGTACTAATCACCGTACAACCGCACCGGAATGTTACACACAGGGAGACGGAGAACCCCGGTCTGTACTAATCACCGTACAACCGCACCGGAATGTTACACACAGGGAGACAGAGAACCCCGGTCTGTACTAATCACCGTACAACCGCACCGGAATGTTACACACAGGGAGATAGAGAACCCCGGTCTGTACTAATCACCGTACAACCGCACCGGAATGTTACACACAGGGTGATGGAGAACCCCGGTCTGTACTAATCACCGTACAACCGCACCGGAATGTTACACACAGGGAGATAGAGAACCCCGGTCTGTACTAATCACCGTACAACCGCACCGGAATGTTACACACAGGGAGACAGAGAACCCCGGTCTGTACTAATCACCATACAACCGCACCGGATTGTTACACACAGGGTGACGGAGAACCCCGGTCTGTACTAATCACCGTACAACCGCACCGGAATGTTACACACAGGGTGACGGAGAACCCCGGTCTGTACTAATCACCGTACAACCGCACCGGAATGTTACACACAGGGTGACGGAGAACCCCGGTCTGTACTAATCACCATACAACCGCACCGGAATGTTACACACAGGGAGACGGAGAACCCCGGTCTGTACTAATCACCATACAACCGCACCGGAATGTTACACAGAGGGTGACAGAGAACCCCGGTCTGTACTAATCACCGTACAACCGCACCGGAATGTTACACACAGGGAGATAGAGAACCCCGGTCTGTACTAATCACCGTACAACCGCACCGGAATGTTACACACAGGGAGACGGAGAACCCCGGTCTGTACTAATCACCGTACAACCGCACCGGAATGTTACACACAGGGAGACGGAGAACCCCGGTCTGTACTAATCACCATACAACCGCACCGGAATGTTACACACAGGGAGACGGAGAACCCCGGTCTGTACTAATCACCATACAACCGCACCGGAATGTTACACACAGGGAGACGGAGAACCCCGATCTGTACTAATCACCGTACAACCGCACCGGAATGTTACACACAGGGAGATAGAGAACCCCGGTCTGTACTAATCACCATACAACCGCACCGGAATGTTACACACAGGGAGACGGAGAACCCCGGTCTGTACTAATCACCATACAACCGCACCGGAATGTTACACACAGGGTGATAGAGAACCCCGGTCTGTACTAATCACCGTACAACCGCACCGGAATGTTACACACAGGGAGACGGAGAACCCCGGTCTGTACTAATCACCATACAACCGCACCGGAATGTTACACACAGGGAGATAGAGAACCCCGGTCTGTACTAATCACCATACAACCGCACCGGAATGTTACACACAGGGTGATAGAGAACCCCGGTCTGTACTAATCACCATACAACCGCACTGGAATGTTACACACAGGGTGACGGAGAACCCCGGTCTGTACTAATCACCATACAACCGCACCGGAATGTTACACACAGGGAGACGGAGAACCCCGGTCTGTACTAATCACCATACAACCACACCGGAATGTTACACACAGGGTGATAGAGAACCCCGGTCTGTACTAATCACCGTACAACCACACCGGAATGTTACACACAGGGAGACGGAGAACCCCGGTCTGTACTAATCACCGTACAACCGCACCGGAATGTTACACACAGGGAGACAGAGAACCCCGGTCTGTACTAATCACCGTACAACCGCACCGGAATGTTACACACAGGGAGACGGAGAACCCCGGTCTGTACTAATCACCATACAACCGCACCGGAATGTTACACACAGGGTGACGGAGAACCCCGGTCTGTACTAATCACCATACAACCGCACCGGAATGTTACACACAGGGAGACGGAGAACCCCGGTCTGTACTAATCACCATACAACCGCACCGGAATGTTACACACAGGGAGACGGAGAACCCCGGTCTGTACTAATCACCATACAACCGCACCGGAATGTTACACACAGGGTGATGGAGAACCCCGGTCTGTACTAATCACCGTACAACCGCACCGGAATGTTACACACAGGGAGACAGAGAACCCCGGTCTGTACTAATCACCATACAACCGCACCGGAATGTTACACACAGGGAGACGGAGAACCCCGGTCTGTACTAATCACCATACAACCGCACCGGAATGTTACACACAGGGAGACGGAGAACCCCGGTCTGTACTAATCACCGTACAACCGCACCGGAATGTTACACACAGGGAGACAGAGAACCCCGGTCTGTACTAATCACCATACAACCGCACCGGAATGTTACACACAGGGTGACAGAGAACCCCGGTCTGTACTAATCACCATACAACCGCACCGGAATGTTACACACAGGGTGATAGAGAACCCCGGTCTGTACTAATCACCATACAACCGCACCGGAATGTTACACACAGGGAGACAGAGAACCCCGGTCTGTACTAATCACCATACAACCGCACCGGAATGTTACACACAGGGAGACGGAGAACCCCGGTCTGTACTAATCACCATACAACCGCACCGGAATGTTACACACAGGGAGACGGAGAACCCCGGTCTGTACTAATCACCATACAACCGCACCGGAATGTTACACACAGGGAGACAGAGAACCCCGGTCTGTACTAATCACCATACAACCGCACCGGAATGTTACACACAGGGAGACGGAGAACCCCGGTCTGTACTAATCACCGTACAACCGCACCGGAATGTTACACACAGGGTGATAGAGAACCCCGGTCTGTACTAATCACCATACAACCGCACCGGAATGTTACACACAGGGAGACGGAGAACCCCGGTCTGTACTAATCACCATACAACCGCACCGGAATGTTACACACAGGGAGACGGAGAACCCCGGTCTGTACTAATCACCGTACAACCGCACCGGAATGTTACACACAGGGAGACGGAGAACCCCGGTCTGTACTAATCACCGTACAACCGCACCGGAATGTTACACACAGGGTGACGGAGAACCCCGGTCTGTACTAATCACCATACAACCGCACCGGAATGTTACACACAGGGAGACGGAGAACCCCGGTCTGTACTAATCACCATACAACCGCACCGGAATGTTACACACAGGGAGACGGAGAACCCCGGTCTGTACTAATCACCGTACAACCGCACCGGAATGTTACACACAGGGTGATAGAGAACCCCGGTCTGTACTAATCACCATACAACCGCACCGGAATGTTACACACAGGGTGATAGAGAACCCCGGTCTGTACTAATCACCATACAACCGCACCGGATTGTTACACACAGGGAGATAGAGAACCCCGGTCTGTACTAATCACCATACAACCGCACCGGATTGTTACACACAGGGAGATAGAGAACCCCGGTCTGTACTAATCACCATACAACCGCACCGGAATGTTACACACAGGGAGACGGAGAACCCCGGTCTGTACTAATCACCGTACAACCGCACCGGAATGTTACACACAGGGAGACGGAGAACCCCGGGCTGTACTAATCACCATACAACCGCACCGGAATGTTACACACAGGGAGACGGAGAACCCCGGGCTGTACTAATCACCATACAACCGCACCGGAATGTTACACACAGGGTGATGGAGAACCCCGGTCTGTACTAATCACCGTACAACCGCACCGGAATGTTACACACAGGGTGATGGAGAACCCCGGTCTGTACTAATCACCACACAACCGCACCGGAATGTTACACACAGGGTGATAGAGAACCCCGGTCTGTACTAATCACCGTACAACCGCACCGGAATGTTACACACAGGGTGATAGAGAACCCCGGTCTGTACTAATCACCGTACAACCGCACCGGAATGTTACACACAGGGAGACGGAGAACCCCGGTCTGTACTAATCACCGTACAACCGCACCGGAATGTTACACACAGGGAGACGGAGAACCCCGGTCTGTACTAATCACCATACAACCGCACCGGAATGTTACACACAGGGAGATAGAGAACCCCGGTCTGTACTAATCACCGTACAACCGCACCGGAATGTTACACACAGGGTGATGGAGAACCCCGGTCTGTACTAATCACCATACAACCGCACCGGAATGTTACACACAGGGAGACGGAGAACCCCGGTCTGTACTAATCACCATACAACCGCACCGGAATGTTACACACAGGGTGATAGAGAACCCCGGTCTGTACTAATCACCGTACAACCGCACCGGAATGTTACACACAGGGAGACGGAGAACCCCGGTCTGTACTAATCACCATACAACCGCACCGGAATGTTACACACAGGGAGATAGAGAACCCCGGTCTGTACTAATCACCATACAACCGCACCGGAATGTTACACACAGGGTGATAGAGAACCCCGGTCTGTACTAATCACCATACAACCGCACTGGAATGTTACACACAGGGTGACGGAGAACCCCGGTCTGTACTAATCACCATACAACCGCACCGGAATGTTACACACAGGGAGACGGAGAACCCCGGTCTGTACTAATCACCGTACAACCGCACCGGAATGTTACACACAGGGAGACAGAGAACCCCGGTCTGTACTAATCACCGTACAACCGCACCGGAATGTTACACACAGGGAGACGGAGAACCCCGGTCTGTACTAATCACCATACAACCGCACCGGAATGTTACACACAGGGTGACGGAGAACCCCGGTCTGTACTAATCACCATACAACCGCACCGGAATGTTACACACAGGGAGACGGAGAACCCCGGTCTGTACTAATCACCATACAACCGCACCGGAATGTTACACACAGGGTGATGGAGAACCCCGGTCTGTACTAATCACCATACAACCGCACCGGAATGTTACACACAGGGAGACAGAGAACCCCGGTCTGTACTAATCACCATACAACCGCACCGGAATGTTACACACAGGGAGACAGAGAACCCCGGTCTGTACTAATCACCATACAACCGCACCGGAATGTTACACACAGGGAGACAGAGAACCCCGGTCTGTACTAATCACCATACAACCGCACCGGAATGTTACACACAGGGAGACGGAGAACCCCGGTCTGTACTAATCACCATACAACCGCACCGGAATGTTACACACAGGGTGATGGAGAACCCCGGTCTGTACTAATCACCATACAACCGCACCGGAATGTTACACACAGGGTGATAGAGAACCCCGGTCTGTACTAATCACCATACAACCGCACCGGAATGTTACACACAGGGAGACAGAGAACCCCGGTCTGTACTAATCACCATACAACCGCACCGGAATGTTACACACAGGGAGACGGAGAACCCCGGTCTGTACTAATCACCATACAACCGCACCGGAATGTTACACACAGGGAGACGGAGAACCCCGGTCTGTACTAATCACCATACAACCGCACCGGAATGTTACACACAGGGAGACAGAGAACCCCGGTCTGTACTAATCACCATACAACCGCACCGGAATGTTACACACAGGGAGACGGAGAACCCCGGTCTGTACTAATCACCGTACAACCGCACCGGAATGTTACACACAGGGTGATAGAGAACCCCGGTCTGTACTAATCACCATACAACCGCACCGGAATGTTACACACAGGGAGACGGAGAACCCCGGTCTGTACTAATCACCATACAACCGCACCGGAATGTTACACACAGGGAGACGGAGAACCCCGGTCTGTACTAATCACCGTACAACCGCACCGGAATGTTACACACAGGGTGACGGAGAACCCCGGTCTGTACTAATCACCATACAACCGCACCGGAATGTTACACACAGGGAGACGGAGAACCCCGGTCTGTACTAATCACCATACAACCGCACCGGAATGTTACACACAGGGAGACGGAGAACCCCGGTCTGTACTAATCACCATACAACCGCACCGGAATGTTACACACAGGGAGACGGAGAACCCCGGTCTGTACTAATCACCATACAACCGCACCGGAATGTTACACACAGGGAGACGGAGAACCCCGGTCTGTACTAATCACCGTACAACCGCACCGGAATGTTACACACAGGGAGATAGAGAACCCCGGTCTGTACTAATCACCATACAACCGCACCGGATTGTTACACACAGGGAGATAGAGAACCCCGGTCTGTACTAATCACCATACAACCGCACCGGATTGTTACACACAGGGAGATAGAGAACCCCGGTCTGTACTAATCACCATACAACCGCACCGGAATGTTACACACAGGGAGACGGAGAACCCCGGTCTGTACTAATCACCATACAACCGCACCGGAATGTTACACACAGGGAGACAGAGAACCCCGGTCTGTACTAATCACCGTACAACCGCACCGGAATGTTACACACAGGGAGACGGAGAACCCCGGGCTGTACTAATCACCATACAACCGCACCGGAATGTTACACACAGGGAGACGGAGAACCCCGGTCTGTACTAATCACCGTACAACCGCACCGGAATGTTACACACAGGGAGACGGAGAACCCCGGTCTGTACTAATCACCGTACAACCGCACCGGAATGTTACACACAGGGAGATAGAGAACCCCGGTCTGTACTAATCACTGTACAACCGCACCGGAATGTTACACACAGGGAGACGGAGAACCCTGGTCTGTACTAATCACCGTACAACCGCACCGGAATGTTACACACAGGGTGATAGAGAACCCCGGTCTGTACTAATCACCATACAACCGCACCGGAATGTTACACACAGGGTGATAGAGAACCCCGGTCTGTACTAATCACCGTACAACCGCACCGGAATGTTACACACAGGGAGACGGAGAACCCCGGTCTGTACTAATCACCATACAACCGCACCGGAATGTTACACACAGGGAGATAGAGAACCCCGGTCTGTACTAATCACCGTACAACCGCACCGGAATGTTACACACAGGGTGATGGAGAACCCCGGTCTGTACTAATCACCATACAACCGCACCGGAATGTTACACACAGGGTGATGGAGAACCCCGGTCTGTACTAATCACCATACAACCGCACCGGAATGTTACACACAGGGAGACGGAGAACCCCGGTCTGTACTAATCACCGTACAACCGCACCGGAATGTTACACACAGGGTGATGGAGAACCCCGGTCTGTACTAATCACCATACAACCGCACCGGAATGTTACACACAGGGAGACGGAGAACCCCGGTCTGTACTAATCACCGTACAACCGCACCGCAATGTTACACACAGGGAGACGGAGAACCCCGGTCTGTACTAATCACCGTACAACCGCACCGCAATGTTACACACAGGATGATAGAGAACCCCGGTCTGTACTAATCACCGTACAACCGCACCGGAATGTTACACACAGGGAGATAGAGAACCCCGGTCTGTACTAATCACCGTAGAACCGCACCGGAATGTTACACACAGGGAGATAGAGAACCCCGGTCTGTACTAATCACCGTACAACCGCACCGGAATGTTACACACAGGGTGATAGAGAACCCCGGTCTGTACTAATCACCGTACAACCGCACCGGAATGTTACACACAGGGAGACGGAGAACCCCGGTCTGTACTAATCACCGTACAACCGCACCGGAATGTTACACACAGGGTGACAGAGAACCCCGGTCTGTACTAATCACCGTACAACCGCACCGGAATGTTACACACAGGGAGACGGAGAACCCCGGTCTGTACTAATCACCATACAACCGCACCGGAATGTTACACACAGGGAGACGGAGAACCCCGGTCTGTACTAATCACCGTACAACCGCACCGGAATGTTACACACAGGGAGACAGAGAACCCCGGTCTGTACTAATCACCGTACAACCGCACCGGAATGTTACACACAGGGAGATAGAGAACCCCGGTCTGTACTAATCACCATACAACCGCACCGGAATGTTACACACAGGGAGACAGAGAACCCCGGTCTGTACTAATCACCGTACAACCGCACCGGAATGTTACACACAGGGTGATAGAGAACCCCGGTCTGTACTAATCACCGTACAACCGCACCGGAATGTTACACACAGGGAGACGGAGAACCCCGGTCTGTACTAATCACCGTACAACCGCACCGGAATGTTACACACAGGGTGATAGAGAACCCCGGTCTGTACTAATCACCGTACAACCGCACCGGAATGTTACACACAGGGAGATAGAGAACCCCGGTCTGTACTAATCACCATACAACCGCACCGGAATGTTACACACAGGGTGATAGAGAACCCCGGTCTGTACTAATCACCATACAACCGCACCGGAATGTTACACACAGGGTGATAGAGAACCCCGGTCTGTACTAATCACCGTACAACCGCACCGGAATGTTACACACAGGGAGACGGAGAACCCCGGTCTGTACTAATCACCGTACAACCGCACCGGAATGTTACACACAGGGAGACAGAGAACCCCGGTCTGTACTAATCACCGTACAACCGCACCGGAATGTTACACACAGGGAGATAGAGAACCCCGGTCTGTACTAATCACCGTACAACCGCACCGGAATGTTACACACAGGGAGACAGAGAACCCCGGTCTGTACTAATCACCATACAACCGCACCGGAATGTTACACACAGGGTGATGGAGAACCCCGGTCTGTACTAATCACCGTACAACCGCACCGGAATGTTACACACAGGGTGATAGAGAACCCCGGTCTGTACTAATCACCATACAACCGCACCGGAATGTTACACACAGGGAGACGGAGAACCCCGGTCTGTACTAATCACCGTACAACCGCACCGGAATGTTACACACAGGGTGATAGAGAACCCCGGTCTGTACTAATCACCGTACAACCGCACCGGAATGTTACACACAGGGTGATAGAGAACCCCGGTCTGTACTAATCACCGTACAACCGCACCGGAATGTTACACACAGGGTGACGGAGAACCCCGGTCTGTACTAATCACCGTACAACCGCACCGGAATGTTACACACAGGGAGACGGAGAACCCCGGTCTGTACTAATCACCGTACAACCGCACCGGAATGTTACACACAGGGAGACGGAGAACCCCGGTCTGTACTAATCACCATACAACCGCACCGGAATGTTACACACAGGGTGATAGAGAACCCCGGTCTGTACTAATCACCATACAACCGCACCGGAATGTTACACACAGGGAGACGGAGAACCCCGGTCTGTACTAATCACCATACAACCGCACCGGAATGTTACACACAGGGAGACGGAGAACCCCGGTCTGTACTAATCACCGTACAACCGCACCGGAATGTTACACACAGGGTGATAGAGAACCCCGGTCTGTACTAATCACCATACAACCGCACCGGAATGTTACACACAGGGAGACGGAGAACCCCGGTCTGTACTAATCACCGTACAACCGCACCGGAATGTTACACACAGGGTGATAGAGAACCCCGGTCTGTACTAATCACCATACAACCGCACCGGAATGTAACACACAGGGAGACGGAGAACCCCGGTCTGTACTAATCACCATACAACCGCACCGGAATGTTACACACAGGGAGACGGAGAACCCCGGTCTGTACTAATCACCGTACAACCGCACCGGAATGTTACACACAGGGTGACAGAGAACCCCTGTCTGTACTAATCACCGTACAACCGCACCGGAATGTTACACACAGGGTGATAGAGAACCCCGGTCTGTACTAATCACCGTACAACCGCACCGGAATGTTACACACAGGGAGACGGAGAACCCCGGTCTGTACTAATCACCGTACAACCGCACCGGAATGTTACACACAGGGTGATAGAGAACCCCGGTCTGTACTAATCACTGTACAACCGCACCGGAATGTTACACACAGGGAGACGGAGAACCCCGGTCTGTACTAATCACCGTACAACCGCACCGGAATGTTACACACAGGGAGACGGAGAACCCCGGTCTGTACTAATCACCATACAACCGCACCGGAATGTTACACACAGGGTGATGGAGAACCCCGGTCTGTACTAATCACCGTACAACCGCACCGGAATGTTACACACAGGGTGATGGAGAACCCCGGTCTGTACTAATCACCGTACAACCGCACCGGAATGTTACACACAGGGAGACGGAGAACCCCGGGCTGTACTAATCACCATACAACCGCACCGGAATGTTACACACAGGGAGACGGAGAACCCCGGTCTGTACTAATCACCGTACAACCGCACCGGAATGTTACACACAGGGAGACAGAGAACCCCGGTCTGTACTAATCACCATACAACCGCACCGGAATGTTACACACAGGGAGATAGAGAACCCCGGTCTGTACTAATCACCATACAACCGCACCGGAATGTTACACACAGGGTGACGGAGAACCCCGGTCTGTACTAATCACCATACAACCGCACCGGAATGTTACACACAGGGTGATAGAGAACCCCGGTCTGTACTAATCACCATACAACCGCACCGGAATGTTACACACAGGGAGACGGAGAACCCCGGTCTGTACTAATCACCGTACAACCGCACCGGAATGTTACACACAGGGTGACTCAAGAGATTTGACAGAGAAGGGGTTAATGTCCCGAAAGGTGATCTATCAGGTCACTCTTTATATGGTTAATAGGTGGATCAGTGTGGTGTGATAATACATAAGGGGTAAGTAAATGTAAAGGTCCACCTGTATGAGGACAAACCTCTAACACAAGAGGATGAGTCCACAATGCTGCTCTTAGTTACACCAATACATTTTAAAACATGACTAAATAATATTTAACCAGTGATGATAAAGAATCCGACCTCATAATAATCCAAAATACTAAATCCAGAATTAATCAGAAGTGAAAACTCTATATATATAACCTTAATATTGTAAATTGTCCAAACACCACCAGATGATATAAAACATATTTGTGCTCCAAAACTATTCAGTTGGGTGTAGCAAAAAAGTTTTTTCAAATAAATGCAAAAAAAGCACCAAAAATAGAAATCGCACCAATTGCAAAAAAAAACGCATGTATACAGCCGTTCCATTGTGAATGATTGTTGGTACTTTACCAGATTATTACAGGTGATTTTTGTGCTCACAGCTCGTGACAGGAGACTTGCTCCCCCTCATAGGTCCCCCTCAGCAGCCCCTATAACCCCTGCAGGGGTAATACACATGTAGATCCACAATCTAGACCAGTATTCCCAGATTCCAGCATCTGCAGTTTCTCAGGAGTCCCTTGGATTTCCAGACAGCTATACTCCTCATGGAAGAAAAAAAATGGCTCACATAGTGTAGTATCCAAAGAATATTCCATTTATTAAAAATTTTTTTAAAAAATCAAATATAAAAAACAACAGATATAAAAACAAATCCATACAGCATAGGTGTTCTAGCACAAAAACCAGCCCCATCTGATGGGTAACAAGAGGAACTCAAGCTGTGGATTCGCAGCATGCGCTTCAACTGCGTTCCACCCACTAGCTCTGGTTCCCGGAAGTGACATAGTGTGCGTGGCGGTGCTGTACGCGTTTCGTCATAGACGTCTTCAGCGGCGGTGCCATCTTACTACACCCTATGCTTTTTATGGGAGAGAGGCCGTGTAGATCCCACCACTCTAAAAGCAACCAATCCATAACAGGGGGCGGAGTGTTCTCACAAGGTGCAGAATAATCAATGCTACACTAAAGGATCTAAACCGGCAAGTGGATAAATGTAAAAAATATATATGAATGTAATAAAGGAAGCCCCGCTCTCCCATACTACCTATGGACATTACAAACCAAGAGGGAATAACCGACAACAATGAGTACCAGAGAGGAGAAATGTGTATAATATATATAGCAATGTGATGAAAGCATATACCAAGAAATAATAAAAGACTCCCCCTATTGGCAGAAGGTGAGAGTGCGGGTGTCCAAGCCTGCAGACATCCTAAAAAACATACCTAGATATTACCTAGTAAAACTGCCTAAAAAAGCCCAGGACTGAGAAGACAACCAGAACAGGCTTGATGGATATGTGCCACACCAATTAGCCCTAAACGTCAACCTGCTACACATATACATATACATATATACATATACTTAACCCTAAGGTGAACAGTACTGGATTTAAGGCATAATTGTGGAATCTATTCACCCACACTCCCCCTGTCAACAGAAGGTGAGAGAGCGCGGGTACCAACGCCACAATAGAGCCCCCAACTGTGATTAATTGTTAAATAGTAGACTATGGTGACCTGCCCATCATGTGGGTATATGTAACAACAATTAGCATTAGAAATTGATACACGGCATACATAGTATATAGCACATATGCAAAATCAAATATTATAAAGACATATGGTCCAGTATAAAGGCTGAACAGGATGTTCACCCAGACTCCCCCTATCGGCAGAATGTGAGAGTGCGCCTGCTCAAAAATCAGAGCAAAACCAGATATTATCTGGTAAAACTATGTGAAGCTGAACTCAGCAAACTGGGCCACAATGAAGAAAAAACATACTAAGACAACAACATCATCATAGTACAAGAAGGTGTATAATGTTCCACATGTCCAGTACCTAGGGTATATACCCGGAGAATCCCGGTGCGTACCCTCTGACTTCCCTCACTATGAGTGCATTTGGACAAATCGTGAGTCAAACCGCCATTACAGATGTTACCCGGTGGAAGAACCCACCACAGATCATAAATGGGTCAAAAACTCTAGAACTTAACCTAAAGGCCCAAAAGGGCATGATGCTGGTTAGAGTACTACCTGGCTCTGTCAGGAGGGGAATTGTAGTACCACACAAAAAAAGTATTTATAAAATAAAATAAATAAAAATATATATGTACTGTTGGTGGAACCTATATATAATGTGCTTAAAAAGAGTACCCAACAGGCACACCTGATTGTGTGAGGGAAAGGAAAATATATATATATATATATATATATATATATGTGTTCAAATATAAACATTGGGAATGTATATTGATGGTATATACATAACCATATCATGCCACTCCCAAACAACCATCGATACCAGCATGAGCATACCATTCACTCAATTATTTTATTCTTGTATCTAAGACTAGCTATCATGGGTTGGCTATGAAACAATTGAGAGCTATATGCAGGTTGAGGCCCCTGGGGGCAAGGGATCACAACCCATAGATCCAGGCTGTTTCATTTTGTGATATTAGAGTTGTTTTGATTCCTCCTCTCCAATGATCTTTGATGAGATCAATCCCATAAAATAATATTAAACCAGTGGGATCCCTGTGATGAACCTCATCAAAATGGCGTGATAAATTGTGTTTCGGGAACCCCTTCCTGATATTATTAATATGTTCCCGTATGCGCACAAGAAGTGGGGGGGTGGTTCTACCCACATACTGAAGGTGGCAAGGGCCTTCAATAACGTAGGTCACATGAGTACTATGACATGTAATCAGTTCTCTTATCCGATATTCTTTATGATCAGTTTTTGACTTAAAGGTTTCCCTTTTACGGGGTTGTTTTTTGCTAACGCTACACACCAAAGATTTTTGGCATTTGTAAAAATCATTCATATCTGAGAAGATTTTTATCTGTTTCGGTGGGTTAATTACATTGTGAACTAAGTAGTTCCGGAGAGTAGGTGCTCTCCTATACACAAAATTTGGCTTATTGGGCAGTATTTTCGATATAACACGATCCTCCTTCAGGATAGGCCAGTATTTTTTCAGGATATGTTCAAAGGCTTTATATTGGGTATTAAACCCTGTGATGAAGGCCATCTCCATTCTATTTTCCTTTTTATTCGATTTTTTGGACAGAGTATTTCTATCCATGCTTGCTATGTCTATCTTCAGTTTTAGCAGTTGGTCTAGCGTATATCCTTTTTCCTGGAAACGCTCATTTAGAATGTCAGCCTGCCGTTTGAAATCATCTATTAAATCACAATTTCTATGCAATCTTAGCAGTTGGCCCTTAGGAATATTCCCTTTCCACCTTGGGTGGTGGCAACTGGACGTTGGTATGTACCCATTTCTATCGGTTGCCTTAAAGAAAGTTCTGGTACATAGGCTCTCCCCTTTCTTTAAAATCTCTAGGTCTAGGTAGTCGATCTTTTGATCACTCCATTTTCTTGTAAAGGTGATGCCATATCTATTAATATTCAGATCTTTCAAAAATTGTTGAAACGTTTCAGCTGTACCATCCCATAGAATGATAAGGTCGTCTATGTACCTACGGTACAGTTTCAATTAAGGAAGCCTTTTTGCATAGACATACTCCTCCTCCCACATGTCCATGAGGAGATTGGCTACACTCGGGGCATAATGCGCCCCCATCGCTACTCCTTTTGTTTGAACGTAGTAATTGTGATCATACCAAAAATAGTTACATCCCATAGCAAGCTGTAAGCCTTTGTGTATGTAATTAATCTGTTCCTGTTTTATGGCTGTGTGTTCATGTAGGGCCTTCTCTACACCCAACAAGCCATCCTTCTGTACTATGATTGTGTATAAAGAATTCACATCAATAGTGGCTAATAGTTCTCAGCCCCACTTATTTCTTGAAGGTCCTTTATAAGCAGTGAACTATCACGTAGATAGGATTTCCCTTGTTGTACCAACGGTTTAATATATTTGCCCAGGTAATCTCCCAATCTTGAGGATACTGAATTTATCCCGCTGATAATTGGTCTACCGGGTGGCTTTACTAGCCTCTTGAGAATCTTCGGAGTGTAATAAATTACCGGAGTCTTTGTTGAATTGGATACCAGGTATTCAGCTTCTTTGGCATTCAGTATTCCAATATCCTTTACTTTGTTTACGAAGGCGTATTACAACTTCATTTCTTTTCCCTAATTCTTTGATAGTTTTCCAAACATTTTTAGTTTTTGTATTCTTTCTTGCAAGTCTACATGGCCACTCTCCCATAAAAAGCATAGGGTCTAGTAAGATGGCACCGCCTCTGAAGACGTCTATGACGAAACGCGTACGGCACCGCCATGCACACTACGTCACTTCCGGGAACCAGAGCTAGTGGGTGGAATGCAGTTGAAGCGCACGCTGCGAATCCACAGCTCGAGTTCCTCTTGTTACCCATCAGATGGGGCTGGTTTTTGTGCTAGAACACCTATGCTGTATGGATTTTTTTTTATGTCTGTTGTTTTTTATATTTGTTTTTTTTAAAACAATTTTTAATAAATGGAATATTCTTTGGATACTACACTATGGGAGCCATTTTTTCTCTTCCATGAGGAGTATAGCTGTCTGGAAATCCAAGGGACTCCTGAGAAACTGCAGGTGCTGGAATCTGGGAATACTGGTCTAGATTGTGGATCTACATGTGTATTACCCCTGCAGGGGTTATAGGGGCTGCTGAGGGGGGACCTATGAGGGGGAGCAAGTCTCCTGTCACGAGCTGTGAGCAGTGGTGTATTTAGGTTTTGTGCTGCCCTAGGCCTGACTAAACTCATGCACCCCCCTAATTTAAATATGACCCACCCCTTGCTGCCGAGGCCACACCCCTTCCTGTTTAAGACCCACCCTATCATCTGTAAACCACACCCCTTCCTCTTTTTAGGCTCATTTGGCACCTTTCAGGGGGGAGGGGGGAACAGGTACCTGTTTTTGACAGGTACCCTTCCCCACTCCCTGGAGACTGCAACTAAATGTGGACTGTTTAAAGGGTTTGCATTGATTTTAGCATGCATGGAGCACTTTGCACATGCCAGTGGCGGCTGGTGCTCAAAATTTTTGGGGGGGTGCAAACAAACTAAGAAATTAAAAAAAAAAGACATCAATTGCAGCCTCACTGTGCCCCATCAAATGCAGCCACTGTTCCATCAAACGCAGCCACTATTCCCACCAAACGCAACCACTGTGCCCATCAATTGCAGCCACTGTGCCCATCAAACGCAGACACTGTGCCCACCAAACGCAGCCACTGTGCCCACCAAACGCAGACACTGTGCCCACCAAACGCAGCCACTGTGCCCACCAAACGCAGCCACTGTGCCCACCAAACGCAGCCACTGTGCCCACCAAACGCAGCCACTGTGCCCATCAATTGCAGCCACTGTGCCATCAAACACAGCTACTGTGCCCACCAAACGCAGCCACTGTGCCCCATTAAATGCAGCCACTGTGCCCACCAAACGCAGCCACTGTGCCCATCAATTGCAGCCACTGTGCCATCAAATGCAGCTACTGTGCCCACCAAACGCAGCCACTGTGCCCTATCAAATGCAGCCACTGTGCCCACTAAACGCAGCCACTGTGCCCACCAAATGCAGCCACTGTGCCCATCATTTGCAGCCACTGTGCCCACCAAATGCAGCCACTGTGCCCACCAAATGCAGCCACTGTGCCCACCAAATGCAGCCACTGTGCCCCATCAAATGCAGCCACTGTGCCCACTAAACGCAGCCACTGTGCCCCATCAAATGCAGCCACTGTGCCCATCAAATGCAGCCACTGTGCCCCACCAAACGCTGTCACTGTGCCCATCAATTGCAGCCACTGTGCCTTTAAAACGCAGCCATTGTGCCCATCAATTGATTTATTCAATAACTTTACCTGCTGTTCTTTGGGGTTCCCTTGTGCCTCTCTCTCTCTTTCTGACGTCACTGCCAGACCCTGCCCCAGTGCCGAGGAGAAGGGTCAAGCAGTGTGGAGGAGGGTAGGCGGAGCATAAGGCTCCACCTCCGCCAGTCATCGGCCGCTTATGGGGGCATGAGTCACATGCCGCCCCCCCGCATGAGAGGAAGTCCCCCCACCCGTCTTTCTGATTCCCGGCTCCCGCGGCCGCCCCCCGCACACATGCAGCCCACGGCGGCCGCCTTGCTGTAGCGAGCGGCGCTGCTGTGTATGGGCGTGCTTGTCAGAGGGTGGAGGGGCGTGAGCTCTGCTAAGCACGCCCATACACACGCCCCTCCACCCTCTGCCAAGCACGCCCATACACAGCAGCGCCGCTCGCTACAGCAAGGCGGCCGCCGTGGGCTGCATGTGTGCGGGGGGCGGCCGCGGGAGCCGGGAATCGGGTGGGGGGACTTTCTCTCATACGGGGGGCGGCTTTTTTTGCCGCCCCCCGCAAAGTGCCGCCCTAGGCCTAGGCCTTGTCGGCCTAGGCCAAAACACAGCCCTGGCTGTGAGCACAAAAATCACCTGCAATAATCTGGTAAAGTACCAACAATCATTCACAATGGAACGGCTGTATACATGCGTTTTTTTGCAATTGGTGCGATTTCTATTTTTGGTGCTTTTTTTTGCATTTATTTGAAAAAACTTTTTTGCTACACCCAACTGAATAGTTTTGGAGCACAAATATGTTTTATATCATCTGTTGGTGTTTGGACAATTTACAATATTAAGGTTATATATATAGAGTTTTCACTTCTGATTAATTCTGGATTTAGTATTTTGGATTATTATGAGGTCGGATTCTTTATCATCACTGGTTAAATATTATTTAGTCATGTTTTAAAATGTATTGGTGTAACTAAGAGCAGCATTGTGGACTCATCCTCTTGTGTTAGAGGTTTGTCCTCATACAGGTGGACCTTTACATTTACTTACCCCTTATGTATTATCACACCACACTGATCCACCTATTAACCATATAAAGAGTGACCTGATAGATCACCTTTCGGGACACAGGTAGCGCCATTAACCCCTTCTCTGTCAAATCTCTATTTTCAAGAGCTTTCTTATGGGAGCGTTTTAGGGGAGGGTGCAACCTTTACATTCATCCTAAGTGCGGTACCCTCTCTTCTTATCTACAGGGTGACTTAAGCCTGGAACACACAAACAGATTGTTGGCCAACCGAGCGTCTGATTTTTGTCAAACAGGAGTGTGCCAGGATCACAATTGTCGGCCAACAAACACAAACGTAGTGAAGCGTACAAACGGTCATATTTTAGGACAACAGTCTGTCAGCAGACAATCCCCTGCCAACAATCTGATCGTTTGTACGAGGCTTTAGACATAGGAGGTGTATGGGGAGCTGAAACAATGGTTTCCCAACTTCTCCAAGGGATTCTGGGTAACACAGGCCCCCCGCCCAAAGCGACTCCCATCACAATGGACATGGTGGAGGATGGACATGGTAGAATGGAGGGAGATGTACTAATAGAAAAATGTTTTACCTTCTCAGGTCTACAGATGGTTGAGCTGCATGTCCGTTATTAATAGGAAAATACTGATTGAACAGAATGAGCGGAAAACTAAGAGGGGTATTTTGCATTGTGTTGAGGGTTGGGGTCAATATTCAGGACGGTAAGCACCCCGAGGTGAACACCCAGAATACAAGAAGTCTGTGTTCTGGACATTCTTCCCCGGACACATACTGCCCATTGGTACCGCCGGGTCTCCTCTCATCGGACATAAGTCCCCTCCATGGCGGCAGACTCAGAAGACCCCCGCTGGGGCACCACTCACCACATCCCATTGCTTTATTACAGGGGTTTATATAGTGGCAACATTTCATATATCGGACATGAAAGACATCTGTCTTCTCTATGTTCTCATTCAAATCAAGTTCCAGCTCTTTCTTCTACTAAGGAGCACATTAAGGGATTCAGGACCCAAGACAAGGGACAGGGTGATAGAAAGCAAAGCCATGCATACAAATGTATAACATACAGAGGGGGGATTTACTAAAACTGGAACACTCAGAATTTGGTGCATGGGAACCAATCAGCTTCTAACTTCAGCTTCTTCAATGAAGCTTTGACAATAAAACCTGGAAGCTGCACCAGATTTTGCACTCTCCAGGTTTAGTAAATCAATCTCATTGCTTGTCATGGATGGAAAGTTGCTAAAACTAAAGAGGAGAAGAAGAGAAGCGTTTGCACATGGCTTGGATCTCTCACAATGAGGCCACCCTGAGATAAACGATCGATCCCACAACAGACTCTATAGGAGAATGGAATCTACTGATCGCTTCTGCAGGTCTAATGAGGCAGTAACAATTTTCTATTATAATCGTATGAAGTCACTCAGAATAGATGAATGAGACCTTCCATAGGTGGAATCAGTATAATATGGGAAGAAACAATACAGATTCATCTATTATAGGAACAAAGAAGCTTCGGGGGGACTGTAAGAGCCAGCAGAGGAAAGGAGTATCAGTGAAGTGTAAGCTCCTGTGCAATTCACTAACTGAGAACCTCAGATTGGCATCGAATGGGAACTCAATATCTAAAATGATTCATCTTCCAAAACACGTTCCTTACATATTCCCTTAACTCATTTTTCTTCTGGTTCCAATGGTCACAGTGCCCTATGGATGATCCCATTGTTATAGACTACCCATAATTCTCTAATTCCACTAGCAAGGTGCATGGACCGGGCTATACACACACATGGATGGAATACCCACAAGGACATTATATCCCCTTATTACAGTCTACAGACAAATGGAGTTAAATCAGTTGAAAGCATTTTTTTGCATAAAATAATAAACATGTTGTACTTACCTGATCTATATAATGGAATCGCACAGAGTGGCCCTGATCCTCCTCTTCTGGAGTCCCCCTCTTGGCGCTTTCCACTCTTCTTCTCTGAGCTCCTATTTAACAAATTCACACCCAGCGACTCCAACTCCCACTCACAGCACATAAAAACAAATCTGAATTCCATGCGGATCATAGTCTACCATTTCATCCAGTTCTGTAGAACCCAAAAATTATTAATACAGGAAAAATACCATAAAAATACTTTTCTTGGAATACATCAGGGATCCAGGATAAAGTATTGAAATACACAGATTGGGGATTGGATATTAGCAAACAAAGCTGGAAGGTGGACCCAGTAAAAACCCATCACACTCCCAGAATGCCTCAGTTTTGAAGCAAACAATAGTAGGAGTGGATCAGAAGAACAGAAGGGAGGGACCCATGTCCCTTAATGTACTCCAAGAAAAGGGATTTTGTGGTAAGTCCAAAATCTTATTTTCCTAATTATACATCAAAGGACACGGGGCAAAAATTCAGGTAAATCGGGAAATCCAAAAGCAGTCCAACTGAGGGGTGGGTGGACAACGCAGCAAGAAAGGCTAACAAGCTCACAATAACCAACAGGGTAATGAGAAGCTCAACACAACCTACAAAGACCCTAAAGAACCGGATCATCTAAGCAGGGCTGCTGATAGAAATCGCGGGGCCCCATACAGACTACCTGACAGGCCCCCCAAGAAAATATTAAAGATATATTTTGCTAAAAATACAATAAAACTATTAGCAGACACAAATACAACATAACTCATAGAATTCGTGACAAATCAAAAAGATAAAACTGAGTTAATAAATAAAAATGAAGGTGAGATGAAAAAAAAATATACAGGCTGTGGGATCAGAGGGAGAGAAACAAAGTTAGGCTCTATACACACTGGGCTTAAAAAAAACTCCAATTCACCTAGCAGAAAAAAATACTCATATAGAATATTTTTTGTACAAAGTTTAGGAGAGTATTAAGTTTTTTTTTCTGCCAGTAATCTCTAATCAAAGACGCAAACCAGAAGGTTTTTTTTTCCTGCCTCTAAACGCTGAGCTCAAAATACGCCTGTAAACGTTGTAATGTGCATGGACACATAGGATAAACATTGAGCTGCTTCTACAGACAGAACACAAAACTCCTGGAGAAGTAGTGAATTTTAAATCAGTGTGCATGGAGCCAAAGTTAGAGAGATAAACTCAGGAGCTGAAATAACCTTAAAAACCAGTGCTGAGAAATGGGGCCCACACAGGAAGGGGGATTAGTGAAGGACGACTGTCTCTTTCTTAGTAGATAAAAACTGGCAGCAGGGAAAGGAGAGGAGAGCAGCTTTCATCTACTGGAGGAAAAGAAACACAATTGTCGTCTGTCACTAATCCTCTAATCCTCCTCTCTGTATGGGCCCCCCTATGTTATCGGCCCACCAGGGCTGGTTGTCCCCCCCCTATCAGCTGCCCTGCATCTAAGCCAACATAAGCTGAGGCCTGACCATACACTTGGGGAAACCAAAGAAAGGTCTGGACAGAAGACCAGATGGCAGTCTTGATGGAAGATGCTGAAATCCCAAGAAGCATTAACTTATCTGTTGGACTGACAGGGAAAGCTGGAACCTTGCTCTTAAATCCATTGGACGATAGTGGAATGTGAAGCAGGTTGCTCCCTATGAGGACCCTCAGGAATGCCAAACAAAGTCAGACTGTTGAAAGTAAGCCAAAAGCTGAGAGATGAACTCAAACAGCCTGAACCACATCCAGACAATAGAGATAAAACATCTTAGTATGTTTAGAAGCAGGACACTTGGGGCTGATGTACTAAAACTGGAGAGTGCAAAATCTGGTGCAGGTCTGCATAGAAACCAGAGTCTAGGTTTTATTCCCAATGCTTAATGGAACAAGCTGAGGTTAGGGTAGGTTGGGGGTTTCAGTTCTAGTAAAACTACCCCAGAGAGATGGTCGAAAATGTCTTGGTTAACGTGAAAGAAAGAAATAACCTTGGGAAGAAAAGAGGTCTTGGGCCATTTATGGAGCACAAGAAAGGGTTCTTTACAAATTAAGGCTGCCAACCCACAGACTCGCCTCACTGAAGTGATGGCAATGAGAAAGGAAACCCTGCATGTAAAGGGAAGACAGAGGAATATCCCTAATAGGGGCAAAGGTGAAGTATCTGAAGAACAACCAGGTTGAGATCTCGCTGAGTCACATGGTGTTATGGAAATGATTAAGAGCTCCAATCGAGCCCAAGGTTATCTGCTGCTGTCTCTAATTGGAAAGTGTGGCTATGCATGCATATAAAAGTAAACACTCTGAGACACGCTCAGCTCCGTTACTTTTTACACTTCTGATTTATTCAAGGCGGTGCTAATGTTTTATACACAAAAATACGTCATTGCTATGTTAGTCTAATAGGTACATCTCATTGGTTAAGATAGAAAAGAAGATGGAGAATCTTCATAACGAGGTTTGGCTGTCCTTGGTTTTATCTTCAGTTCCGCGTTCTTCTGATGTGTGGGATGTAGGGGGTACCCGCCATTTTGAGAAAATATAGGAACAGAGCAAACATGTATACTTATATAATGAGTAAGGAGAAAAATATGTATACACATAAGAAAATAGACATTTTCAGATTATTATTATTATTATTATCTACATCACATTCCTTCACAATCCCCCCTAAAATGACTATTTTCTCTTTTCTGTCCCTAATACTAAAGGTCCCACTTTGGCCTGGCCCTTCTCCTCAGCAACTCTTTTATGCTGTATATAGAATTGGGCAGCAACTGTTCACTTCCCTCCTCGATACGGCTGGAGAGGTGCAGTCAGGCGCTATCTATCCCTATAACCCTATAGGATTGTGAGATTATGGACAGGGAGTGACTGTGGAGGAGTGAAGGGTTTGTCATCTTCCATCATAAGGAGGTCCTCTTCTTCTTGTTGGAGAAATGTAGGTGTGCTATTGTCTACAGCCTTGCTCATTAACTTTTTACAAAAGGTAGAATGCAGCATACAATCAGGGCTAAAAGAACCAGGATTATTAATACCCTTACCCGTATCTGGGCGAGCACCTTCTGCCACCCACTCATCCAGCTAAAGTATTGATCCCATGGGTCTGTATTACCTGAGTTCTTCAACTCCAATGACAGATCTTCTAATTTCTTTATAGCTAAAGTAACCTTACCATTTGGGCCAGTATTATCAGGAATGTATGTACAACAGGTTCCCGTTTTTTTTTCCTATGATTTTACAAAACACCTCCTTTCCCAGCTAACACCACGTCTAAGGCCATCCGGTCCTGGAATGTCATGTAGGAAGTGGGGGCTAACTGGTCAGCAATTCCCTGGAGGGCATCTTTAGTGTAATTTACAAATCTCTGTTGGTTATAATATATGTAGTGTCAGGTCACCTAGAGGCTGGGTGACAGATGCACACCGTTGGGATCAGGAATGCACCGCAAGGTAGTGGACCCTACGGCTGACTGCTGCGGATTGAACCCTGGGAGGTTCAGGAAGCAGGTCTACTGGATCACTGACACAGATCCCACTGGGAGCTAGAGCATAGATTCCCCAGGGCGCGGAGTCTAAGAGCCAGCAGGTGTTCACCAGAGCCTTTAATGGTAAGGATGGACTGCGCTGCAGTCTGGCTCCAGGTCGCGGCCCCCGGGGTCTCACAGCTCACGCTCACGGTAGACTACAGGAGAAGAGGAAGGAGGCAGCAGGCTAGAACAACAAGGAAAGTAAGGGACAAGCCAAGGTTCAGGGTCACAGGCAAACAGGGATGGTTGGGAACACGCCAAAATCGGTAACAGGAATCAGATGTAGGAAACACAGCAAGTACACACAGAGGCTAACACACAATGGTTGATCAGCACTGCTGGCTTGCAGTGCATAGGTTAATATAGGGTTCCCTGATGGGGCCTGGGGTGGGGCCATGCTTAGAGGAGAGGTTACAAAAGCAGTCAGATGAGGGTCAGCTGGTCTCTAGAGATGAACACATGGAGACAGGTATGCTGATCGACAAACTCTACTGCATAACCATGACATGTAGTTAATCCAATCTACATTCTTGTTGACAGTTGTTATGGGGATCAAAGACTCAAAACCAGCTTTTACCTGATCCCTGGCTTTAAATTCATCAGGGACCCCCCTTGTAACCCCTATGTCATTCTATGTACACATGAGGGTCAAAGCTTCTGGAGAGAGCTGCTCGCTTCCTCCTCTGACTGTGTGCTGGGTTAGTGTATGTATCAGGGGTATCTTTGGTTAGGATATGGGGGGGGGGGGCATAATGACCTTTGCAAGGGCACATTCACTGGTCCAGATTCCCTCTAGATCAAACAGAAAAAGGATATGCAGCACCCGAAAACACGCTCTCCTGCAGTGATAAGCGTGCATTCAGGCGTTCTTCCTGGCCAACTTGACTGAGGTGGCTGTAGTCAGCAAAACTTGGAATGGACCATCATATCTTGGCTCAAGGATCTCCAGACAGTAGTTGGTGTGTTCCTGTATCTAATTCAGGATCTGGAATGGAAGAAAACACCTGGACATGCATTCAGGTTAATTCTCGTGATAATGTGGTTACATAATTAGTCAACACATCAGACTGCAACTGTAACTGTTGTGGAAAGTAACAACCAAGTCTGGGAGCTGAACCAAACAAAATTCATAATGGGATAGGGCATGTTTCCCCCGGGGGTGTGTCTGACACTGAACAGGGCTATGGGCTAACTGTCTGGCCAACTCATGTTAGTCTCTTGGGCCATCTTTAACATCCTGATTTAAGGCTGGTCCCTGATCTCTCAATATCACCTCTGGGACCCCAAATCTACATACTATCTCACTCAGTAGTTTCTTGGTGGTCCTGGCAGTTCTTGTGGTCCTGGCAGTCGTGACCACTTCCACTAGGGCGTATTTGAATCTGCCACTTCTTGGCACTTGAGAATGATCAATTTGCATCCTCTGGAATGGGGTATAGGGCTTTTGCCAGGTGCTTCTTCTGTGTTTTTCCTGTGCATCCTGGGTTACATTTGGTGCAGATAATGCATTATCTGCAGAAGTTGTCGGTCAGTGGAGTAACTCTTGGTGCAACACTTGTTGATAAGAGAGTTCATAAAAGTCTTTGTCAAGTGGGCAGCTCCATGTGCCCATTGCACCACGGCTGGGTACATACTCCTGGGTAGACAAGGCTTCTTGTTGCACTTGAATAGTCCATTTCTGAGAGTTGCTCCTCTCCGTTTCCAGCTTTCCTTCTTATCCGGACTTGTTTCCTGTAGTTCTTTTAGATAAACTCTGTCCACTGGGAGAGTCTGTAAGGTAAGCACAGGGTTGTCTTCTTCTACCACCCTGCTGTCCACTTCCCGTGGACCACCAGCTCTGTTTGGCAGCTGAATTGGCTAGATGATTGCCTCAAGCTTCCTTTGAGTTCAGTTTGTCGTGTGCTTTACTCAGAATAGTCACTTGGGTTGGGAGAAGCAAGGCATCAAGTTTTCACAGGTGTTCCTGCAGCCGTCAGGAATCCTCTGTCCTAGATAACACCATTATCATGGGCAATGCTGAAAGCATATCTTGAGTCCATATGAATGTTGGCTCTTTTTCCCTCTGCCAATTTACATGCTGTAGTAAGTGCTTACAGCTCTGCCTCCTGTGCAGACATCACCGGTGGTAAGGCTTCAGCTTGTAGAACAGTGTTTTCAGTGGTGACCGCGTGTCCTGTGCAGTATTTGCCACATTCTTCAGCAAACATAAATTGTTAGGTCTGAATTCTGAATCCTGCAGGGGTATTTCACTCACAGGGGGGAGATGCGTGGTTTCCAACCGTATTAGTTCGATGCAGTCATGGGGTGACAAGTCAAGACTCTACTCCTCCTCCTCCTTCCCCCCCTCGAGAAGTGGAAGAAGGGTGGTAGGGTTCAGTGTTTGACAACTTAATAGAGTAATGCTGTCCAGTAGGAGGGAACACAGGAGTCTCAAGTGTCTGGTAGTGGACAAGTGTTTCGGCTGGATCTTGGTTGAATATGGCAACAACGTCATGGGGAGCAAGCAGAACGAGGCAGTGTCTGAGGACCAAGTTCAAAGTTTTGTCAAGCAAGGTTTGTGCAGCAAAGCCAGCTCGCAGACACAATAGGCCTCCTCTTGCTACCACATCCAGCCAACAGGAATAATATCCTATGAGGCGTAGGCTGATGCCGTGTGATTGGGTGAGTACACCTGCAGCATGTCCCAGACGTTTGGATACAAAGAGCTTGAGCGTTTTGTCGTAGGCTGGGAGCCCTAGCGCTGGAGACATCTGGAAGGGGTCTGATTGCAGAGCATCAGTAGGAAGGCTTCTGGAATCCATGCTCTGCACTAGGAAATTAGTCCAAGGAAGGCATGAAGGGATTTCTGGCCTTGTGGCAGTGGGATATCAGAGATTACTTGCACCCTGTCTTCAGTGGGGTGTCTTGTCCCATGGGACAAACAGTGTCCAAGGAAAATGACAGGTGATGAGCACCACTGCAATTTGGGCTTTGAGGCTTTGCACCCCTGGCTGGCAAGATAGCACAACAGGCTTTCTGAGGTGACTTCAACAGGGGGTAAGTCAGCTGCACAAAAGGAGATGGTCATCAACATGTTGGAAGAGAATCACTTCTGGGTGTTCCACTTGTCATGTGTCAAGGATGATAGTTGCTGCTTCTTTCCGTGGATGAATGCAAAAAGGTACCATCAGGAGGGGTGAGGGTGGACACTGAAGAAAGCGTTTGTAAGCTCCACCTCTGTGAGGTACTTTACAGTCAAAGGCATCCACCGCAGGTACCTGGTTCTCTTTTAGGGGTTCTCTTCTTGGGGTTATTGTGGTTTCCGGGGCAATGATTGCCCCTCTTTTAGCTTGACTGAAACTGGTGGCACATTTAAATGATCGTTGTCTTCCGGTCCTGTGGACCTTAGGCACGCAGGGATTCTGTCAAGTACCTCCTGCAGTATTGAACTTGAAGTTATTGCTTCATGAAGTGTCATCAGGAGAGGCAGAAAACACAAAGCAGATGAGTCTTCTAAAGATAGGGGAGTATGTAACTTCATCCCCCCTTCAGGCGTGTCCTGATTGAGGCCTGTAGTCCGGACAACACATCAGCTCCTAGTAGATTCAAGGGACATGTAAAGGAAACCACGAATCTGGCAAGCAAATCAGGAAGTGTCCCCCTTGGGGTGGCTCAACAAATGGACTGGAGCGGGGCAACCCATCCACTCCCACGCAGGAAACGTGTGTCTCTTTTCATAGTGGGAGAAACTCAGATCATCAAAGGCATGATACTTCTTCACAGACTCCCCTTTATCTTGGGTAATATCTTGGATTGTGGTCTTCTGATCCATCAATTTCTCCTTTGCCCAGTCATGGAGTTGTGCACAGAACTCCACGCCTGAGGTGTAGGAAGTGGCACTTGTCAGGCAGGCATCATTGAAGGCCATCTGCATGACTGGCCAAAAGACATGTCCTGCTTTGATTTGGCATAGGCTGATCAAGTCTCTCCAGGCAGCTGAGTAAGTTTCTTGTATCTGCACTATCCTGTGGTAGAAGGGAATTGGCTGCTTCTCTGGGTCAGGCAGACTTGTCACTAAGGCCTCTGCTTGTGATGGAGTAAAAGCGACATACATCACTGGTGCCCCTTCTGGTAACCGAGACTGTTGTTGGGGCGGGGGGCTGGCAAGGGGCACTGTTCTTTACGGTTGCCAGCATCTGTTTGAGATCCTCTCGGAACTGAGAGTCTGGAGCCGGATTGGGGGTTAAATCAGTGGGTGGCCTTGCTGCCTGCTGTTGGGCTTCCCACTCAGATGCTTCTTCATCATTAACATATCCGGCCTGGGAATGTGATGCTTCCGTATTGGGGAAGACAGGTGTGTGGTATGAACCATCCTGGTTTAAAACAGGGAGGGCTGGGTACAGGCTGTTTAAGCTTACTGGGTGTACCAAGATGGCCGCCGGCAGGCGGGTAGAAAGTGAAGGCGTGGGTGCACTAAGATCGCCACCGGGCTGAGTTGTCACAGTGGGTTGTGCTTGGGTGGTGAGAAAGGAGTGGTTGTTAGACAGAGGGCAGTGCTGTCCCTCCCCTCCTTTTGTTTCAAATTCCAACATATCATGGTAATTTCACATACTGTATCATCAACTCTGTGATACACATACATAATACAATCGACATCTTTCTTAACTTCCTTTATCCAATTGTCTTTATCACACAGGATTTTTCTCCCTGTTTCTTTAGCAACATAACTTTCGCCACTTCGTTCAACTTTGTTAACTATTTCAACATCTTCTCTCCTCTTCACAATATCACATTCTTTTCTCTCTCTGTTTCTCGGCTTGAGAGGAGAATACGTACAACTAATGGGTTAATATTCTTCTCACTGCTCCTTATCAACAAATTCCTTGGGTGGGGGCACATAAGGCTGCGCTCCTAGCTGCTACTGTCTGCTATAACCCTGTAATGTACGGTTAATCTCAGAACAAGAACAAACACATCAGGGGTAGTGAGGAGCAACGGCCCGCGACCCAACAAATCCCCCGGGCAGCCCCCCCTCCGACCTTAACCAGTCCCCAACCCCTCTCGTGTATAGCAAACAGTAAACCACAAATACACTCACGACAGGACATTACACCTGCCACTCTTCGAACTGCAAAATTTCAGCAGGCTAAGGTAAACCCCAGGGGCAGACAACTCCCCTTTAACCCAGTTTATAGTCGTCATTACAGTTACTCCCAGAGGCCGACAGCTCGTCTGGGGGTGAGACATCTGTAACACTTTCAGACTGCGGGGGGCTCCAGCAGCTGAGATAACCCTCAAAGGTCCGACAAACCTTGAGTAACCTGTCCTATAACCGTCTGCTACAAGGAAAAACCTCATCCCAGAGGCCGATAGCTCGTCTGGGGATGAGAACACACATACACACATGTAGCACTTTTAGACTGCTAAGTTTCGTAGCCCAAAGAATGGCAGACAGTGAACAAATACAGACAGCAGAAACCCATCGGCAGGTTCGTTAAAACAGCCTCAGGCGAGGAAATACCTGCCTCTAAAACAGTCTCAGCATACCGACAGAATCCAGCCGTTAACCAAAAGATAAGAAAGTCGTACAGTGGTAAGAATATAAATCAACTTACCGTACTGTTAGGGCTGCGCAAACCCCCCTCTTATCTTTCAATTAACGCCCGAATCCTTATAGCGGTATGGCTTCGACTGTAGCCTGAAGCTCCCGGGTTTCGGCACCATCTGTTATGGAAATGATTAAGAGCTCCAATCGAGCCCAAGGTTATCTGCTGCTGTCTCTAATTGAAAAGTGTGGATATGCATGCATATAAAAGTAAACACTCTGAGACACGCTCAGCACCGTTACTTTTTACACTTCTAATTTATTCAAGGCGGTGCTAATGTTTTATACACAAAAATACGTCATTGCTATGTTAGTCTAATAGGTACTTCTCATTGGTTAAGATAGAAAAGAAGATGGAGAATCTTCATAACGAGGTTTGGCTGTCCTTGGTTTTATCTTCAGTTCCGCGTTCTTCTGATGTGTGGGATGTAGGGGGTACCCGCCATTTTGAGAAAATATAGGAACAGAGCAAACCTGTATACTTATATAATGAGTAAGGAGAAAAATATGTATACACATAAGAAAATAGACATTTTCAGATTATTATTATTATCTACATCACATTCCTTCACAATACAGGTGGGATAATGTAAGTGTAACCCTGTTCTAAGGCCATCACTTAAAAATGAGAGGCAATCAGGTTCTGAAGGAGAACGTCTAAAGTTCAAAATTTGTCCCCTGATGATACTTAAGGCCAACCATTGATCCAGAGCAGACAACACAGACAGGATTTGTCCAGTGGAGAACTTCCTGTAATGGAATTTTCTTATTTTTCACCAAGAGAAATATACATTCCAGATGCAATGGGAGGCTTCACAAGAAGCCGATTTCCCAACTTTAAGAGCAAAATACTACCAAATCCAACAAGCTTCTGTCCCTCCAGATATGAACTTTGACAGCCAGGTCGTTAAAGCCAGTAACTGAAAAGTAGCGTGTTGTTGAAACTAAAGGCAAGAAGGTCCATGTCAAGCATCTCTCACCTGTGACAGAAGTCCTGAAACACCTCAGGGTGAAGAGAACCATCTCTGGAGTCCAGTCCTTGGCAACTGAGGAAACCTGCCTGAAAAATTTTCACACCTGGGATTTGCATGATAGACGGGACTGTAATGTGAATTCTGACCAAGCCAGAATCAGATCTGCTCCTCTTTAAGCTGTGACACTTCTGCTTCCTCCCTGGTGATTGATATAAGCCAGGGGTAGGCAACCTTAAAGGATAAGTTCACCTTTTTTTTTCTAAATTCCAGCTCCTCTATGTACCAATGTAGCATTCATGTACTTTTTTTTGCAAAAATATCAAAGCTTTGCATAAAATTTACAGACACGTACCTTACCTTACATCCATGTTTCTAAACGTATCTATTGCTTCTGTCTTCCATACAGACTGGAGGTCATGAGACAGGAAGGAGTTGACCAGTGAAGTTTTAGGATGGGGGGGCGCCAGGCCCCGCCCTTCCTTTTTGACCCCTCCCACTTGGTGAAAATGGGCGTAGTTTCAGTGGAATAGTGGGCGTGGCTCTAAGGTGGTGTGGTTAGCGTCTGAGGTGAACGAGGGATGGAGGGAGAGGGAGAGAGGGATGGAGGGACAGCAGGACCAGATCCTACACAACAATAGAAATATGTGTATTCTAGAAAGTTTAATAATCAGCAGATAAAGATACTCCAAACACCTGGTGTTAGCACTTCAATCATCCCGGCACCATGGTTGTTATGGTGTCAGGATGATTGAAGCGCATTATTTATATTATTACATTATAATATAAAATTAAATAATTCAACTCACCATAATGCAGAATCAGTGGGAGCCCTGAGCATGTCACCTGCCACGTCGCCTGCCACCAGATGCCATCAGGTGTCCCCAGTGGAGTCCCTCCTTACATCAGGTGCCCCCAGCAGAGTCCCTCCTTACATGCAGTCTGTGTCACAAAAAATGTAGCCTGTGTCACCACCAAATTGCAGCAGCATGTGTCACCAAATTGCAGCAACATGTGTCACCAAATTGCAGCAGCATGTGTCACCAAATTGCAGCAGTGTCACCAAATTGCAGCAGTATGTGTCCCCAAATTGCAGAAGTGTCCCCAAATTGCAGCAGTGTCACCAAATTGCAGAAGTATGTGTCCCCAAATTGCAGCAGTATGTATCCCCAAATTGCAGCAGTATGTGTCCCCAAATTGCAGCAGTGTCACTAAATTGCAGCAGTATCTGTCACCAAATTGCAGCAGTGTCCCCAAATTGCAGCAGTGTCCCCAAATTGCAGAAGAATGTGTCCCCAAATTGCAGCAGTATGTGTCACCACCAAACCCCCCTCCCCCGATTACTTACCTTGCTATGTGTTGTCCTCTCCAGCGGTGTCTCCTGTGAAGAGCTCCGTTCTTTTCCTACTTCCTGTTTCCTCGAGAGAGAGATACAGGAAGTGACATCATACTCAGATGTCAATCAAACCGCCCGGCGATAGTAATAGATACTAGTGCTGGGCGGAAGCTACTCGGCGCTTTACAAAGCGCCGCAAGGCGGGTTAAACACCCGCAAATGCAGCGCCACGTCTGCAATCTCGTGATTGCATAGACGTGGCGCTTCCTATAAATCTATAAATGCACTGTGTCCGGCGTCCAAACACAGTGCACTTAAGGGCCTTTTTTTGTATTTTTTTTTTTTTAAAGGGCCAGCTTTAAAAAATGTTTTTTGTTTTTTTTGACATTTTTTTTTTTTACTGCCTGGAGGGGGGGGGGGGAGGGGGCGGTACCCAGGCGCCTCCTATGGACGGGCCGTCACTGGAGTTGACCAGCTGACCTCATTAGCACACACCCCCGGCATCATCCACCCTCCCACACGTTTTTTAAATGAAATGCAATCAATCAGTGATCCCCCTTCTCACTAAATATACAATCAGATTACATAGTGGATGGGTGTGCGGGGGGGGGGTTGGAGCATTTTCACTCATCATACAATAGGGCAGCCCATCCCCCTGAATGCCCTACATGCAGAAATCGCCCCAGAGAAGAGTTTAGATTGCAGAGACACGCAGTTTGCATTGTGTAGTTCTGTAATAGGGAGGATTCTAGCAGTGTACAACTAAGGCTTACAGTATTTTCGGGGTAGGTCTTATATTGAACATCACAGTACGTCTTATTTTTGGGTAGACGTTTCCTTCTATTATATAAATTTGGTAAATCTAAAGAAGATTGTACAATCAGATTGTATAGTGTGTGGCCATGTTTATACACCTAAAATTACTAGTTGTGCTTTCAGTGTCATTAGTTGGTATCGGCGCACCAAACACACATTTTGCTATGTGAAAAAATGAGAGACAAATGCTGCAAAACACACAGTAAAAAAAAACAACCCACAAAATGCCAAAATGTCCCAAAAGCCACATATAGTGCCCCTCCCCCGCCCTTACGTGTCACAGGAAAAACGAGCTACAAAACGTTCGCTCCCAATATGCTAGATGTGATTGGGTGTGAAATTGGTGCGATAACACGAGAACAATGAGGCTCCAATCACATCTGTGCATTTCCTCGCATTTCAGAAATGCTCTGCACCAAAAATCGCAGTAAAAAAACGTTCCGCTCGAAATAAAAGTTCTGAAGCTTTTTTGGGGCGATTGCTGTGTGTAGGGGAGCACATACAGGGGGATGGGGGGATGGGCTGCCCTATGTGTGATGAGTGAAAATGCTCCAAAACACCCCCCCTAAAAAAAAAAAAATGCATGTGGGAATTCCCGCTATGCAGAGATGTGAGCGGGGCGTGACAGCTGAGTGTTTCTGTCCACTCCCTTCTATGTACTTGTATAAAGATGGCCATACACTATGCAATCTGATTGTATATTGTGTATTTAGTGAGAAGGGTGATCACTGATTGATTGCCGGGGGTGTGTGCTAATGAGGTCAGCTGGTCAACTCCTTCCTGTGTCATGACCTCCAGTCTAGGAAGTAAGGCAGAACTAATAGATACCTTTGGAAACATGGATGAGGACAGTAAGGTACAGTGTCTTGCAAAAGTATTCACCCCCTTGGCATTTTTCGTGTTTTGTTGCCTCATAACCTGGAATTAACAGGATTGTTTGAGGATTTGATCATTTTATTTACAGAACACGCCCACAACTTTGAAGATGTTTTTTTTTTTTATTGTGAAGCAAACAACAAATGGGACAAAATAACAGAAAAAGTCAATGTGCAAAACTCCAGCTTCATCAAAGGTGGATGGTTTGCTCTTGTGAACAGCAATCTTTAACCACTTCAGCCCCGGACCATTTGGCTGGCCAAAGACCAGAACACTTTTTGCGATTTGGCACTGCATCCCTTTAGCTGACAATTGCGCGGTCGTGCGACGTGGCTCCCAAACAAAATTGACGTCCTTTTTCCCCCACAAATACAGATTTCTTTTGGTGGTATTTGATCACCTCTGCAGTATTTATTTTTTGCGCTATAAACAAAAAATAGTTTTATGCCATTTTTATTATTAATGTTTTTTTTAACTAGTAATGGCGGCGATCTGCGATTTTTATCATGACTGCGACATTATGGTGGACAGATCGGACACTTTTGGCGCTATTTTGGGACCATTCACATTTATATAGTAATCAGTGCGATTAAAAATGCATCGATAACTGTGTAAATGTGACTGGCAGTGAAGGGGTTAACCAGTAGGTGGCGCTGTAAGGGGTTAAGTGTGTCCTAGGAAGTGATTCTAATCGTGGGGGGTGTCACTCCAAATCTTCCTGTGCCCAGTGCACTTCCCGAATGTTCAGTAGCCCTTCTCTGAAATCCATGATTTCGTCCACCCGCCGCTCCAAATCACTCCCAAAGTTAGAGTCCCCTGTCAGCTTCACAAACAACAGTCCCAAGCCGCCGTAGCTTAAGCCTTCCGTTGGGCTGTCATCCGCTATCCAGGGACATGCTTGGGATACATGCCACCGGAGGGCTCTCATCCAGCTTCATCTCTGCCCAGACCAGCCTGCTTAATTCAGCTGTCTGCTTCTTGTGCAGTTTTTTTGTGCAATCCGTACTGCGACCAGTACCTTTCCTGGATGGAGGGGAGAACTTTTCCCCGGTGTCGCTGCTCACGGGCTAGCGCTTCCTTCCAGAGTTTGCAGGGAATAGAATCAAACCATTCCAGCAGGACCTGCTCTAATACTGGTCTTCTGTGCTGTATCTGCATCTCTCGCAACCTCCTTCTGAATTCTTCCTCCATGGTGGCTGGTATCTGTACCTCTCCTCTCCTGCTATCCTGATCTTGGATCCAGATGGAAGTTTGGATGTCCCAGACTGCAGGAAGCGTCCCGCTGTTTGCCACCAATGTCACGGAACATCCCACACTCCGCTTGAGTGCTTCCGTCAGTATAACGCTTCCTCGTAGTCTGGACTCAGATATCTGATATTCCAACAGCTCCCAAGCACAAAACAAGACGACACTTGTTTCACTGCTAACATGGACTGTTTTTATTATAACCCCTCTCCTGCTCATATTACTCTAACAATACACCTGTAACCTAATTAACATGAGCTAGTTTACTAAATCATTTACCCAGACCAGATGAGACATGACCTGACCAGACCTCAGAGACATGACCTGTAGGACACAGACTTGTGGGCACCGAGCTTCACACATTAGTATAAACACAATAGCTGGAGCTAATTACAATTAACAATACAAACAACAATCTACCCCCTCCTCAGCCTAATCATCAACAAGTATAGTAGGAGTAGACTGTTCGTCTCCTAGCCAGTCCTGGAGGCCAATGTGATCAGCTCTCTCTACTAACATGTTGAGTTCAGAATCAAACAAACCAATAATAGTCTCTACATACATCCTGAGAGATATTGTGGATAAATATTACTGTCCCATTTTAAGTAGTCCAAGACATATTTTCTCACTCACCCTGTGCCAGGATAGCACAGGGTGACTTAGACATAAGAGGTATATGGGGAGCTGAAACAAGGACATCCCCTACTTTCCATGGGATTCTGAGTTCCACGGGCCCTCCTGTCACAGGGGGGATGGGCTGTGTGTGACACGACACTGATAACCGCTTCCGATTACAGGGAGCTGTGATCAGTGTCCTGTCAGTAGGAAGAATAGGGAAATGCTTGTTTACATCAGCATTTCCCCGTTCTTCCTCTCTGAGAGACGATCGCGGGTATCCACGCGGACATCGAGTCCACGGGACCCGCGATCACACTCACTGAGCTCATAGCAGGTGCGAGCGCCCACAATGCCACGTCTTAAACGGCAATGTACGGGTACGTTAATATAGTACGTGCCCTTCTGCCGAGGTATATCGGCGTTGGCCGGTCGGCAAGCATTTAAGTCTGACCACAGATTTTCTATTGGATTGAGTTCTGGGCTTTGACTAGGCCATTCCAACACATTTCCATGTTTCCCCCTAAACCACTCAAGTGTTGCTTTAGCAGTGTGTTTGGGTCATTGTCCTGCTGGAAGGTGAACCTCCATCCTAGCCTCAAATCACACACAGAGTAGTACAGGTTTTGCTCAAGAATATCCCTGTATTTAGCACCATCCATCTTTCCCTCAACTCTGACCAGTTTCCCAGTCCTGACTGCTGAAAAACATACCCACAGCATGATGCTGCCACCACCATGTTTCACAGTGGGGATGGTGTTCTTTGGGTGATGTGATATGTTGGGTTTGCCCCAGACATAGCGTTTTCTTTGATGGCCAAAAAGTTCAATGTTAGTCTCATCAGACCAGAGCACCTTCCTCCATACATTTCGGGAGTCTCCCACATGCCTTTCCCCAAACTTAAAACCTGCCATTTTGTTTTTTGCTGAAAGTAATGTCTTTCTTCTGGCCACTCTTCCATAAAGCCCAACTCTATGGAACGTACGGCTTATTGTGGTCCTATGTACAGATACTCCAGTCTGTGGAACTCTGCAGCTCCTCCAGGGTTACCTTAGGTCTCTGTGCTCCTCTCTGATTAATGTCCTCCTTGCCCGGTCCATGAGTTTTGGTGTGCGGCCGTCTCTTGGCAGGTTGGCTGTTGTGCCATGTTCTTTCCATTTGGTTATGATAGATTTGATGGGGCTCCTAGGGATCATCAAAGATTTGGATATTATTTTATAACCTAACCCTGACTTGTACTTCTCCACAACATTGTCCCTCACTTGTTTGGAGAGTTCCTTGGTCTTCATGGAAGTGTTTGGTTAGTGGTGCCTCTTGCTTAGGTGTTGCAGCCTCTGGGGCCTTTCATAAAGGTGTGTCTATGTAATGACAGATCATGTGACACTTAGATTGCACACAGGTGACATCATTCCACTAATTATGAGACTTCTGAAGGTAATTGGTTGCACCAGAGCTTTTTATGGGCTTCATAACAAAGGGGGTGAATACATAGGCATGTGACAATTATCAGTTTTTTATTTCTGAAAAATAGTTTTATGTATTTATTTTTCTAATTTTACTTCACCAACTTAGACTATTGTGTTCTGATCATCACATATAATTCAGATTAAACAAACATTGAATGTAACAAAATAGGTAAAAATCCAAGGGGGTGAATACTTTTGCATGGCACTGTACGTGTCTGTAAATTTTATGGAAAGCTTTGATATTTTTGCAAAAAAAGTACATGAATGCTACATTGGTACATAGGGGGGCTGGAGTTTAGAAAAAAAAATTATCCTTTAACCATTTCAATACCGGGCATTTTCACCCCCTTCCTGCCCAGGCCAATTTTCAACGCTGATGCAGTTTGAATGACAATTGCGCGGTTGTGCGACGTTGTACCCAAAATAAATTTTTATCATTTTTCCCCATAAATAGAACTTTCTTTTGGTGGTATTTGATCATCTCTGCGGTTTTTACTTTTTGCTATAATAAATATCCCAATTTTTTTTTTTTTTACATTTTCCTCAGTTTAGGCCGATATGTATTCTTCTACATATTTTTGGTACAAAAAAAAAAAAAAAAAAAATCGCAATAAGAGTATATTGACTGGTTTGTGTAAAAGTTATCACATCTACAAAATAGGGGATAGTTTTATGGCATTTTGATTATTATTATTTTTTTTTTACACTAGTAATGGTGGCAATCTGCGATTTTTTATCGGGACTGCGACATTATGGAGGACACATCAGACATTTTTTACACCATTTTGGGACCATTGGCATTTATACAGCGATCAGTGCTATCAAAATGCATTGATTACTGTATAAATGTCACTGGCAGTGAAGGTGTTAACACTAGGGGGCGATCAAGGGGTTAACTGTGTTACCTAGGGAGTGATTCTAACTGTAGGGGGAGGGGACTCACAAGGGGAGGAGACCGATTGGTGTTCCTCTGTACACAGAACACACGATCGGTCTCCTCTCACCTGACACACACAGATCCACGTCCCGGCTCTGTTACCTGGCATAAGAGGTGGAGTGCAGTTGGTATCTCTCCGCATTGGGACAGAAGCCGGCACTACAGAGGAGGCATCGGGTTATGTGGCTCCCTTCTACAGCTCTAACTTTACAATTAGTCAATGTGCATTGCACTCTGATGCTTTGGAATGACCAAGATCTACCAATCACCTGCCGGGGATCTATAGGGTGGTGACACCCGCTATAAGCCACTGCCATGGGGTTGTCCAATTGAATCTTCATTAAATGACCAAGCAGAGAAGTCCAGGGTTGAAGGGATAACTAAAACGCCCTAAACCCAGAATATTGTTAGGGAGGAGAGTTTCCTCTGATGACCTAGTCTCTTCTACTGAGAGAGTGTCTAGGACTTCACCCCAGCCCAAGAGGCTGGCACACATTGTGAAAAACTGCTAAACCATTGGGAGGATTTTCCTAATTCCAGTGCTGAACTTGTGACCTGCCACGCCAGGGCAAGTCTGGTTTTGCTGGTCAGATGTACTGGATGATCCAGGGACTGCACCCTCTTGTCTCACACTGACAAAATATTGAGTTACAACAGTCTGAAGTGACATTGGACATATGGAACTGCCTCGAAAGAGACTACTATCCTGTAAAACTAATGCTTCGTTGGCTCCTGAACTGTACACTTTGAACGTGAGATTGGAGAGTCTGGGGTTATGCACAGGGGACAGAAAATATTGAACAAGGCCGTATCTACGTTCAGGACCAGATACTGAAGCAATGAGACAGTTGCAGCATTGATGTCTGGATAGTTAGGATCCCACTGAACCTCTGTAGGGTCTAGCTCCCTGGGGAAGACCTGAGGTGCAGTGGACAGGCCAAAGGGATGGGCAACAAATTGGCAAAATTTTTTGGGGGGCGCAAACGAACTGAAAAATCCTGAAACACACTGAAACAAAAACATCAAATGCAGCCACTGTGCCCATCATATGGAGCCACTGTGCCCATCAAATGCAGCCACTGTGCCCATCATATGGAGCCACTGTGCCCATCATATGGAGCCACTGTGCCCATCAAATGCAGCCACTGTGCCCATCATATGGAGCCACTGTGCCCATCATATGGAGCCACTGTGCCCATCGTATGGAGCCACTGTGCCCAGCAAATGCAGCCAACTGTGCCCCATCAATTGCAGCCTCTGTGCCAATAATATGCAGCCACTGTGCCCCCCCCCCCGCCCACCTGCTGTCACTTACCTTTATCATGGTGGCGGGTCAGGCGGCAAGCTGTGGGACTGGTAGCATGGCGATGGCTCCTGTTACCGTCTTCTTCCTGTTCTGCTCGGCGGCCAATGGGATCGCCTTTACCTTCAACGAATCAGGTGACCGGTATTACATCCATGCCTCCTAAATTGGCTGAGAGGCGGTTCTGTTTCAGCAAAGGAAATATTCATTTGCTTTACAAACACACCTGGGTAAACTGTGAACGCAATAGATTGAGCTCGCAGTTCACCTTTTTTGAAGCCTATTAGAACCTATGGCTCTAATCAGGTGCTTCCAAAACACCCCCGCCGTGGCTGGAATTCAGGCTCCCAGCGTCCAAAACGGGGCGAGACACCTGAATAGGGGGTGTCTAAAGTGCCCATGGATAGATTCATGCAATACATGAATCTATCCATACTACACAGAGGGGGGTGGCTGGAGAGAGGGGGTGGCGCCCGTGCGCCCCTAATGGACGCACCGCCACTGGTTGGGATGCAAGGTAGAGACTGGAATTCCAGCTTGTAGCCTCTGGATACAATATTTTGTACCTAAAGGTCTAAAATGTCCCCTGGTGACCTCCTTAATAAAGGTATCTTGGGATTCCCCAGAGACGTTCCCTGTCAAACAGCATTCACAAAAGGAGTTTTTTGCACGGATGTTCTGCTGATCAACATTTGAGCAAAAGGTCCTCCACGTGGCAGATGAACCCCCGTAGCGGAGTTGGGAAAGCATGCACCAACAGGCGCAAAGTCCCAGATGGCCCTGACAGGGTGCCCAAGAGGGCTCTATCAGGGGATAGAGGGGGAGGATCCCATGCCACTCCCATAGGCCTTTGCCCCTCTGCACCCCCTACAGCTTCTGAAGAAGTTTGCTAGATAAAAAAAGGAATCTTGATAACAATCAAAAAAGATTTTTGTTCTCTCAGAGAGAAGATGCTTGTTCTCCTAGGACACAGACACAAAACTGAGGTAGGCTGGGAGAGGTTACACTGGGATGTCCTTACAGTTTTGTTTGCTAGTGTTCTGTCTCCTGAAGGCAGCAGCATAACCCAATGTGCCTGAATACCTTGTCATCTGAATAACAAATGTGCCTGAATATGAATCAATGTCAACCTCCTACAAATACCTGCATGACATCACAATAGGGAATTGACTGGCAATATTCTGAGCCAATCAGACTGCATTGCACAGTGCTGTCAATCTCCCTTCTTGAACAGGAATATGAATGAAGATCTCACCACAGTGCTGCTGCTCCTCCTCACTGTCCAATCAGTAAGCTGATCTAGACTGGCGACCACATTCTATTGCTTATATACAGTGGAGAACAGAGAAGTCATTGCTATGCTGTCTGGTAGGAGTGTCAAACAAAATGTGTCTCCCACCTACAAAGAACACACCTCTACATGTGAAATATCACACCCGGATATTATCTGTGCCAACACATCCAGAATACATGCAGCCATAGTGTCTAATGCAGGTCTCTATCAAAGCCTTCAGTTTGCTATAACACAGACAATGGACCACCAAAGCAATGGGTTATGGGACATTTGCTGGCAGCAGTGCCTCTGTTTAGTCCGTTGCTGAAATATTTCTGGAGTCGGATTTGTAGGTCACCTACAAAGTAAAGCTCCATATGACATCTTTAGGCCTTTTCTCTTGTCCTGAGAAGCTTGCCCCAACGACTTGTAAGTTGACCAACTAGCTCCTGGATGTTGCTTCATTTTGCTCAGCAATTATACATGTGTGGCACAGAGTGGTGGTATTAAAGTTTATTTAATAAAAACTCACAAACCTAAAATCAGAAGACTGAGACAAATGTGAATACAGTAACAGCAAGCAAGTTATCTGTCATTATCCATGAAACTCTAGGAGGCCTTATCAAATCGGAAGTTGGCATATGATTCCCATGAGAGCCTTCTTGGCTTCCAGGTACCTGTCTGTTCTCAGTCTGACTAGACCCTGCTACCTACCTGCCTGATACACCTAGATTTGATCACTTGCTTGACCCAAACTTGGATTTGCTGTTAACTACATCCCTAACTTTTAAAACAATACTCGGCTCTCGTTATCCCCAACAGTGACCTTGGCTACTTAAAATCTGACTTATTGGTCCTTAGCTTGCAATCACTGGGAGAAAGCTCCAGTTAAGGTCCAGTAATCCTGTGTTTCAGAAGATCCATCACTGAAGTCCTGGTGGCACCCAAGATCAAGTGAACCACAGCAGTAGTCATCAGACCTTAACAGAGACCTGATGGAGAAATCTCAGAAGTTGGGTGGTGGACAGCAGTCATCACAGGAGATGGGTAGTGGACAGTTGTTCCAGGTTGTGGAAGAGGAATTGTGGGTGTTGGGTGGTGGACAGTTGTCATTGGTGGTGAAGGAAGGACTGCAGGAGATGAGTGACTGGCAGTAGCCATAGGTGGTGAACAGAAGCTGTAGAAGATGGATGATGAACAGTAGTAACGGGCGGTGGAGGGGGAATCACAGAAGATGGGTGGAGGACAGTAGTCACAAGTCATGGATAGGTGGTAGCTAGCTTGAACAGGTGGTGAAGGAGGAACTGGAGAAGATAGATAGTGGATAGCGGTTACAAGTGGTAGAGAAGGAATTGCAGGAGATGGGTGGTAAACAGCAGTCTCAGGTAGTGGAAGGAGAATTACAGAAGCTGGGTGGTAGACAGTAGTTACAAGTGGAGGATGTATGGTGGGGGATGGGTGGTGGGCAGCAGTCATGGGCGGTGAAGAAGGAATCATTGGAGATGGGTGGTGGACAGCAGTCACAGGTGATAAAGTAGTTACAGAAGATGGGTTGTAAACAGTAGACACAGCTGGTGGAGAAGGAATGGCATGAGATAGGTGGTGCACAGTAGTTTGGAGCGGTGGCAACCTAAATAAGACTTCACCCCTTAGAAATATTTTATATATGAATAGTTTTTAAGGAAAATGTAGAATATACACACTTTTTTTATTGACATTAAAGCTCATTCATTTTCTACAGATCCATTCCCCATCCTGGATGAAGTGGAGAATTCCACATAAAACATTACCTCAAAGTTCCAGATATGAAGTCACTCTGTTCAAATGTTCCTTTCTAAATAATGCTGAATAGCAAGCACTCTATTCAAAGGGAAAAGTGTATCTTAAAACTGTTCAGTAAAGCCGTAGGTATTAATGAAAACCAGCATCTACAATCTAAAATAGTTATTTTGATGATAATCTATTTAGCTGTTGGTTACATAGAACATAAACTCCTTCACAGCAATCCTTCTACATGGAGTGAAATATATGGTAAGGAATCCGCCAAAATGTGCGGTTTGTGTCAGAATCATACAATGGATGTTCCATTTACTTCACAGCAGTCATTCCACCTGCTGTATAAAATGTCTGGAAGATGGATACCTCATTAGATACCTCCTAAGACTGGACAGTCCAACGTATGGAAACATCCCCCGTGCACTCAGCCTAGAACTTGTTCATAAAGCAGCTTTCCACCTTTTCAGCCTAATTGAGAAATACACAATCTATAGAGAGAACATAAAGCTACAAACCCAGACTATGGCCATAGTCATTAGTAATTGGTTATGTGAGTCCATGCCTAATACTTTGGGGAAGACATCACAATTGTTGTGCATCTGGCATCCTTGTAGAATAGATGGGTGGTACACCAAATTACCAAAATGACCTGGCTTTACACGCACATGTTCTAACCCGATAGACCACCTTTGGGAAGAATTAGAGCAAAGACTGCGAGCCAGGCCTTCTCATCCAACATCAGTGCCTGACCTCACAAATGCGCTTCTGGAAGAATGGTCAAACATTGCTATAGACACACTCCTAAACCTTGTGGACGGCCTTCCCGGAAGAGTTGAAGCTGTTATAGCTGCAAAGGGTGGGCCAACTCAATATTGAACCCTACAGACTAAGACTGGGATGGCATTAAAGTTCATGTGCCCCAATACTTTTGGTAATATAGTATATAAAAGCCTACTCTATGGCATGGCTACAAACTCTATACTGTCACCCAATAGTGGCACCTGCTTAACAACATTGTTCTATAGAGTGACGTGAGACAACAGCCCTTTCTGTTGTTTTTTCTCCTATTCAATCCACAGAGTGATGGGACTTCCTCCTAACCAGAGAGGGGGTGTAACGAAACGTCCCACACTCCACTTGAGTGCTTTCATCATATACCACTTCCTCCCAGTCTGAATATAGATATCAAATATTCCAACCGCTAACAACCAGAAAACAAGACAATACTCGTTTGGTTGCTGAACATGGATTCTTTATTAGAACAAGAATACAAGTCTTATATACAGTTAAAGAGGAGGTCCCCCCTCCTGCTCATATTACTCTAACAATACATCTGTAACCAGAAACATAAATAACATAAGCGAATTAACTAATCCCTTAAAACAGCCGATGTGACTCCTTTCCCTCCTGACCATTCATGTGAATGATCAGGATTTCACTACAGGTCAGACTTGTTGTCACCGAGCTTCACAGAGTAGATTATACATTATCATAGATATAAACACAGAACTCCTTCATACAATAGCAGTGTTAATTAGCACAAACAACAATGGGTGAAAGACTCTTATGCCCCGTACACACGATCGGAAATTCCGCCAGCAAAAGTCAGCTTTTGGTCGGAAATTCCGACCGCGTGTATGCTCCATCGGACTTTTGCTGGCGAAATTTCCGCCAGCAAAAGATTAAGCGCAGGTTCTCTATTTTTCAGACGGAAAAAGTTCCTACTGGAAATTCCGAATGTCTGTAGCAATTCCGACACACAAAATTCCTACGCACGCTCGGAAACAATTCGACTCATGCTCGGAAGCATTGAACTTCATTTTCTCGGCTCGTCGTAGTGTTGTATGTCACTGCATTCTTGACGGTCAAAAGTTCAGAGAACTTTTGTGACCGTGTGTATGCAAGGCAAGCTTGAGCAGAATTCTGTTGGAAAAAACATCCAAGGTTTTTCTGACCGAAATTCCTATCATGTGTACAGGGCATTAGAAGCCACACTAGTAGACAACAGGAGACCCAGACCTTTCCAGATCTCATTAATCAGCATTCCTTTCACATACATCTGCTATGAGTCCCACACTGGCAGACACCATCATGGCCTCCCTAATAATGTCCTTTTGCATTACATATCAGAATATCTTCCTAAATGCTTGTAGCTCCCTCAAATGCCAGGGCCCATAGTCAGTAGGCAAGAGGCTAGCATTCAGTCCCCTCTAAAAGCCTCTGTCCCAGGTGAGTCTATCACATTTCTTCCCCATCAAAAGTAGACCAGCAAGGTCCCAGACCTCCACCTGGTCTGGACATGCGTTAGTCGGGCAGAGTGAACTCACATAGGTCTGTCCGCATGATCTCCGTTCTTGGCTACAAGGAATAGTTGACCTCAGTAGGTGTGGGGCGGAGTTAATCGACTATCTGTCTGGCTGTCAGCGCTTCAGCTGGGTGGTCTTTACCATTCCATGGTTTGGCCTATTGCTGGAAAGAGGGGCCAACTACCCCAGTTCCCTGAAGCTGAGAAGAAACTGTAGGTGCTAGGCAGAGGCCAGCGGTACTCTGCCCTGTTGCCAGCGATTCAGCTGGGAGTAGAAGCTTCACTACATCCGCTTGTCGCTGGGGAGAGGGGCCGACTGCCCCAGCTCCCTGGAACTCCACAGTTGTTGCCGGTGCTGGGCAGAGGTTGGTAGCTCTCTACCCTATTGCCAGCACTTCTGCTGGGGACTCCACATCATCCGTGTCGGCTAACCGTTGGGGCAGGAGGCTGGATTGCTCCACTCCCAAACTGTGTAGCTGCCATTGGGGAGGTGCGCCGGCTGCTTCCTCTTCCCTCATCTGGCTGCTGGGACGACATGTCTCTGGTACTGTCTCCCAGGTGCTGCTGTTGGTGCTGGGCAGAGCTCCGTGATGTTCTGCTCTGATGCTAGCCCTTTTGCTGGAGGCTCACTCGGTTGTTCTTCCTCAGCAGAAAAGTCAATCAAATCACAAGTCTCTGGAATTGCTGAAAATCCAGGGCACGGGTTGGCTGCACTTGGGCCCAGTGCCAACACTTTGGCAGGTGACTCATAATCTATAACATCCTCTGGTGAACGGTCAATTAAATCCATACATTCTGTGGTCTGTGGCTGGAGAGATGAGCTGACTGCTCCATCTCCGGTACCCTCATCCAGCTGCTGAACAGACGCATTCCTCCATCCAAGATCATCTCATGCAAAAACAGGATCATCAAAGGTCAGTCAGCACTTGCTGCATCCACAAGACCTCCGTGTCCATAGCTGAGGGGGCAGGTTGGCAAAACACACACTGATACTCTGCCATATTGCCGACTCTTCAGACAGGATTTCAGAGTTGTCAGCTGGTATTTCCTGATAGTTCCAGGTAAAGGGAGCCCAGACCTGCTGCCAAGCAGAATCTAGCAGCTGACTGTATGCAATCTCCAGCTCCTATTCCTGATTGGCTAGAAAATCCAAATCTTCCAGTGCCCAGGGAACTTCTGAGACATTCAGCATCTGTTCTCTGTATTCCGAGATTTCTTCCAAACGCCACTCCAAATCGCTCCCAAAGTCAGGATCCTGTGACAGCCTCTCTAATAACAGGCCCAGGCCCCCGTAGCCAAAGCCTTCTGTTGGGGTGTTGTTCCCTGTCCATGGGCACACTTGGGCTACATACCAGCAGAGGGCTCTGTAGCTCTCGTCCAACCGCATCTCCACCTGGAGCAGCCTGGTTAACTCAGCTTTCCATTCCTTATGGGGTTGTTCCCCCAAAAACACCATTCGCACTTCGTACCGCGACCAGTACCTTTCCTGGAAGGAGGAGAGAATTTTTCCCTGGTGTCATTGTTCATGGGCTGGCACTTCCTTCCAGAGTTCCTAGCAGATAGAATCGAACCATCCCAGCAGGACCTGCTCTGATACTGGTCCTCTGTGCTGCATCTCTCGCAACCTCCTTCCGAATTCCTCTTCCATGGCGGCTGGTATCTGTACCTCTCCTCTCCTCTCCCGCTATCCAGACCTTGGATCCAGGTGGAGGTTTGGATGTCCCAGATAGCAGGAAGCATCCCACTGCTTGCCACCAATGTAACGAAACGTCCCACTCTCCCTTTGATTGCTTTCGTCATACACCGCTTCCTCAAAGTCTGAAGATAGATATCAGATATTCCAACCGCTGATAACAACAAACAAGACAATACTTGTTTGGTTGCTCACTATGAACTCTTTATTAGAACAAGAATACAGTCTTATATACAGTTGAAGAGGAGGTTCCCCCCTCCTGCTCAGAAACATAAATTAACATGAGCTAATTAACGAATCCCTTAGGCTTAATGTACACAGGACATTTTTACAACCGCTCCTGAACGATTTAACTTGACAGATAGTAACCCACGTTTAAAATGTCCGTTAGGCGTATTTACATGCAGCGTTTTGACGCTTTTGCTTTTAGAAGCGTTTGAAATAATCTGTGCTTTCAACATTTTGTTGAAGTGGAAATAAAACAACGTGAGAAAATGTAGACTTTTCAAGATACTCTTCTTTAAGATCTAGGAATTCCACAGGTGGGATATGCATGATATGTGTCCACAAGCCTCGAGGTATGGCGCAGAGCTCTGAATATTATTATTTATTTTATCATGGAATGTTGGAAAACAACACAAACACAGGCAATCTCTGGTAAGAGATGGAGGTATTCGACAAAGAAAGGTTTTGAGATATCTCTGGTAAGATGATGGCCTGCCTATGGCAGTGCTCCACTGTGAGAGGTCCTGACATATCTCTGGTACGGTGATGACCTGTCTATGGATGTGCTCCACTGCAAAAGGTCCTGCGGTATCTCTGGTAAGATAATGACTTGTCTATGGAGGTGCTCTACTATGAGAGGTTGTGAGGTATCTCTGGTAAGGTGATGACCTGTCTATGGAGGTGCCACACTGCGGGAGGTTCTGAGGTATCTCTGGTAAGATGACCACCTGTCTATAGAGGTGCTCCACTATGAGAGGTTCTGAGGTATCTCCAGTAGGATCATAATCTGTCTATGGAGGTGCTCCACTATGAACAGTTCTGAGGTATCTCTGGTAAGATGATAACCTGCCTATGACGGTGCTCCATTGAAGGAGATCCTGAGGTATCTCTGGTAAGATGATGACCGGTCTATAGAGGTGCTCTACTATGAGCGGTTCTGAGGTATCTCTGGTAAGATGATGACCTGTCTACGGAGATGCTCCACTGCGGGAGGTCCTGAGGTACATCAATCTGTAATCATCTTTGTCAGTTTGGACTAACAATGGCTCGCAGGATCCTCTATTTTTAGTTATTAAATATTATAAAATAATGTTTGGTAGAGATCTGCACAGAGTTGGGGAGTTTTAGAGATAAATATAAATTAAATAAACTTTATACACAATGGGATGGCAGTTCCTGGAATTTGTTAAGGCAGAGTACTGTATATGCTATTCAAGATGAGTGCTGATCTATCATAAACCGCAGAAATAAAAGATCTCACACAGGTTCTGTGGGCTGCCAAGTCCCAAATATTACAAAATAATATATTTGATTATTATAGATATTTAGACATAAATTAACATCCAATTTCATTATAATACAGAATATCTAGATCCACAAACATTTATATACTGCACCTTACCAGTCCTTAGATGTGATGGCTGCATTGGTTTTCAGTTTTTAGTCTAAGGACATAACCTACAGAAAATGACTTGTTTTAATATAGCAGAATATTTATTCAGCAATCCATCACGTAATGGAGATGAAGAAAGGTGGACATGTTAGAAGTCCAGCCTGGGTGACAACCAGGAGTCCCTCCACAGAGAAAAGATTGCAGACACAATGGGACAGGAAGTGTGTTAAACATGGGACCACCGGGTGAAAATTAAGGCAAAACACGGCTGAAAAAAGAAAGCCAATGCAGCCATCACATTTAAGGACAGGTAAGTTGCAATATTTGACATTTTTTGTTTTGATTGAAAAATCCAGGGAAACATAAAAACGAACATATATCTGTTCTCAACAATGGCAGTTTGATGTAAGAAGTTTCTGATGCGAAGCGTCTGACTGAGAACCAGTGAGAATGGTGGTTTGCCAGGATCTCATCCTCTACGCAAGGGATCCCAAACTTTCTAAACAAATGGCCAGTTCACTGACCTAAGGTGGCCAGTGAGAGTGGGAAATGCCCCATCATCAGTGGTCAGTAAAAGTCAACAAAGCCCAAGCTCAATGGGAGCAAATACAGCCCAGGGCTGATGGTTGGTGGAAGTAAAAGAATGAACTAGCACCTCTGGTCAATGAGGAGAAATAGTGTTCCATTGTTGGTCGGGAGGAATTGTGCCCCAATAATGGTGTCAGTGGGAGAAATCGTGCCCCAGGGGCCAGCAAAGAGTTGCAGTTTGGGGACCACTGCCATACACTAAATCACCCAATAAAAACCAAATCCCAAACTGGACACTTACCCTGCCTGCACCACAACACTTTCCCCAACAAGTGAATGGGAATATGTGGTCTATATAGGTCATTGATGTATGTAATGGTTTGCATGGAGTTTTTCTTTTGGTGTTACAATGTAATGATTAGGAATTACAGAGTTCAGTCCAGCAGAGAAAAGGTCTCCTATAAGTTATGGGGGGATGAGGCCGAGAACTGCGCCCGGATCTTCTCATAGCGCTGTAACTCCTGCTGGGACACGGATGGTTGAAGACGACCAGCGGCCTGTAGCAAATGTTCCATGCGTAGAACCAGCTCTGTAGAATGTTCCTTGGCACCTACAAGATGAGAAGAGAAAGTAACATAACACCCACTTCTGTCACCTGATCCTGAGGGTCAAAGACAGCATGAGAAAATATCTGATTCTAGAGAAATCACAACCCACATTGCAGTCTTTAGAAATCATCAATCAGATAACCCAGAGAAGTTCATTTTATCCTTCCATTCTGATATAATGCACAAAAAGACTGCAGTCCCCACAATGTACTCCTCATCTGACCTCCCCCATTCATTGTGACCTCTTCTGTGACCTCCTTCCACTTTGACCTCACCATGACCCGTCCTTTCATCTTTCCTTTGACCCTCATTCCCAATGACCTCCTCATCTGACATCTCCCATTCTATCTCCACCTCATCATCCTCATTTACCGTGGCTTCACCCCCTCATCGTCCTCATCCACCAGGGCCTCTCACCCTTATCTTTCTCTCCCATTCACTGTGACCTCCATCCACGTTGACCTCACCAAGACTAGTCCGTTCAATGTTCATTTCACCTCTCCCATTCCACTGTGCCCTTTACAATAACCTCTGTGATGGGAGTCACTTTGGGTGGAGGCCCCTCTCATTCACTGTGACCACTTCAGGAGCTCTTTCATCTCCACCATATCTTCCTCATCCACCACGGGGACTCCACCTCATCTTCCTCATCCACCACGGGGACTCCACCTCATCTTCCTCATCCACCACGGGGACTCCACCTCATCTTCCTCATCCACCATGGCGTCTCCCCCTCATCCACCATGGAGTCTCCCCCTCATCTTCCAAGGCGTCACCCCTCATCTACCATGGCTTCTCCTCCTCATCTTCCTCATCTACCATGGCGTCTCCCCCTCATCAACTGCATTGTCTCCACCTCATCTTCCTCATCCACCATGGCCTCTCTACCTAATATTCCTCATGCACCATTTTTTAAAATTTTTTATAGAATGCCCTTTTTAAGCCAAAATAAAAAGATAAATGTTAAATCAATTAGTATTAGTGATTACAGAGCTGAATTATTTGTGTCTATAGTATCTGCCCAAAGTTCAGCTTTAAAGCGTTAGTAGATTCTTGAAAAAAAAAAAAAAAAAAAAAAAAGATTTCCTCCTGCAAGGCATTATCATAATGTGTGGGGTGAACCGCATACTAGCACATTATGGAAGACTTACCTTGAAACCAAGCCCTTCATCGGCGCGCTGTCACCACTGCAGAGGCTTCTATCTTCACCTGGTCTTTCTTTCTGGATTTGCAGGCTGCGGCCGCTTGAATGGCTGAGACGCGATGAAGTCACTTGCATGCGGGAGACTCCGCCATGGCACACAGCTCTGAAGGATCGGCAAGGGTGTGCCGTTCCTTCAGAGCGCATGGGCTAGTGACATCACCGGCTGCTGCTTACTGGAATATCTCCTACAAGTTTAGGAGATATTCATTCTACCTACCTTTATTATAAGCCTACCCGTAGGTAATGATCAAAATGTGGAGATTGCTACCACTCTAAATACCTACACATGGGGACAGCAGTAAGAAAACAATAAAGGTTATCCATGAGCCATCTCATTGGTGTGCACTGCATTGGCCTCCACTCACCTTCCTGAAGGCGTTGAATCTTCTCTTTTATGGCCGCCATCATGGCATCTGCACACAGAGCGTAGAGGTCTGCTCCAGTCAGGGCAGGTGGACAGTATTCTAATACAAGAGACAACTCCACTGCTGGGTCCAGGCAGAACCTACAAGACAGGAAGTGGAGATGAGATCACCAAACCCAGGGACAACCATCACTCATCAAGGTGATAATATAAAACTGACCATTAGAGGATTATGGGGCCCCAACAGGATTCCACATTTTATCAAATGGCTCTAGAAGGGAAGCCGTCAACATTCAAAACATTGTTATTACAATCCTCTAACTTGCGTCTCCTCAGATTCTTGGGCAGCTTGGACCTGGGGCTCCACTATCAGAAATGAAACGCGTTACCTTTGAGTTGTCAGCTCTATAATTGCTGTGTGTTGGGATCACTCTTCTCCAGAAAAGGCTCATCACTGCTTCATCTCCCACAGCTTTCAGTTTTCTATGGAGACTCGACCCCCCCGAATGAGACAGGAGTCCTCCTGTCCAATGACAATGCCTCTACCGCCAATAAGGGACATCTCATGGGAAGGGGGATTGGCAGGAAGAAGGGGAGAGGTTGGGGTTTAAGTCTAAGTGGATGAAGTCATGACTAAATGCGATGAGAAGCCGTCTCTGGAGGAGGAACCTCACACTGCCAGCTCTGGTCACATGGCCATTTGCAGACAATAAACCAATTCTAAAGAGTGTTCAATCCCACGTCCACCGCCATCTATACCTAATAGTGGTGGAGGTATGCCGCCATTACCCATTTCATCTTCTCTGACATGGTGAGCCGAAGATCCTCCTTTCTGATTCAGAGAGCAGGACAGGTTCTCTTTATACCCGGATATCGCTGATATGAAGACATAATAACGGGAACTCACTTGTGTGTTATGGCTTCCAGGACCCGCAGCTGGGACTCCCGATTATCATTAATGCCGACATAAACCAATTTATCAAACCTGGAAGAGAAGACACCAAATCATGAACGTGTCAGATTCCCAGTATGCTCTGCAGAAGAAAAATGTTTAATAGACTATGACCTATGTACTGCGCTGTGAACGGGCGCATTATAATCTGCCATTTATTAGACAATGATGGTCCTCCATTGAGGGATACGGGGTCTCTGAACGGATCTTCATATAAATCTGAAGCCAAACCCTTCCATTGTATTTTGGTGGAGCAGAGGAAGGCTGAATCGGCTGTTGTTTTACCATCTGTATCTCATTGGGGAGATTTCCCTTCACTTCCTGTCCTGTACACTGCACAGGAAGTGGGAGGAGATATTTCCAATGTTAGGGAGATCTCCTAAGTTGTCACAGAAAGAGGTGTTCCCATTAGAGATTTCCCCTCTATTCTGGGTCTAGTGGCAACCCGAAATCAAGGTCTTACCCTCACTTTCATTACCGGAGACATTGGTGATCCGGACAATTATAGGAGACTGAATCCCCCTACTGAGGACACAGACTGCAAAATAAAGAGCTGACAGTGGTTCTAACCCCCCCCCCCCCCCCCCAAATCTAGAGGAAATGGTTTTCCCTTAGTTATAGGAGGACTCGGAGTGTCTTGTGGTGCGGACGTTTGCCGTCTCCCCGGGATCGGTAACGTTTCATTACCATCACTGACACAACCCTGGATGGGTTTAAAGTTGTCTATTGGAATTCCATCAGAGAGACACATGGGGTGGAGGAATGGTGTCACCTCCTCATTAGAAGAATTTCTTTATAGGTGACAGTCTGAACCTAGGTGGGCCTGTTCCTTGTCATGGGATGGACATGGATAGCTCAGGACCAAGCCCCCCCCCCCCTTTTCTACCAGCATGCCTCAGTCCAGAACCATGGGGTGGTGGGACCGGCAAACTCCACCGACTTGTAGGAGTCTTACCAGGTTGTTGGGTCCCTGAGAGGCTGAGTTGGGTGTCAGTCCAGGCACCTGGCAGATCCAGACTTTATTGTCGGGATGACACGGTGCCTGGACTGATTCCTATGACGTCAGCAGAAAGCGTACTTCAGATCGCTCTCTGCTGAAAACGAATTGTACCCAAGCGATCGATTGGGGAAGCCCAGCCAAACAAGCTTTCCCTGGACTTCTCTTCCTTTTTGAGTTACTTGGCCCAATATATCATTTACTCTCACCAATAGAGGGCGCTCTAAGGTCCTTTCAACATCTCTTCTATATTTATATGGAACGATTTCTATTTATCTTTATTTTATATATAGATAGTCTTTTATTACTATATTATTGTTGCTGCCCTCGAGTCATAATGTATAGGAGACGTATATATTCTTTAAAGATTGTGAATGTAACATGAGAGCCAAAGTTTCTTTATGTAAAACGCATGTCAATTTTTTATATTTTACACTATGTATATTTATACGACTATTTTTGTTTTCAGCAGCTGCTACATAGCAACGCCATCCAGACTGCATCTATCTGTATATATTATATATGAGAGGTAACTTTGATCCCGTGTCCTGTGAGGTTCTTTTTGTGTTTTTGTATGTCAGACCTCTAGCGCTGGACTACTCTAAAATGGCGCCGTTGTTCCGCCAGAATCAGTGACCCATTAGATTAGATAACGGGAGTCACGTTCTGTCACTACACCGCAACGGCCATCTTGCTACACCCTGCACTCGGCCGCAGTAAGCCTGTGTTTTGTCAGATTAGGCAATCCGTCAGAATTTGTAATGGAAGTGACGTTCCATTGCGACCATCTTGCTACACCCCGCACTCCTCCACAGTAAGGATACAGTCAGAAGGCGGCAAGCGGCCATCTTGCTACACCCACCCAAGTCTGGCATTTCATACTTATTTTTACCAGTAAGCTGAGCTTATATAGTGAAATACAGGATTTAGAAATCCATCGGACTGTTCTCATGTTGAATCAAAAAAATCTGCGGTCTTCTTTCAGATCAGCAAACCTGTGAAATCAGCACGCTTGCCGCTGCTTTCAAAAATCAACATCAAAATAGTCAGATGGAATTCTAAATCCTGTATGTCCGCTGTCGCCTTCTGAATGCAGGCTTACTGCAGATGAGTGCGAGGTGTACCAAGATGGCCGCCGTGGTGTAGTGATGGAACATCACTTCTGTTACCTAATCTGACGGGTCGCTGATTCTGACGGAACAGCAGGAGATAAACAGGAAGTGACGTAGTACAAACTGGAAGTAGCGTCTGGAACGCAAGCCGGAGCCGCACTTCTGGCCTGTACATCGGTGTGCGTTTCAGACTTCCATCTAATGCCGGGAACGTCTCCAGTAAGGCGGTCCACGGCACAGTAGACAAGTGAACCCAGAATAGATACTGTACAGCCACCCTTTAGAGCACATTAAGCAGCACTGAGACTCCATATAGGGAAGCAGCATGTGTATACAAGAAGCACGGCTCTATATGAAAGTAGGAATCCCTCCCCCTTTTCTATTATGGGAGGAGTCTTTGGTTCTCATGTGGGAGGGTGAAAGCATTGAAAATGCTGGATGATCATTTGTTGTTTGGCTCTGATGAAGAAGATCTCCTTCGAAACGCGTCAGCCGGCAGGGACCCTGGTGAGGTCCTCCTTGGAAGAGAGGCTTTGGTAAAGCCGGCAGTCTGTAGCCACTTGTTGAGTGGCCTGTTGAGCGCGTTTATGACCTTCACTTGTGAGCGGTTCTATTTTATCTTCAATAAATGCCCGATAATGCCAGTGCGCCCCCTGGGCGTTTATCTATCTTCTGGAGAGAGACTAGGAAAATGGAACGGCCTTGAGGGAAGCAACCATCAGGCCTGAGAGGACTGCCATGCAGAAGAGGTGACTCAGACGACTACCGGACCGAAGAGCTGACATCAAAACTCATCTCTTCAGGAAAGCCGATCACATCTCCAACTCATCTCCTACCACTTCCATCAGCTCATCCCCCACAGCTACAACCTTTTGTACCACCTGCCCCACCTTATTAGATTGTAAGCTCTTCTGAACAGGGCCCTCCTAATCCTCTTGTATTTTATTGTATTATAACTGTATTGTCTCCCTTTTATATTGTAAAGTGCTGAGTAAACTGTTGGAGTCATATAAATCCTGTATTATAATAATAATCTGAGACCAGCGGGCCTCAGGTTTCTTCTCTGGCCTGAGTTGAGCATGGAACTAGGTCCTCTAAAGGACGAGTCTGTCTACTGGGATGGTAAACACCGCGCTGACCCGAAAACACAGCTGAATCCCCCGAGGGGCTGGACCACTTCTGCACAAAATCCTCACTAAATGAATACAAGGCACCAGAATGGACCGAGGACTAGAAACGGCCCCGGAATGGACCGAGGACTGGAAACGGCCCCGGAATGGACCGAGGACTGGAAACGGCCCCGGAATGGACCGAGGACTGGAAACGGCCCCGGAATGGACCGAGGACTGGAAACGGCCCCGGAATGGACCGAGGACTGGAAACGGCCCCGGAATGGACCGAGGACTGGAAACGGCCCCGGAATGGACCGAGGACTGGAAACGGCCTCGGAATGGACCGAGGACTGGAAACGGCCCCCGGAATGGACCGAGGACTGGAAACGGCTCCCGGAATGGACCGAGGACTGGAAACGGCCCCCGGAATGGACCGAGGACTGGAAACGGCCCCCGGAATGGACCGAGGACTGGAAACGGCCCCCGGAATGGACCGAGGACTAGAACGAGCCCCCCGGAATGGACTGAGGACTAGAACGAGCCCCCCGGAATGGCCGAGGACTGGAAACGGCCCCCGGAATGGACCGAGGACTAGAAAGAGCCCCCACGGAACGGACCGAGGACTGGAAACGGCCCCCGGAATAGACCGAGGACTGGAAACGGCCCCCGGAATGGACCGAGGACTAGAAAGAGCCCCCCGGAACGGACAGAGGACTGGAAACGGCCCCCAGAATTGACCAAAGACTGGAAACGGCCCCCAGAATTGACCGAGGACTGGAAACGGCCCCCGGAATGGATCAAGGACTGGAAACGGCCCCTGGAATGGACCAAGGACTGGAAACGGCCCCCGGAATAGACCGAGGACTGGAAACGGCCCCTGGAATGGACCGAGGACTAGAAAGAGCCCCCCGGAACGGACAGAGGACTGGAAACGGCCCCCAGAATTGACCAAGGACTGGAAACGGCCCCCAGAATTGACCGAGGACTGGAAACGGCCCCCGGAATGGATAAAGTACTGGAAACGGCCCCTGGAATGGACCAAGGACTGGAAACGGCCCCCGGAATGGACCGAGGACTGGAAACGGCCCCTGGAATGGACCAAGGACTGGAAACGGCACCCGGAATGGACCAAGGACTGTAAAAGGCCCCCGGAATGGACCGAGGACTGTAAAAGGCCCCGGCAGGAGACACCGGTTAATTCTCGAGTTTCAGTACGGTGCACACTGCATGAATGAAATTGTCTCCTTTCATCAGGGAGTCTAAGGCCAGATAAAGAACCCTAACCCTATATATCCCCTCCTCCCAGCTTCTAAAATCCATCCCCAGTTCATTTATCTCACCCCCATCTTATTTATCACATCCCCACTATATAATCATTACTCCCTCAGGAGATATACAGCAGATATTCTGACATGCAGTGGGGCAAAAAAGCATTTGGTCACCACCAATTGTACAAGTTCTCCCACTTAAAAATATGAGAGAGGCCTGTAATTGTCATCATAGGTAGACCTCAACTATGAGAGACAAAATGTGGAAACAAATCCAATCACATTGTCTGATTTTTGAAATAATTTATTTGCCAATTATGGTGGAAAATAAGTATTTGGTCTCCTACAAACAAGCGAGATTTCTGGCTCTCACAGACCTGTATCTTCTTCTTAAAGAGGCTCCTCTCTCCTCCTCTCATCACCTGTATTAATGGCACCTGTTTGAACTTGTTATCAGTATAAAAGACACCTGTCCACAACCTCAAACAGTCACACTCCAAACTCCACTATGGTGAAGACCAAAGAGCTGTCAAAGGACACCAGAAACAAAATTGTAGACCTGCACCAGGCTGGGAAGACTGAATCTGCAATAGGCAAGCAGTTTGGTGTGAAGAAATCAACTGTGGGAGCAATAATTAGAAAATGGAAGACATACAAGACCACTGATAATCTCCCTCGATCTGGGGCTCCACGCAAGATCTCATCCCGTGGGGTCAAAATGATCACAAGAACGGTGAGCAAAAATCCCAGAACCACACGGGGGACCTAGTGAATGACCTGCAGAGAGCTGGGACCAATGTAACAAAATCTACCATCAGTAACACACTACGCCGCCAGGGACTCAGATCCTGCAGTGCCAGACGTGTCCCTCTGCTTAAGCCAGTACATGTCCGGGCCCATCTGAGGTTTACTAGAGAGCATTTGGATGATCCAGAAGAGGATTGGGAGAATGTCAGATGGTCAGATGAAACCAAAGTAGAACTGTTTAGTAGAAACACAACTCGTCGTGTTTGGAGGAGAGAGAATGCTGAGTTGCAACCAAAGAACACCATACCTACTGTGAAGCATGGGGGTGGCAACATCATGCTTTGGGGCTGTTTCTCTGCAAAGGGAACAGGACGACTGATCCGTGTACATGAAAGAATGAATGGGGCCATGTATCGTGAGATTTTGAGTGCAAACCTCCTCCCATCAGCAAGGGCATTGAAGATGAAATGTGGCTGGGTCTTTCAGCATGACAATGATCCCAAACACACCGCCCGGGCAACGAAGGAGTGGCTTCGTAAGAAGCATTTCAAGGTCCTGGAGTGGCCTAGCCAGTCTCCAGATCTCAACCCCATAGAAAACCTTTGGAGGGAGTTGAAAGTCCGTGTTGCCCAGTGACAGCCCCAAAACATCACTGCTCTAGAGGAGATCTGCATGGAGGAATGGGCCAACATACCAGCAACAGTGTGTGACAACCTTGTGAAGACTTACAGAAAACGTTTGACCTCTGTCATTGCCAACAAAGGAGATATAACAAAGTATTGAGATGAACTTTTCATATTCACCAAATACTTATTTTCCACCATAATTTGCAAATAAATTCTTTCAAAAATCAGAGAATGTGATTGGATTTGTTTCCACATTTTGTCTCTCATAGTTGAGGTCTACCTATGATGACCATTACAGGCCTCTCTCATCTTTATAAGTGGCAGAACTTGTACAATTGGTGGTGACTAAATACTTTTTTGCCCCACTGTAATGTATCCCGTATATCACAACTGGCAATAATAGAATATATTGGGATCCCAGCTGATAGACAAGGACTGAACTACAATATAAAATGGTGAGAGGTAACAGCTCCACCCACAGAGGCGGTCTTATTGGTTGTGTGCAGAGTCAGCATATTTTCTCCGATCTTCTCGAGGACTCCAATCTGTGGGCTCTGTACTATGAAAGATCGAAATCCGATTGGTTGGAACCGACGCATGAGTGTTTGTACGCATTCTCCTAATTCTGCCCGGGATCTGCAAGAACATTGAGAGACGATCGCTCACCTCCCTGGTCGTAGCAGAGCAGAGTCCAAGAGATCTGGTCGATTTGTGGCTCCAATCACAAAGACATCATTTGAGGAGTGCAATCCGTCCATCTCCGCCAACAGCTGGGAAACCACCCTGCAAGAGAACAAAAATAAATCAGAGGGCCTAGAACATTGAGCACCTCACATCACACCGGGGCACCACTCTGTATGTAACGGAACGTCCCACACTCCGCTTGAGTGCTTCCGTCATATACCACTTCCTCCCAGTCTGTATACAGATATCAGATATTTTTAGCCCAATATTACAACCAAGAACTAGGCAGGACTTGTTTGGCTGCAAAGCTGGAACTGTTTATTTAAACAAGAATACAGGCTTTTATACACTTGAGAAGGAGATTCCTCCTCCTGATCATATTACCCTAACAATACAAACTGTAATTAAAAAAGAAAGAAAAAGATGCGCAAAGAAACCGCTACAAATAACAATAAATATTGCTGTGAACAAATTCTCTAAAACATGATAATATGAAAAATTGAGTGGTGTATCAAAAACAAATAGTCCATGTGATCTAAAAAATAAATGAATAAAACCAAAAGTGAATTTATCAAAAACAGAATATCCCAAAATGATCCTTCAAAATTTAGGAGATGGAAAAAGTTCTTCACTTAATCTCGAAAAGCAGGACACATATTCATTTGAATCATCTGGAATACGGAGCATAAAATGCAAATACAAACTGCTTACCAGATCCGTTGGATCTCAAATGATGGAGATCAGAAGCGCGTTGTGCATTAGCCTGCCGGCAGGTGAAGTCCCAGCGATTGAAAGCAGAGAGGAATCCACCTGTTTATCCCGGAATCATCAAGGACAAAACTTCACTCTCCGGGACACTCTCATAAAAGCCAGGATCTGGAGATTCTCATACAAGAGGGCTTCATGGTGCAGTATGTTCCAGCAAAAACAAATCATACAAAGTCCATAAATTCAAGGCATAAATTCCAGCTTTTCGAGGTTAAGTGAAGAACTTTTGCATCTCCTAAATTTTGAAGGATCATTTTGGGATATTCTGTTTTTCATAAATTCAATTTTGTTTTTATTCATTTATTTTTTATATCACATGGACGTTTTGTTTTTGATACACCACTCAATTTTTCATATTATCATGTTTTAGAGAATTTGTTCACAGCAATATTTATTGTTATTTGTAGCGGTTTCTTTGCGCATCTTTTTCTTTTTGAATATTGGTTTTAGGTTTTGGTATTTGACCTATAGAGGCGCAGCATTTAATCACGCTTATATTGGATTGGTTAGCGCAAATATCCCCTTATTTTTTAATACAAACTGTAACCAGAAACATAAATTAACATGAAATAATTAACTAATCATTTATCCAGCCTAGGTGACTCCGAGACCTGACATGTCATCTTCAATCTCAGAAGACACAATCCACATTATCAGAAGTATAAACACAGAACTCCTTCACACAATAGCAGACCTACTTACAATAAGCACATTATTGCCGGGGGCCCAGACAAGGTGACTTGCTGATGACATCAACATTAGCTATGAGTCCCACACTGGCAGAGACCATCATGGCCTTTTTAACCACTTGCCTACCGGGCACTTACACCCTCTTCCTGCCCAGGCCATTTTTCAGCGCTGTCGCACTTTGAATGACAATTACGCGGTCATGCTACACTGTACACAATCACATTTTTTATCATTTTCTTCACACAAATAGAGCTTTCTTTTGGTGGTATTTAATCACTGCTGGGTTTTTTATCGTTTACACAAAAAAAAGACCAAAAATTTTGAAAAAAAAATGTTTTTTACTTTTTTTCTGTCAGTAAACTTTGTAACAAAGTAATTTTTCGCCTTCACTGATGTGCGCTGATGAGGAGGCACTAATATGCCGCACTTATGGGTACTGATAGGTGGCACTGATGGGCACTAATAGATGGCACTGGTGGGCATTGATGGGTGGCACTGATGGGCGACACTGATGGGCATTGATCGACAGCAGTGATGGGCACTGATTGCCAGCACTGACTGGTATCGCTAATTGGCTCTGATTGGTGGCTCTTGTGGGCAGTGGTGGGCACTGATTACATTTCTAGATGTCTCCCTGCGTGGAGATGCCGCTGATCAACTCTCCTCGCCACACACTCTGTCCGTGTGAGGCGAGGAGAGCTGATTACCGGCATCTCTGTATTTAACCATGTGATCCAATCACAGCCGATCACATGTAAAGAGCCGCAGACGCGGCTCTTTACAGAGATCGGGGTTGCGCCGTGCCCTAGCAAGGGTGCGCGTGAGCGGCCGCTCTGGGACGCCCTCATATGACATCGTCCCAGAACGAGAGTCGCACTGCCCCGCTGTCATTGGACGGTGGGCGGGCAGCAAGCAGTTAATAATGTCGTTTTGTATTACATAACAGAACATCTTCCTAAATGCTTGTAGCTCCCTCAAATGTCGGGTCCCATAGTCCTGTATCCGGGTCCTCCAGGGCCCATAGTCCTGTATCCGGGTCCTCCAGGGCCCATAGTCCTGTATCCGGGTCCTCCAGGGCCCATAGTCATGTATCCGGGTCCTCCAGGGCCCATAGTCATGTATCCGGGTCCTCCAGGGCCCATAGTCCTGTATCCGGGTCCTCCAGGGCCCATAGTCGTGTATCCGGGTCCTCCAGGGCCCATAGTCGTGTATCCGGGTCCTCCAGGGCCCATAGTCATGTATCCGGGTCCTCCAGGGCCCATAGTCCTGTATCCGGGTGCTCCAGGGCCCATAGTCCTGTATCCGGGTCCTCCAGGGCCCATAGTCCTGTATCCGGGTCCTCCAGGGCCCATAGTCCTGTATCCGGGTCCTCCAGGGCCCATAGTCCTGTATCCGGGTCCTCCAGGGCCCATAGTCCTGTATCCGGGTCCTCCAGGGCCCATAGTCCTGTATCCGGGTCCTCCAAGGCCCATAGTCCTGTATCCGGGTCCTCCAGGGCCCATAGTCGTGTATCCGGGTCCTCCAGGGCCCATAGTCCTGTATCCGGGTCCTCCAGGGCCCATAGTCGTGTATCCGGGTCCTCCAGGGCCCATAGTCCTGTATCCGGGTCCTCCAGGGCCCATTGTCCTGTATCCGGGTCCTCCAGGGCCCATAGTCCTGTATCCGGGTCCTCCAGGGCCATAGTCGTGTATCCGGGTCCTCCAGGGCCCATAGTCCTGTATCCGGGTCCTCCAGGGCCCATAGTCGTGTATCCGGGTCCTCCAGGGCCCATAGTCCTGTATCCGGGTCCTCCAGGGCCCATTGTCCTGTATCCGGGTCCTCCAGGGCCCATTGTCCTGTATCCGGGTCCTCCAGGGCCCATAGTCGGTAGGCAAGAGGCTACCATTCAGTCCCCTCCAAAAGCCTCTGTCCCGGGTGAGTCTATCACACTGTACACCCCACATCACCCTGGGGTACCACCCTGTACACGGAGGACCCGTCATCACTCTGGGGCACCACCCTGTACACGGAGGACCCGTCATCACCCTGGGGCACCACCCTGTACACGGAGGACCCGTCATCACACTGGGGCACCACCCTGTACATGGAGGACCCGTCATCACCCTGGGGCACCACCCTGTACACGGAGGACCCGTCATCACCCTGGGGCACCACCCTGTACATGGAGGACCCGTCATCACCCTGGGGCACCACCCTGTACACGGAGGACCCGTCATCACCCTGGGGCACCACCCTGTACACGGAGGACCCGTCATCACACTGGGGCACCACCCTGTACACGGAGGACCCGTCATCACACTGGGGCACCACCCTGTACACGGAGGACCCGTCATCACCCTGGGGCACCACCCTGTACACGGAGGACCCGTCATCACACTGGGGCACCACCCTGTACACGGAGGACCCGTTCATCACCCTGGGGCACCACCCTGTACACGGAGGACCCGTCATCACACTGGGGCACCACCCTGTACACGGAGACCCGTCATCACCCTGGGGTACCACCCTGTACACGGAGGACCCGTCATCACTCTGGGGCACCACCCTGTACACGGAGGACCCGTCATCACCCTGGGGCACCACCCTGTACACGGAGGACCCGTCATCACCCTGGGGCACCACCCTGTACACGGAAGACCCGTCATCACCCTGGGGCACCACCCTGTACACGGAGGAACCGTCATCACACTGGGGCACCACCCTGTACACGGAGGACCCGTCATCACCCTGGGGCACCACCCTGTACACGGAGGAACCGTCATCACCCTGGGGCACCACCCTGTACACGGAGGAACCGTCATCACCCTGGGGTACCACCCTGTACACGGAGGAACCGTCATCACCCTGGGGCACCACCCTGTACACGGAGGAACCGTCATCACCCTGGGGCACCACCCTGTACACGGAGGACCCGTCATCACCCTGGGGCACCACCCTGTACACGGAGGAACCGTCATCACCCTGGGGCACCACCTGTACACGGAGGACCCGTCATCACCCTGGGGCACCACCCTGTACACGGAGGACCCGTCATCACACTGGGGCACCACCCTGTACACGGAGGACCCGTCATCACACTGGGGCACCACCCTGTACATGGAGGACCCATCATCACACTGAGGCACCACCCTGTACACGGAGGACCCGTCATCACCCTGGGGGCACCACCCTGTACACGGAGGACCCGTCATCACACTGGGGCACCACCCTGTACACGGAGGAACCGTCATCACCCTGGGGCACCACCCTGTACACGGAGGACCCGTCATCACACTGGGGCACCACCCTGTACACGGAAGACCCGTCATCACCCTGGGCACCACCCTGTACACGGAGGAACCGTCATCACACTGGGGCACCACCCTGTACACGGAGGACCCGTCATCACCCTGGGGCACCACCCTGTACACGGAGGAACCGTCATCACCCTGGGGCACCACCCTGTACACGGAGGAACCGTCATCACCCTGGGGCACCACCCTGTACACGGAGGAACCGTCATCACCCTGGGGCACCACCCTGTACACGGAGGACCCGTCATCACACTGGGGCACCACCCTGTACACGGAGGAACCGTCATCACCCTGGGGCACCACCCTGTACACGGAGGAACCGTCATCACCCTGGGCACCACCCCTGTACACGGAGGACCCGTCATCACACTGGGGCACCACCCTGTACATGGAGGACCCGTCATCACCCTGGGGCACCACCCTGTACACGGAGGACCCGTCATCACACTGGGGCACCACCCTGTACACGGAGGACCCGTCATCACACTGGGGCACCACCCTGTACACGGAGGACCCGTCATCACACTGGGGCACCACCCTGTACACGGAGGAACCGTCATCACCCTGGGGTACCACCCTGTACACGGAGGACCCGTCATCACACTGGGGCACCACCCTGTACACGGAGGACCCGTCATCACACTGGGGCACCACCCTGTACACGGAGGACCCGTCATCACACTGGGGCACCACCCTGTACACGGAGGACCCGTCATCACACTGGGGCACCACCCTGTACATGGAGGACCCGTCATCACACTGGGGCACCACCCTGTACACGGAGGACCCGTCATCACACTGGGGCACCACCCTGTACATGGAGGACCCGTCATCACACTGGGCACCACCCTGTACACGGAGGAACCGTCATCACACTGGGGCACCACCCTGTACAAGGAGGACCCGTCATCACACTGGGGCACCACCCTGTACACGGAGGAACCGTCATCACACTGGGGCACCACCCTGTACAAGGAGGACCCGTCATCACACTGGGGCAGCACCTATGAGAGAATCTGTGACTGGTTTGCAGTTATTGGAAACATTTTGGTTGTATGGTCCTAATAAGTGTATGCACTGTAATCTTGGAGCTCAAACTTCACTAGAATTATCATTTTTTTAGGCCTTGTTATACCTCAATCAGAATTTGTTTTCATGAGGGATAGTGGGAGGAGCACATCCACCTTTGCGCATGTGAGGTATACACTGGTAGGCATTCACCTCGGATGAGCGGTAGGCAGGCACCTCGGATGAGCGGTAGGCAGGCACCTAGGATGAGCGGTAGGCAGGCACCTCGGATGAGCGGTAGGCAGGCACCTCGGATGAGCGGTAGGCAGGCACCTCGGATGAGCGGTAGGCAGGCACCTCGGATGAGCGGTAGGCAGGCACCTCGGATGAGCGGTAGGCAGGCACCTCGGATGAGCGGTAGGCAGGCACCTCGGATGAGCGGTAGGCAGGCACCTCGGATGAGCGGTAGGCATTCACCTTGGATGAGCGGTAGGCAGGCACCTCGGATGAGCGGTAGGCATGCACCACGGATGAGCGGTAGGCAGGCACCTCGGATGAGTGGTAGGCAGGCACCTCGGATGAGCGGTAGGCAGGCACCTCGGATGAGCGGTAGGCATGCACCTTGGATGAGCGGTAGGCATGCACCACGGATGAGCGGTAGGCATGCACCTCGGATGAGTGGTAGGCAGGCACCTCGGATGAGCGGTAGGCATGCACCTTGGATGAGCGGTAGGCAGGCACCTCGGATGAGCGGTAGGCATGCACCTCGGATGAGCGGTAGGCATGCACCTTGGATGAGCGGTAGGCATGTACCTCGGATGAGCGGTGGGCAGTCATGTTGGAACAGGGAAGGGTCCGTCCCCAAACTCCTCCCACAAAGTTGGGAGCATTAAATTGTCCAAAATGTCTTGTTATGCCGAGGCTTTAAGTGTTCCCTTCACTGGAACTAAGGGGCCAAGCCCAACCCCTGAAAAACAACCCCACATCATAATCCCCCCCATCATAATCCCCCCTCCACCCCCACATCATAATCCCCCTCCCCCTACACCATAATCCCCCCTCCCCCGCACCATAATCCCCACCCTACACCATAATCCCCCTGTCACGGAACGTCCCACACTCCGCTTGAGTGCTTCCGTCATATACCACTTCCTCCCAGTCTGTATACAGATAACAGATATTCCAACCTCTCTGAGCATCAAGACAAGGCGACACTTGCTTGTTGCTACCATGAACTCACTTTATTCAGAACCAGAATACAGTCTTATAATACACAGGCGAAGATTACTCTAACAATACAAACGTAACCT
>JBBHAA010002715.1:0-155024 GCA_037953035.1 Aquarana catesbeiana
ACAAAAATGAGAATTTTATTTTTTTCTGTGATGTGTAAACATGGGTAACACCTTCATTGACACATTCCAGCTATTTGAGGAAAGGCCAAGTCAGCGCGACGCTTTGATGCGCCGTAAGAGAAAATCTGGGAAGAGCTTCAAATCTTTTAAAACGTATTAATGGAGCTCACAGATGAGAGATTAAAGCAAAAAAATCAAAACGTCTCTAAAGTTAACCTGTTACATAATAATTTAATCGATATCGCACACATGGGGGGAAGAAGGTGAATGAGAACTATGCGGAGGGAATGTTAAGCTCGAAATATCTGTGAGTTTCATGCGGTGTTTGCCGTTCCGCACCCAAAGGAGGAGGCCTCCGGGGTGGGTGGCGTGTCCCGGCACTCCTCCGGAACCTCTCCCTGATTCCAACCACTGTCCCTGACAGACCGGTATCCTACCCTACCCCTACCACTCCCAAAAAGCGCACCAAACCCAAGAGCCAGGGTCTTAACCTCCGGAAGATTTACCCCCCTTAATGGGGATGTAAACCCTCGAGGTTTGCATTCTATGCATTAAGGTGAAAAACCTTATGTGATGCTTCCCCCCCCCCACCCAGAGCCCCCCTTTTACTTGCCTGAACCCTGTCTTTCCATCGACAGGGAGGAGCCCAGCAACTCCAGCCGGTGTCTCGGCTCCTGATTGGATAGATTGATAGCAGAGCAGCCATTGGCTCCCGCTGCTGTCAATCAAATCCAATGACGCAGGAGCCGGGGGGCGGGGCCGAGTCCTGCTGTCTGTGTCAATGGACGCAGCAGCAGAAGACACGGGAGCCAGCCAATGGGGCACTCGAGAAGAGGAGGAGCCGGGAGCGCCGCTGAGGGGCCCCAGAAGAGGAGGATCGGGGCCACTCTGTGCAAAACCAACTGCACAGAGGAGGTAAGTATAACATGTTTGTTTTTATTTGTTTTTTTATTGTTCTTTAACTAACCTTTACATATCCTTTAATGACCAGGCCATTTTTTGTGATACAGCACTGCGTTATTTAACTGACAATTGCGCAGTCGTGCGACGCTGTACACAAATAAAATTTATGTAATTGTTTTCCCACAAATAGAGCTTTCTTTTGGTGGTATTTGATCACCTCTGCGGTCTTATTTTTTCTGCTAAAAACAAAAAAAAGCGACAATTTTGAAAAAAAACAATGTTTTTTACTTTCTGCTATAAAACATATCAGATAAAAAATGTAATTTCTTCATCAATTTAGGCCAATATGTATTCTGCTACAGGTTTTTGGTAAAAAAAAAAAATCCCAATAAGCGTATATTGATTGGTTTTGCACAAATGTTATTCTGTCTACAAACTATGGGATATAAACTGGATTTTTTTTTTATTTTTAATTTTTTTTTTAGGTAACATTGCAGTGGAAAAATAAACAGTCTCCACTCTAATTCATCCCAAAGGTGTTCTATCGGGTTGAGGTCAGGACTCTGTGCAAGCCAGTCAAGTTCCTCCACCCCAAACTCGCTCTTCCATGTCTTTATGGACTAGGGTTGCCAAACTCCCACAGCATTTTTTACTGACAAAACATGGGAAATTTACTGGCGGAGCACGTTTTTTACTGGCAGCCTGAGATATTACAGAATTCTTATTGTAAACTAACACTGTGAATATTTAAACAGTATAAACATGATATGGAAACACTGACAATACCTGGTAACAAAGTAATTTGATTGATTTACACTTAAAAAGTCAATACAGCATGAAATTATCAGCCCTTGATGTTTACTGACAGTTGTAAAAAAAAATCACAGATTTTTACAAACTGTCAGTAAATTTACTGGCGATTGGCAACCCTGTTATGGACCTTGCTTTGTGCACTGGTCCAAATCATTTGGTGGAGGAGGGGGGGGGGGGGATTATGGTGTGGGGTTGTTTTTCAGGGGTTGGGTTTGGCCCCCTTAGTTCCAGTGAAGGGAACTCTTAAGGCGTCAGCATACCAAGACATTTTGGACAATTTCATGCTCCCAACTTTGTGGGAACAGTTTGGGGACGGTCCCTTCCTGTTCCAACATGACTGCCCACCAGTGCACAAAGCAAGGTCCATAAAGACATGGATGAGCGGGTTTGGGGTGGAGGAACTTGACTGGCCTGCACAGAGTCCTGACCTCAACCCAATAAAACACCTTTGGGATGAATTAGAGCGGAGACTGTAAACCAGGCCTTCTCATCCAACATCAGTGCCTGACCTCACAAATGCTCTTCTGGAAGAATGGTCAAACATTCCCATAGACACCCTCCTAAACCTTGTGGACGGCCTTCCCAGAAGAACTGAAGCTGTTATAGCTGCAAAGGGCGGAGCCAACTCAATACTGAACCCTACGGACTAAGACTGGGATGTCATTAAAGTTCATGTGTGTGTAAAGGCAGGTGTCCCAATACTTTTGGTAATATAGCGTATATTCCATTGGTGAATGACCCCTCTTTGCCCTATTCTATTTATCATGTGGCATGCTGTGCTTGGGAGATTATCTCCAACTGATGTTATTGGAGCAATGCCATGGTAGTACCTTTTGCTCCTGATGAAGCAGAATACGCGAAACATGTTGAACCTTATGTGAAGGGGTGGTGGAGCTCTCTATAGGTTTGAATTTGTACCTGTCACTGGCTATAGCTGTCACACGGATGTTTACATCACAGCGGTCACATGATCAGAAAGTTCCCGATCAGAAGCATGCGTTGGGTGCTTCCCGGTACCCGCCAGTTACTTTTTGAATACAGTAGTGACGGGGGGGGGGGGGGGGGGGCAGGCTGGTTTTATTTGGAAAACCTTTAAGATGCTGAGCGTGGATAAAGTCCTTGTCATGAGCAATAAACATGTGCGGTTCATTTCGTTCCGAATTTAAATTCTGACAAATTTTTCATCATTCGGAAATTCGGATGTATCCAAATTTCTGAATTATAGTAGCAATGAGTTTTAACGAATCCAAAATACCTATTTAAAATTTCGGATGAAATTTGAAGAGTTTTCTAGTCAAATTCTAATTTGAATTGAATTCGAATTTCCGAGAAGCATAAAATAGAATAGATAATAAAGGAATAAAATAGAAAACAATCTCATAGAAAATAAAAGAATACAATAGGGTAAAACAGAACAGAATGTAAAACAAAATAACAGAATAAAATAGAATAGAAAAAGACAGGGATAGAATAGAAAATAAAAGAATAGAGTAAAGCAGAACAAAATAGAATAGTACCATTACTACCATTTTTTTACCATTACTAGTAAAAAAAATAAAAATAAAAAATAAATAAATAAAAATATGCCATAATTTGTAGACGCTATAACTTTTGCGCAAACCAATCAATATACACTTACTGTTTTTTTTTCTTTTTTTTTTTTTTATCAAACATATGTAGCAGAATACATATTGGCCTAAATTGATAAAGAAAATAGATTTTCTACATGTTTTTATTGGACTTTTTATAGCAGAAAGTTAAAAATATTGCTTTTTTTGTCAAAATGGTCGCTCTTTTTTTGTCGCTCTTTTTATAGCACAAAGAATTAAAACCGCAGAGGCGATCAAATACCACCAAAAGCAATCTCTATTTGTGTGAAAAAAGGGACATCAATTTTATTTGGGTACAGCGTCGCATGACCGCGCAATTGTCAGTTAAAGTAACGCAGTGCCGAATAGCAAAAAAATGGCCTGGTCATTAAAGGGGTTAAATCTTCTGAAGCTGAAGTGGTTAAGCAAAGAATTGCAGCACAAGCGCGGAATGTGTTTTTAATGCATACCGTAATGAGCACAAAAAATGCGCACTTTTACACATTCACAGAACCCCCAGATGTGAATGGACAGTGTGGCTTCATTTACATCTGTGCTGCCAAGTAAGTGCCCCTCCGCCAGCTGTACCACCCTTCTGCCCCCTCTGCCAGCTGTACCACCCTTCTGCCCCCTCCACCAGCTGTACCGCCCTTCTGCCCCCTCCGCCAGCTGTACCACCCTTCTACCCCCTCCGCCAGCTGTACCGCCTTTCTGCCTCCTCTGCCAGCTGTACCACCCTTCTGCCCCCTCCGCCAGCTGTACCGCCTTTCTGCCCCCTCTGCCATCTGTACCGCCTTTCTGCCTCCTCCGCCAGCTGTACCGCCCTTCTGCCCCCTCTGCCATCTGTACCGCCTTTCTGCCTCCTCTGCCAGCTGTACCGCCCTTCTGCCCCCTCTGCCAGCTGTATCGCCTTTCTGCCTCCTCTGCCAGCTGTACCACCCTTCTGCCCCCTCCGCCAGCTGTACTGCCCTTCTGCCCCCTCCACCATCTGTACCGCCTTTCTGCCTCCTCTGCCAGCTGTACCGCCCTTCTGCCCTCTCCGCCAGCTGTACTGCCCTTCTGCCCCCTCCGCCAGCTGTACCGCCTTTCTGTCTCCTTTACCAGCTGTACCGCCTTTCTGCCCCCTCCTTGTACTGCCTTTCTGCCCCCTCCACCAGCTGTGCTGCCCTTCTGCCCCCTCCGCCAGCTGCACCGCCCTTCTGCCCCCTCCACCAGCTGTACCGCCCTTCTGCCCCCTCCGCCAGCTGTACCGCCTTTCTGCCTCCTCCACCAGCTGTGCCACCCTTCTGCCCCCTCCGCCAAATGTATCGCCCTTCTGCCCCCTCCACCAGCTGTACCGCCCTTCTGCCCCCTCCGCCAGCTGTACAGCCCTTCTGCCTCCTCCACCAGCTGTGCCGCACTTCTGCCCTCTCCGCCAGCTGTGCCGCACTTCTGCCCCCTCCGCCAGCTGTACCCCACTCCCGCCCCCTCCGCCAGCTGTACCGCCCTTCTGCCCCCTCCGCAGCTGTACCGCCTTTCTGCCCCCTCCTTGTACTGCCCTTCTGCCCCCTCCGCCAGCTGTGTTGCCCTTCTGCCCCCTCCGCCAGCTGTACCGCCCTTCTGCCCCCTCCGCCAGCTGTACCGCCCTTCTGCCCCCTCCGCCAGCTGTACCGCCTTTCTGCCTCCTCCACCAGCTGTGCCGCCCTTCTGCCCCCTCCGCCAACTGTATCGCCCTTCTGCCCCCTCCGCCAGCTGTACCGCCCTTCTGCCCCCTCCGCCAGCTGTACCGCCCTTCTGCCCCCTCTGCCAGCTGTACCGCCTTTCTGCCCCCTCCTTGTACTGCCCTTCTGCCCCCTCCGCCAGCTGTGCTGCCCTTCTGCCCCCCCGCCAGCTGTACCACCCTTCTGCCCCCTCCGCCAGCTGTACCGCCTTTCCCCCCTCTCCTTGTACCGCCTTTCTGCCCCCTCCTTGTACCGCCCTTCTGCCCCCTCCTTGGCCAGGTGTACGCTGTACACTGGATGGACGATTCCAACTCCGCTCGATGAACAGGAACACTTTTTTCCAGAACAATAAAATTCCTAGATTGTATTCCGGCTTTAGACATCATCACGGAGTATTTCCAGGTGATAACTGCCAGAGAATCCCAAAAACCCGGAGCTGGAATTTCAGGAGATTCACAAAGACAAACTCACAGATTCACTGAAGCCTTACACAGCTCGATGGATCCCTCTAGTGACGGGTGGGGGGAAGGCACCCAAACATACCAATCTGTAACATTGTATTGTCCTTACAGACAACTTTGTATCTATTTTTTGAAGGTCATCAACTTGATACAATGTCTTAAAATATAAACGTGTTATATATTGTTGTACCTTGTGTGTAAAAAAAAAAAAATGAGTTGCTCTGAAGAAAGTAAAATGATTACTTTTCTTGCAGTCTCACACCCCGATCACACTGAATGCGGCTTTGTAATCGCTCTACTTTAGCGAGATTTCAAAGCTGCCAGTCTGTGCCATTTCACATGCGGCTTGCCGACATCTGTGCGACTTAATGAACAGATATCTATGCAAGTCACACATGAAATCGCCAAAAAGGGTGCAGAAACCTTTTTAAAAATGGTGCAAATTGGAGTCGCACCGATTTGAACGGTTCCAAAGGCACAAATAGGGTGCGACTTGTCACATAATATTAAGCTGTCAAATCGCATGACAAGTTGCACCGGTGTGAACGGGGGGGCTAAATAATAACTTTCACTGTGGGATTGTGGGGTTCAGTGCTTAATAAACTATAAATGATGCTTTATGAAGGACATATATGTAGATTCAAACATATCCACTATTTATATAAACATGCTGAGAGTGATAATTGTAGGATTATCATTTATTATTATTATTATTATTATTATTGTTATTATTATTATTATTACCATCATATTATTATTAGAAGTAGTAGTACTAGTAGTATCATCATCATCATATTATTATTATTATTATAGATTTATAAGGCACAAACTGTTTGTGCAGCATTTACAATATAAAGGGAGGCTGTTACAATTGAAGACAAGGTTGACAAGGTAGGGGGGTCCTGCTCCGGTGAGATTACAATCTAAAGGGAGGGGCAGGTGATACAAGAGATAATGACTGTGAAGGATGAGCTGATGGAGGATGTAGTAGTTCCTTCTCTAGGTGGAGGGGGTGAGAGAGAGAGAGGGGGTGGGGTGAAAGAGGGGGGGTGAGAGAGAGAGAGGGGGGTGGGGGTGAGATAGAGAGATGGGGTGGGGGTGAGACAGAGAGGGGGTGGGGGTGAGAGAGAGAGAGGGGGTGGGGGTGAGAGAGGGGGGGTGAGAGAGAGAGAGGGGGTGGGGGTGAGATAGAGAGATGGGGTGGGGGTGAGAGAGAGAGGGGGGTGGGGGTGAGAGAGAGAGGGGGGTGGGGGTGAGAGAGAGAGATGGGGTGGGGGTGAGAAAGAGGGGGTGAGAGAGAGAGAGGGGGTGGGGGTGAGAGAGAGAGGGTGTGGGGGGTGAGAGAGAGGAGGTGAGAGAGAGAGGGGGTGGGGGTGAGAGAGAGAGGGTGTGGGGGTGAGAGGGAGGGGGGTGAGAGAGAGAGAGGGGGTGGGGGTGAGATAGAGAGATGGGGTGGGGGTGAGAGAGAGAGGGGGTGGGGGTGAGAGAGAGAGGGTGTGGGGGTGAGAGAGAGGGGGGTGAGAGAGAGAGAGGGGTGGGGGGTGAGAGAGAGGGGGGTTGAGAGAGAGAGGGGGTGGGGTGAGAGAGAGGGGGGTGAGAGAGAGAGGGGTGGGGGGTGAGAGAGAGGGGGGTTGAGAGAGAGAGGGGTGGGGTGAGAGAGAGGGGGGTTAAGAGAAAGAGAGGGGGTGGGGGTGAGCTGATGGGCACAGGTAAGGCTGAGCTGATGGGCACTGATCCTACTGCATTGATGGGCACTGGTGAGGCTAAGCTGATGGTCACAGGTAAGTAGACATGTGCGATTAGTTTTGTACGAATCGAAAATTTGTACGAATTTCCTTAAATTCGTAAAATTCGGGAGGATCCAAAATACGAATTGCTATGCTTCCGAATTTTGTACGGAATTTTGTTTACGAATTTCGGATCCAAATTCATAACGAACATTCGTAATTGTTACGAAAAATTCATATTTCGTATGAAATTTTGGACACGAATTACGAAATACGAATTAATTCTAATACGATACGGAATGAAACAAAACAATTTATTGAGGGCGCACATGTCTATAGGTAAGGCTGAGCTGATGGGCACTGATCAGGCTGCATTGATGGGCACTGATAAAGCTGCATTGATGGGCACAGGTAAGGTTGCACTGATGGGCACTGATTAGGCTGCATTGATGGGCAAGGAGGTGCTGATGGGCATGGGTGACTGGCAAGGCTGTGCTGATGGGCACTGGCAAGGCTGCGCTGATGGGCACTGGCAAGTCTGAGCTGATGGGCACTGATCAGGCTGTATTGGTGGGCACAGATAAAGCTGCAATGATGGGCACTGATCAGGCTGCATTGATGGACAGTGGACAGTGGTAAGGCTGAGCTGATGGGCTCTGATGAGGCTGCATTTATGGGCATTGGTGAGGCTGAGCTGATGGGCACAGGTAAGGCTGAGCTGATAGGCACTGATCAGGCTGCATTGAGGGTACTAATCAGGCTGCACTGATGGAAACAGGTAAGGCTGCACTGATGGGCACTGATCAGGCTGCATTGATGGGCACTTGTGAGGCTGCATTGATGGACATTGGGGAGGCTGAGCTGATGGGCACTGATCAGGCTGCATTGATGGGTACAGGTAAGGCTGTATTGATAGGCACTGGTGAGGCTGCACTGATGGGCACTGGTGAGGCTGCATTGGTGAGGCTAAACCGATGGGCACTGGTGTATTTGTCATTGCAGCATGCATACATACAATGATATTGTAAACGAGCAAAAACCATCACAAACACATGCTGACATTACACACACACACACAATGACACCCTAACAATAGAAATCACTTTCTCGAGACCGGGGTACTTAGGATTTTTTTTAGACCTGCAGGGGTACTTCACCATAAAAGGTTGAGAAACACTGCTCTTTACCATTAACGTAAATGCGCACCCCAACTGAATGACCTTTTGGGGGTCGATTTACTAAAGCCAAATAGACTGTTTATTCTGCAAGGAAAACTTCACAAAGCTTAGTGAATGAGCTGAAGCTCTTTTGATTTCCATCAGCCAATCATGTGCAAGAAAACATGTGCAGGGGAAGGGGCTGGTAAATATGTAATTTTCTGTCCCCTTCCTTTCCTGAATGAACACAGTGAGTGATCGGTACCACTCACTCCTGTGTCTATTCATCTCTGAAGCATAGTAAATTGTATTTGGTATGCTTCTGTTTGTGAACGGGCAGGAAGCCTTAGAGTGCTTCCTATTCATTCATCTGTGTAACTGAGGTTACAGAGAAACAGACTGATGTCCTCAGTCACTTTTGGCCAGGGGGGTGGGGGTGGCGGGGCCCTGTCAGGTAGGCTGTATGGGGCCACGTGATTTCAAACAGTAGCCCTGCACACATTACACATTGTTAGGCACACAGTTAACCCCTTGATTGCCCCTAGATGTTAACCCCTTCCCAGTCAGTGTCATTAGTACAGTGACAGTGTATATTATTACCACTGATCACTGTATTATTGTCACTGGTAGAGCCGTCTTTAAGGCAGGGCAAAAGGGGCAGCTGCCCCGGGCCCCATCATTGGAATGCAAAGCAGCTGCCTCATACTTGCCAATTATCCCGGTTTAAATTCCTTTGTCCCTTGAGGTTTTAGTCCCGTGCTGTGTCCTGATATCTCAGTGTGAAGTTCTGTTACTAATGCTTCCCAGCTCTGCCCTATTGCCATGTACAGATGACTCACCTGCAGACCCTGTGTTTACATGTAAATAACCGTCATTGATATGTAAATAGAGGCGGCATTCATATGTATATTATGCCCCCTGAGGTCATATCCACCATCACTTCACTTCTCCTCCCCACTGGGGAGGTAAATGGTCATGCTGGAAAATCCTGCCTACAACTGTGGTCATTAAAGTGGAGTTCCACCCAAAAGTGGAACTTCTGCTTTAAGCACTCCTCGCCCCCTTACATGCCACATTTGGCATGTCATTTTTTGGGGGGAGGGGAGTGGGTTCCTATTAACCTGGGTTCCTGGTTTTGACAGGTACTTCCTGTCCCACTTCCTCCTTCTGTCTTTTAGCCGCCTAGGTGACGGCTCCTCTCCCCCTAGAAGGCCCCATGCACAGTGCGTGCTTGGCTGTGAAGCTGCAAGCTGTCACAGCCGGGCGCCCACAGTTGCAATGACAGCGCTGCAGAGAGGAGGGGGAGAGGAGCGAGGCTTCGGGCGGCCGCGTCGCTGGACCGCGGTACAGGTGAGTGTCTGTTTATTAAAAGTCAGCAGCTACACGTTTTGTACTTAATAAACTGAAAACCGAATGGAACTCCGCTTTAAGCCTAACATCAGCCTGTTCTGCAAAAGTGAGCAAATTGTAGGTGGAACCCTTCTTCAACATTCCATAACATAGTACCACAGCACCGTACATTTGGGTGCATGTGAATACGCACATCACAGCAGATGTATGAGGGTGTCATTACCAATTAATGGCACTTCTGTGTATCTGCTAAAGGGCAGCATGTTTCTGTGGTGTCAGTAAAGCGATTTTTCCCGACACACACAAATGTGAACGCAGGCTAAATGTCTCAGTTACATTGGTGGTCAGAGTAAATCTTCTCATTACATTGGTGGTCAGTGTAAATCTTCTCATTACATTGGGGCTTGGTGTAAAATCCTTTCATTCACACTAGTGGCCAGTGTGAAGGTCCCCCTTACATTGGTGGTCAGTGTAAATCACTCCTTACATTGGAGGTTACTGTGAATGCTCCTATTACATTAGTGGTCAGTGTAAATCCCCATTACATTGGTGGTCACTGCAAATCCCTCCTGACATTGGTGGTCAGTGTAAATTCCCCCTCACAATGGTGGTCAGTGCAAATTCCCCCTCACATTGGTGGTCAGTGCAAATTCCCCCTCACATTGGTGGTCAGTGCAAATTCCCCCTCACATTAGTAACAAGTCCTAGTTGCACCCTCGGAACACCCAATACGAGGACAATATGCGACCGGTCTAAACTATGTGGCATGTTCACCAATGCCAGGAGCATGGCGGACAAGATGGGTGAACTAGAGATACTGTTGTACGAGGAGGATTTGGATTTTGTTGGAATTTCAGAGACCTGGTTCAACAGCTCTCATGATTGGCTGGCAACCATTCAAGGGTATACCCTATACCGCAAGGATAGAGAGGGTAAAAAAGGGGGAGGGGTATGCCTATATATCAAGAATAATATACAAGTGAATGTGAGAGATGACATCACTAAGGGAGCTAGAGAGGAGGTGGAATCCTTATGGGTAGAGCTCCAAAGGGATGAAGCTAAGGGGAAAATAATACTGGGAGTATGCTATAGGCCCCCCAACCTGAGGGAGGAAGTGGAGACGGATCTCCTATCACAATTTGGATTAGCAGCAAGGATGGGAAGTGTTATCATAATGGGGGATTTTAATTATCCAGACATAGACTGGGTGGAGGGAACCGCACATTCATCTAAGGCTCGCCAGTTCCTAAATGTCTTGCAGGACAATTTTATGGGTAAGATGGTAGACGCACCAACTAGAAATAAAACATTACTGGATCTACTGATTACCAACAATACAGACCTGATCACGGATCTGGAAATACGGGGCAATTTAGGTAACAGCGATCACAGGTCAATTAGTTTCAGTATAAATCACACAAATAGGAAACTTAAGGGGAATACAAAGACACTGAATTTCAAAAGAGCCAACTTCCCTAAACTACGAGCCTTGCTAGAAGGTATAAATTGGGTTAAAATCTTAGGAACAAAGAACGCGAAGGAGAGATGGGTTTGCTTTAAGAGCATATTAAATAAGGGCATTAGCCAATGCATCCCGTTGGGTATTAAATTTAAAAGAGCGAACAAAAGTCCTGGATGGCTTAACTCCAATGTAAAAATGCATATAAAAGCAAAGAAGAAGGCCTTCAAAAAATACCAGGCTGAAGGATCATCATCAGCATTCAGACTTTATAAAGAATGCAACAAGAAATGTAAGGGTGCAATTAGGACAGCTAAGATAGAACATGAAAGACACATAGCGGAGGAAAGAAAAAAAAATCCCAAGAAATTCTTTAAGTATGTAAACAGTAAAAAAGGGAGGACAGACCATATCGGCCCCATAAAGAATGAGGAAGGACATCTGGTTACAAAGGATGGGGAGATGGCGAAGGTATTGAATTTATTCTTCTCCTCAGTCTTCACAAGGGAATCGGGGGGGGCTTCAGTAACCAAAACTGCAGTGTTTATCCTCAGGACACAACACAGGAAGCACCTACATGGTTAACAGAGGACAGAATTAAAATTAGACTTGAGAAACTTAACATTAATAAATCACCGGGACCAGATGGCTTGCACCCGAGGGTACATAGGGAACTCAGTCAAGTAATTGCCAGACCATTGTTCCTAATTTTTACTGACAGTCTACTGACTGGAATGGTACCAGCAGATTGGAGAAACGCCAATGTAGCACCAATATTTAAAAAGGGCCCAAAATATATCCCTGGGAATTACAGACCAGTTAGCCTAACATCAATAGTATGTAAACTCTTGGAGAGGATGATAAGGGACTATATACAAGATTTTAGTAATAAGAACAGTATCATTAGCAGTAATCAGCATGGATTCATGAAGAATCGTTCTTGCCAAACCAATCTATGAGTTGCCATCTAGATAAAGGAAGGCCCGTAGACTCGGAATGGTCAGGGGTGGGTAGTGGGGTCCCCCAGGGTTCTGTGCTGGGACCAATCCTATTTAATTTGTTCATAAACGATCTGGAGGATGGGATAAACAGTTCAATCTCTGTATTTGCAGACGATCTAAGCTAAGCAGGGCAATAACTTCTCCGCAGGATGTGGAAACCTTGCAAGATGATCTGAACAAATTAATGGGGGAGGGGCAACGACATGGCAAATGAGGTTCAATGTAGAAAAATGTAAAATAATGCATTTAGGTGGCAAAAATCTGAATGCAATCTATAGACTGGGGGGAGAACCTCTGGGGGAATCTAGGATGGAAAAGGACCTGGGGGTCCTAGTAGATGATAGGCTCAGCAATGGCATGCAATGCCAAGCTGCTGCTAACAAAGCAAATCGAATATTGGCATTAAAAAGGGGATCAACTCCAGAGATAAAACGATAATTCTCCTGCTCTACAAGACTCTGGTCCGGCCGCACCTGGAGTATGCTGTCCAGTTCTGGGCACCAGTCCTCAGGAAGGATGGACTGGAAATGGAGCGAATACAAAGAAGGGCAAAAAGCTAATAAAGCCATAGTTGCCAACAGTCCAAATTTTCCCAGGACAATCCCGATTTTGGTACCCTCGTCCCAATTGGAGGCCGTCCCGATTCTGAATTTTGCCTTTTTTGTCCAGGGAAATCGGGAATGTTTGCTTTTGCAGCAGCTGGCTCCAACAAAATGGCCGCCGGCACCGCCGCTATTTCGTTCCCCTTGTGTTCAGTGGAGAATGGAGGGGGCTCGATCCGTGCAGCCAAGGAATCGGCTTCTCTCTTCACAATACTGAAGCCGGGGTTAGCTGCACAGATCAGCCCCTCCCCTCTCCACTGAACACATGGCGCCAGCCGCTCGTGGAGTTTCTTCTACTCTCTCTTGTCCCTCTCAGTGTAAAGACGCCCAGGCAGCAATGTAACTGTAATGTACAGGACGGGGGGTTAACTATGTACAGGAGGCGGGTTAACAATGTACAGGAGGGGGGGGTTAACAATGTACAGGGGGGGTTAACTATGTACAGGAGGCGGGTTAACAATGTACAGGAGGGGGGTTAACTATGTACAGGAGAGAGGGTTAACTATGTACAGGGGGGTTACTATGCACAGGGGGTAACTATGCACAGGGGGGTAATTATGAACAGGGGGGTAACTATGCACGGGGGAAACTATGCACTATGCACGGGGGGAATACTATGTACAGGGGGGTAACAATGCATGGGGGGTTACTATGTACGGGGGGGTAACTATGCACAGGGGGTAACTATGCACGGGGGAAACTATGCACTATGTACAGGGGGGTTACTATGTACAGGGGGGTAACTATGCACAGGGGGGTAACTATGTACAGGGGGGTAACTAGGGGGAGAGGGGTAACTATGGCTCTGCCTGGGACACTGATGTAAGGACTGAGGCTGGGAACATTCGTGTAAGGACTGACTCTGCTGGGGGTACCTGATACAAGGACGGACTCTGCTGGGGGCACCTGATGCAAGGACAGACTCTGCTGGGGACACTTGATGCAAGGACGGACTCTGCTGGGGGCACCTGATGCAAGGACAGACTCTGCTGGGGGTACCTGATGTAAGGACGGATTCTGCTGGGAGCACCTGATGCAAGAACAGACTCTACTGGGGACACTTCATGCAAGGACGAACTCTGCTGGGGGCGCCTGATGCAACTCTGCTGGTGGCAAGCGACGTGGCAGGTGACACGCTCAGGGATCCCACTGATTCAGCATTATGGTGAGATGATTTCATTCTATATTACAATGTAATAATAGAAATAATGCTCTTCAATCATCCTGACACCATAACAACCATGGTGCCGGGATGATTGAAGTGCTAACACCAGATGTTTGGAATATCTTTATCTGCTGATTGTTCTAGAATACACATATTTCTATTGTTGTGTAGGATCTGGGGCTGCTGTCCCTCCATCCCTCTCCCCCCCTTTCCCCCTTTCCCTCTCCATCCCTCATTCATCTCAGACTCGAACCACACTCCCTTTGAGCCACGACAATTAAGCCACGCCCACTATTTCACGTAAACAACGCCCATTTTCCGACGCAGCGTGCGAAGCGCACCACTTTTTTCCTTTTTCCCTTTGCCACACCTACAAACACATCCCCCCACCCCCTAATTATAATAAGACTCTGCCTACAGCCAAAAAAGTGTCCCGAAAATTATGTAAAGCGTCTGGAGGATCTTAGTTATGAGGAAAGGTTGTGAGCTCTGAACTTATTCTCTCTGGAGAAGAGACGCTTGAGAGGGGATATGATTTCAATGTACAAATACCGGACTGGTGATCCCACACTAGGGAGAAAACTTTATCGAGAAAGAAAGTTTAACAAGACACGTGGCCACTCATTAAAATTAGAAGAAAAGAGGTTTAACCTTAAACTACGTAGAGGGTTCTTTACTGTAAGAGCGGCAAGAATGTGGAATTCCCTTCCACAGGCGGTGGTCTCAGCGGGGGGGCATCGATAGTTTCAAGAAACTATTACATAAGCACCTGAATGACTGTAACATACAGGGATATACAATGTAATACTGACATATAATCACACACATAGGGTGGACTGGATGGACTTGTGTCTTTTCTCAACCTCACCTACTATGTAACTATGTAACTATCTAACATTGGTGATTAGTGTAAATTCCCCATTACATTGGCGGTCAGTGTAGAATCCCCCACTATATACTTGCCAAAGATTTTCTTCTTTGCTCTACATGATTCAGAATTTGCCACAGTGTACTGCCTCCTAAATAATCCCATCCCCCAACACTGCCACTGATCCCATTACCACCCCCCAGCATTGCCTAGGATTTTTCTGTCTATTGATTGGTCCCCTCACCTCCCCAGTCCATGGTGTGCAGGCAGTGAGGAGATGATGTGCTGTAACCTTTAGCAACCAATCAGTGAGCAGTAATGATGTGCACTGACCTCTTGCAACCAATCATTGAGCGGCAAGGATATTCAGTAACCTCTAGAAACCAATCAGTGAGCAGTAAGGATATGCAGTAACCTCTAGCAACCAATCAGTGAGTGGTAAGGATATGCAGTAACCTCTAGCAACTAATTAGTGAGCAGTAATAATGTACAGTGACCTCTAGCAACTAATTAGTGAGTGGTAAGGATGTCCAGTAACCTCTAGCAACCAATCAGTGAGCAGTATTGATGTACAGTAATCTCTAGCAACCAATCAACAAGCAGAAGTCATGTGCTGTAACCTCTAGCAAACAATCAGTGAGCTGTAATGTGTGCTGTAACCTCTAGCAAGCCAGACAGTGAGTGGTAATGATATACTGTAACCTCTAGCAACCAATCACAATCGCTGCCTGATCTGATTCAGTAAACTGCTATTTTTTGTATGTCTCAGAGCAGGTGGAGAACGAAATTAGATTGAGGGGGGGCAAGAAATTGTTTGCCCAGAGTCCAATCAATATTAAAGACGGCCCTGGTCACTGTGGTGATGTCAGTTAGTCAGCTCCCACAGAGTGTCAGATAGTGTCAGATTGTCCATCGCACTATCACAGTTCCTCTATAAGTTGCTGATCGCTGCCATTACTAGTATGAAAACAATAAATAAATAAAAATTGCAGTATATATCCCGTGGATTGTAGACACTATAACTTTCACGCAAACCAATCAATATACACTTATGGGGTGTGCACACGGGCGGACTTTCCGACCGGACTGGTCCGACGGACCGAATCCGGCGGAAAATCCGACCGTGTGTGGGCTGCATCGGGCTTCCGACGGACTGTTTCTTTCGGAAATCCGATGTACTTTAGATTTGAAGCCTGCTTCAAATCTTTATGTCGTAACTCCGCCGGACTCAGTTCCTGACGGAGAGCCCGTTCGTCTGTATGCTGGTCCGACGGACCAGATACGACGCAAGGGCAGGATGCTGCATCTCGCGCTTGCTGCTATAGGAAAAACATATTTTCCTATTGCGGCGAGCGCGGGGCATACCAGGCTGTTAGGTCTGGTATGGATTTTAAGGGGATCCCCCTACGCCAGAAAAACGGCATGGGGTCCCCCCCAAAATACATACCAGACCCTGATCCGAGCACGCAGCCCGGCCGGTCAGGAAAGGGGGTGGGGACGAGCGAACGCCCCCCCCTCCTCCTGAACCGTACCAGGCCGCATGCCCTCAACATGGGGGGGTGCTTTGGGGGAGGGGGGCGCCCTGCGGCCCCCGCCACCCCAAAGCACCTTGTCCCCATGTTGATGAGGACAAGGGTTTCTTCCCGACAACCCTGGCTGTTGGTTGTAGGGGTCTGCGGGCGGGGGGCTTATTGGAATCCGGGAGCACCCTTTAACAAGGGGGGCCCCCAGATCCCGGCCCCCCCCCATGTGAATGAGTACATACCAGACCCGATCCTAGCACGCAGCCCAGCCGGTCAGGAAAGGGGGTGGGGACGAGCGAACGTTGACTTCCTTTTCTAGTCCCGTCGTACCCGAGTCACGTTCACAATGAACGGACTTTAGTCCGTGTGTGGGCAAGTCCGTTCATTCGGAAAGTCCGCCGTAACTCCGTCGAAAGTCCGTCAGGAAGACCGGCGGACATAGTCTGACGGAAAGTCCGGTCGTGTGTACGCTGCATTACTGGGATTTTTTTTACTAAAGACATGTACATTTTTGGCCAAAATTTCTGCAGAAATTAGATTTTTTTTTTTGTTTTTATTGGATATGTTTTATAGCAAAAAATATTGTTTTTTTGAAAATGTTCTGTGTCTTTTCATTTATATAATAAAAAAAGAAAAAAAGCTCAGTGGTGATTAAATACCACCAAAAGAAAGTTCTATTTGTGTGAAAAAAAATGATACAAAATGTAATTTGTGTACAGCGTTGCATGATACGCGCAGTTACCAGTTAACACTTGGACTAGACCCTTCTCACGCTGAAGCGCTGCTTCGGCAGCGGCGCTTTTCAGGCACTTTTAACCCTTTCCTTGCCCGCTAGCGGGGGCTAAAAGCATCCCGCTAGCTGCTGAATAGCGTCGCTAAAATTAAGGTAAAGTGACGCTAAAACTAGCGCCGCTTTACCGGCCCCAGTCTGAAAGGGCTCTTAGCGCAAATCGCCATCATTGTTGGTACTTTGATGCTAAATACTGTTGTTATGGCAGCAGCTAGCTCCCATTACACGGGTATTTTTAACAATGGCGAGTGACTGGCTTTCAGATAAAAGTGGTCCCCATGGCGGATTTGCATTCCGGTCATCTCCGCCACCTACCGGAGCCGTCAATAGATCTCAAAAAGAGGCTTGGCCCTTAAAGTGGAAGTAAACCCCCCTATCGTTTTCAGCCAAGGAAGCCACCATCTTTGCCTCTGTTTAATCTACAACTGCCATGATGCTCCACATGTGATCAGTTATGACGCCAGTCATTGGATGGTTTGACACTTTGGTTGAGAGCACAACCAATGGGAGTCAGTGGCGGCTGGTGAAGTGTTAGGAAGGGGGGCGCCAGACCCCGTCCTTCCTTTTTGACCCCTCCCACTTGGTGAAAATGGGCGTGTTTTCAGCGAAATAGTGGGCGTGGCTCTAAGGTGGTGTGGTTAGCATCTGAGATGAATGAGAGATGGAGGGAGAGGGAGAGAGGGATGGAGGGACAGCAGGCACAGATCCTACACAACAATAGCAATATGTGCATTCTAGAAAGTTTAAATATCAGCAGATAAAGATACTCCAAACACCGGGTGTTAGCACTTCAATCATCCCGGCACCATGGTTGTTATGGTGTCAGGATGATTGAAGCGCATTATTTCTATTATTACATTGTAATATAAAATGAGATCATTCAACTCACCATAATGCAGAATCAGTGGGAGCCCTGAGCGTGTCACTAGCCACGTCGCCTGCCACCAGATGCCAGCAGGTGTCCCCAGTGGAGTCCATCCTTACATCAGGTGCCCCCAGCGGAGTCCGTCCTTACATCAGGTGCCCCCAGCAGAGTCCGTCCTTGCATCAGGTGCCCCCAGCGGAGTCCTTCCTTACATCAGGTGCCCCCAGCGGAGTCCGTCCTTACATCATTGAAGAGCATTATTTCTATTATTACATTGTAATATAGAATGAAATCATCTCACCATAATGCTGAATCAGTGGGATCCCTGAGCGTGTGTCACCTGCCACGTCGCTTGCCACCAGCAGAGTTGCATCAGGCACCCCCAGCAGAGTTCGTCCTTGTATCAAGTGTCCCCAGTAGAGTCTGTTCTTGCATCAGGTGCCCCCAGCAGAGTCCGTCCTTACATCAGGTGCCCCCAGCAGAGTCTGTCCTTGCATCAGGTGCCCCCAGCGGAGTTCCTCCTCACAGTCTGTGTCCCGCAAAATGCAGCCTGTGTCACATAAAATGCAGCCTGTGTCACATAAAATGCAGCCTGTGTCACATAAAATGCAGCCTGTGTTCCACCAAATGCAGCCAGCCTGTGTCACATCAAATCCCCCTTCCCCGTTCTCAGTGGGAGCACAGCGGTGCTTACCTTGCTGTGTTGTCCTCTCCTGCGGTGTCTCCTTCCACTTGCAGCGGCGATGGAGGAGTCCGCTCCTCATACTTCCAGTATTCTCTATCTCGGGTGCAATAGGAGAGAGAAAACAGGAAGTGACATCAAACTCGGATGTCAATCAAACCGTCCGGCCGTAGTAATAGATACTATGAGCGCCGGGCGGAAGCTACTCGGCGCTTCGGAAAGCACAGCAAGGTTTGCATAGACGTGGCGCTTACCATAGTGCACTGCATCTGGCATCCTAACACAGTGCACTTAAGGACCTTTTTTTGTATTCTTTTTTTTAAAGGGCCAGTTTCAAAATTATTTTTTTTACATGTCTTTTTTTTTTTGTGTGACTGCCTGGAGGGAGGGGGGGGGGGCGTGCCCGTGTGCCCCCTATGGATGGACCGCCACTGATGGGAGTGTTACATTTCCGGCACGTTCCAGGAATGAAACTGTTTAATGAATTGGTTTATATCTGCTTTAAGTGGTTAAAGTAGCGCAGTGCTGAAAAAATGGCCCGGTCATGAAGGAGTTAAACCTTCCACTGAGCTAAAGTAGCTAAAGGGTAACTCAATTTTTGTGGGAAAAAAATAGCAAATAAAGAAAAGAAAAAAAAAATAATATTCTAGTATATACAACTATGACACAAGTCATATTGTAATTGAATGTTATTAAAAATGACCTTTCCTTTTCAAACTGCAGCCGCTGTAATTTTCTGTAAAACGCAATACACAAAACGCCCCCCCCCCCTCATTTACTCACCGATTTTACCTGAAGTCTGCAGTAAGATACAAGTCAGATTTTGGGCATCCCCTGCAACAAAAATGTAATTTTTGGTGAGATAAATCATATCTAAAGGGATGCAGACCATGCACTTTACTCATTAGAGCCCTGCAGGTGCAGCAGGTGATTAATAATTATAAAGTCACTCCAATTCACATTCACTCACAGGGACACAGAGAAACAAACAGCTATTTCTTCAGAATTACAAAAAGTAGGAATCCACAACAAAATGTGTTACAATCCCTGCAATGATCACTAGGGCTGAAACGATTAATCGATTAAATTGAATTATAATCCAGGTATTTGCTCCCACTTCCAGGTATAGATATCTGCGGATACTGCGGCTATCTATGCCATATCTGGTGCCTCCTCCATCCCCCCCCCCCCCCACTGTCTTCTGGGAGCCACACAGGTCCCAGAAGACAGCAGGGACCAGCGGGATCATGCAGTGTGACTCGCGCATGCGCAGTAGGGAACCAGGCTGTGAAGCCGCAAGGCTTCACTTCCTAATTCCCCTACCGAAGATGGCGGCGCCTCCACCCCGAGAACCGAGGGACAGATCGGCTTCGGGGTGCCGACACCGCGGGTGCCCTGGACAGGTAAGTGTCCATATTTTAAAAGTCAGCAACTGCAGCATTTGTAGAAAAAAAAGCTACAAAAAGGGTATCTGCTGACTTTTAATAATCGGACACTCGCCCGTCCCACGGTCCAGCGATGCGGGCGCACGAAGCCCCGTTCCTCTCCCCTTCCCCTCTGCAGCGCCGGCATTCTTACTGTGGGCGCCCGGCTGTGGCTTGGTGGGAGGGGGAAACCCGACAGTGCTGGGGGGGATGGGGGGGGGCCAGAGAAGCAAACAGCAATAGGGAGGCGACTGGAGCGGCATATAGAGGAACCGATGCCTTCCATTTCCCTGAAAGTCTGCGGGAGGGAGAGGAGGAGAAGCGGGCATTCAGCGGCTGCATAGAGGGGTCGGTTCTTCTACATGCCGCCCCCCCCACCATTCTCCTATACAGGTGCACACGGGGGCACATTTTAGTGCATTTTTCTTCTATAAATTTGCAGTCCATATCATGTGACTTGAAAAAAATTGTAACAGCCACCATTTTATTCTCCGGGATTTCTGCTTCCAGGAAATGTTTGAGGGTTCTAAGTTTTTTTTTTTCTTAAGAGGTTTGTGATCATTTACAAAATTGCCCCGGACAGTATGTGGGTAATACTTCTGGAGGAGCGTAATATTTGAAGAAACAAAAATTGGGTTTTAAAGCAGGGAGGTGTCTGGATGAGAAATGGAATATGGTAAAGCCTTGGATTGCGAGCAGAATTCGTTCCGGAAACATGCTTGTAATCCAAAACACTCGTATATCAAAGCGAATTTCCCCATAAGAAATAATGGAAACTCAGATGATTCGTTCCACAACCATTTATTCATAAATACTTCAGTTTATAGTCCATATAAAAAGATTGTAGCGATGTGATCGGTTGTGTAACCATAAAATGTCCTTCTACAAGGGGATTAGAAGCTAAATCCAGCAGGAGCTCCAGAGTATAAAAGAGAAAAGAGGCCCCTCTAAGTGTAGCAATATGTTGCTAAATGTTGAACCTTCATTTAATGTAATCATAAAATGTCCATCCACAGATGGAAGCCTCCACAAGGGGATTAGAAGCAAATCCAGCTGGAGCTCCAGAGTATAAAAGAGAAGAGAGGAGCCTCTAAGTGTAGCAATATGTTGGACCTTCATTAAATGTAACCCATATTGCTACACTTAGAGGCTCCTCTCCTCTCTTTTATACTCAATTATGATATGACGCTACTTGTATATCAAGACAACGCTTGTAGATAAAGTCAAAATTGATTAAACTATTTTGCTTGTCTTGCAAAATGCTCTCAAACCAAGTTACTCTCAATCCAAGGCTTTACTGTATCTAGAACCAGTAACCTCAGACTCCTATTAGTCCTAATTTTCAATTTCATCTAGACTGTACCTTTAAGGGATATGAAAAATAAAAGTTGACGAGCTGTGAGGAGTGTAATTCTTCGCTTTCTCTATTGTAGACTTTGTGGAAAGACAAAAAAAAAAAAATTCCGTCCGTCAGAAAGCAGCGGAAGATTTATTGGGGAGGTGAACAGTAAATTTGGGAAGCTTCTGCGAGGGAAAATTTTATGGTTTCAATTTCCAGTTATCAGGTGAGTGTAGAACAGATGCATCACAATAACCTGTCACTTCTAATACCTCGTGGTCAGCAAAGGAGGAGAATCAAATCACCCGCACAGCCGGAGCCGGGCACTTCGTTATCGGAATGTTCTATGGAGAGCAGAACAGCACCATTGTCAATCACCGGGTGACACCGCAAGACGAAGAGCTCCAGATACTGGCAGATGCTGGAAGAATGCCGTATGTGTATAGAACTTCTATGTATGTGATCTGTCTACCTATCTACTGATTATATACCAATCTATCTATCTATCTATCTATCTATCTATCTATCTATCTATCTATCTATCTATCTATCTATCTATCTATCTATCTATCTATCTATCTATCTATCGTGCCTTGAAAAAGTATTAATACCCCTTGAAATGTCCCACATTTTGTCAGGTTACAACCAAAAAACGTAAATGTATTTTATTGGGATTTCATGTGATAGACCAACACAAAGTGTCACATAATTGTGAAGTGGAAGGAAAATGATAAATGATACAAATAAATATGTGAAAAGTGTGGGGGGGGGGGATTTGTATTCAGCCCCCTTTACTCTGATACCCCTAACTAATATCTAGGGGAACCAATTGCCTTCAGAAGTCACCTAATTAGTAAATAGAGTCCACCTGTGTGTCATTTAATCTCAGTATAAATACAGCTGTTCTGTGAAGCCCTCAGAGGTTTGTTAGAGAACCTTAGTGAACAAACAGCATCATGAAGGCCAAGGAACACACCAGACAGGTCAGGGATAAAGTTGTGGAGAAGTATAAAGCAGGGTTAGGTTATAATAAAATCTCCCAAGCTTTGAACATCTCACGGAGCTCTGTTCAATCCATCATCGGAAAATGGAAAGAGTATGGACCAACTGCAAACCTACCAAGACATGGCCGTCCACCTAAACTGACCGGCCGGGCAAGGAGAACATTCATCAGAGAAGAGCCAAGAGGTCCATGGTAACTCTGGAGGAGCTGCAGAGATCCACAGCTCAGGTGGGAGAATCTGTCCACAGGACAACTATTAGTCGTGTTCTCCACAAATCTGCCCTTTATGGAAGAGTGACAAGAAGAAAGACATTGGTGAAAGAAAGTCATAAGAAGTCCTGTTTGTAGTTTGTGAGAAGCCATGTGGAGGACACAGCAAACATGTGGAAGAAGGTGCTCTGGTCAGGTGAGACCAAAATTGACCTAAAAGCAAAACGTCATGTGTGGGGGGAAAACTAACACTGCACATCACCCTGAACACACCATCCCCACCGTGAAACATGGTGGTGGCAGCATCATGTGGTGGGGATGCTTTTCTTCAGCAGGGACAGGGAAGTTGGTCAGAGTTGATGGGAAGATGGATGGAGACAAATTAACAACCCCCCGTCATGTTTCCTAACCGCCTCCCGCCCACCGTATAGACATATGACGGGGGGCGGGATTGTTCTGGGGTGACATCATATGACGTCTCCCAGTCTCACCGCAATCATGCACCCGTGGGGGGCATGCAGCACGGCAATCGCAGGTGTGCTGTGTCCCTGGGACACAGCGCGACTCCGATCTCAGTAAAGAGCCATGGCTCTTTACCCATGGGATCAGCCTTGTCCAATCACAGCCGAAAACATGCTTACCTAGAGATGCCTTTTATCGGCTATCAAATGATGGGAAAGGGCAGGTATGAGGGGAAAGGACAGAGACAAAGGGAAAGAACAGGACGAGGGGAAAGGACAGAGACAAAAGTAAAGGACAGGACAAGGGAAAAGGGCAGGTACAAGGGGAAAGGACAGGGATGAAGGGAAAGGGCAGGACGAGAAAAAAGGGCAGGTACGAGAGGAAAGGGCAGGATGAGGGAAAAGGACAGGGATTAAGGGAAAGGGCAGGATGAGAGGAAAGGGCAGGATGAGAGGAAAGGGCAGGTACCAGGGGAAAGGGCAGGGATGAGGGGAAAGGGCAGGATGAGGGGGAAGGGCAGGATGTGAGGAAAGGGAAGGACAAGGGGAAAGGGCAGGACGAGGGGAAAAGGCAGGGAAAAATGGAAAGGGCAGGATGAGAGGAAATGGCAGATACAAAGGGGAAAGGGCAGGTACGAGGGGAAAGAGCAGGTACCAGAAGAAAGGGCAGGAACGAAGAGAAAGGACAGGACGAGAGGAAAGGGCAGGTACAAGGGGAAAGGACGTGGGGGAAGGGAAAGGAAAGTACGAGGGGAAAGGGCAGGTATGAGGGGAAAGGGCAGGGACTAAGGCAAAGGACAAAGAAGATATTTGGGGGGGGGCACACCCTAAAAGATGCATTAAAGATGGTGCAGCCATAAGACCATACAACTGAACAAAATATTACAGCGCACACATGCAAAAAAGACATTTACCTCCAGCAAGGCTTATTTTAAATGTCTTTTTTGCATGTGTGCGCTGTAATATTTTGTTCTTTTCTTTAAGGCAAAGGACAGGGATGAAGGCAAAGGGCGGGTACGAATGGAAACGACAGGAACGAGGGAAAAGGGTAGGACAAGGGGAAAGGCCAGGATGAGGGGAAAGGGCAGGTATGAGGGGAAAGGACAGAGTCTAAGGGAAAGGACAGGACAAAGGGAAAGGGCAGGTATGAGGGGAAAGGACAGGGATGAAGGGAAAGGACAGGACAAGGGGAAAAAACAGGGAGGAATGGAAAGGACAGGACGAGGGGCAAGAGTAGGTACAAAGGGAAAGGACAGGATGAGGGGAAAGGGCAGGTACCAGGGGAAAGGGCAGGAATGAAGAGAAAGGACAGGACGAGAGGAAAGGGCAGGTATAAGGGGAAAGGACAGGGGCGAAGGGAAAGGAAAGGATGAGGGAAAAAGGGCAGGTATGAGGGGAAAGAACAGGGACAAAGGCAAAGGACAGGGACGAAGGCAAAGGGTAGGTACGAAGGGAAACGACAGGGGCGAGGGAAAAGGGCAGGACAAGGGGAAAGGCCAGGATGAGGGGAAAGGGCAGGTATGAGGGGAAAGGACATAGTCTAAGGGAAAGGACAGGACAAAGGGAAAGGGCAGGTATGAGGGGAAAGGACAGGGATGAAGGGAAAGGGCAGGACAAGGGGAAAAAACAGGGAGGAATGGAAAGGACAGGACGAGGGGAAAGAGTATGTACGAAGAGAAAGGACAGGATGAGGGGAAAGGGGAAGGTACCAGGGGAAAGGGCAGGAATGAAGAGAAAGGACGGGACGAGAGGAAAGGGCAGGTATAAGGGGAAAGGACAGGGGCAAAGGGAAAGGAAAGGACGAGGGAAAAAGGGCAGGTATGAGAGGAAAGAACAGGGACAAAGGCAAAGGACAGGGATGAAGGCAAAGGGCGGGTACGAAGGGAAACGACAAGGGAGAGGGAAAAGGGCAGGACAAGGGGACAGGCCAGGATGAGGGGAAAGGGCAGGTATGAGGGGAAAGGACATAGACAAAGGGAAAGGACAGGACAAAGGGAAAGGGCAGGTATGAGGGAAAAGGACAGGACGAGGGGAAAGGGCAGGTATGAGGGGAAAGGACAGGGATGAATGGAAAGGACAGGACGAGGGGAAAGGGTAGGTACAAAGGGAAAGGACAGGACAAGGGGAAAGGGCAGGTATGAGGGGAAAGGACAGGGATGAATGGAAAGGACAGGACGAGGGGAAAGGGTAGGTACAAAGGGAAAGGACAGGACAAGGGGAAAGGGCAGGTACGAGGTGAAAGGGTAGGTACGAAGGGAAAGGACAGGGCGAGGGGAAAGGGCAGGTATGAGGGGAAAGGACAGGGACGAATGGAAAGGACAGGACGAGGGGAAAGGGTAGGTACAAAGGGAAAGGACAGGACAAGGGGAAAGGGCAGGTACGAGGTGAAAGGGTAGGTACGAAGGGAAAGGACAGGACGAGGGGAAAGGGCAGGTATGAGGGGAAAGGACAGGGATGAATGGAAAGGACAGGACGAGGAGAAAGGACAGGACGAGGGGAAAGGGTAGGTAAGAAGGGAAAGGACAGGGACGAATGGAAAGGACAGGTCGAGGGGAAAGAACAGGACGAGGGAAAAGGGCAGGTACGAGGGGAAAGGTCAGGGACGAGGGGTGGCACCCCGATAAGGGGGACAGACAATTGCGCCCCCCCAATAACAGGAAGTGCCCAAACAAGGACCTTCACACATGGATCATCAGGGATTATTTTTATTGAAAGCTGCAGATTTTCAAATATAAAAAAAAAAAAAAAATTTTGAATGGATTTTTAAATGGCATTCATCATATTAAAGCTTCTATGAGATTTTAGTGATTGGGTTTAAATATACTTCTCATTCACAATACATTCTTATTGAAAGCTTGACTCGCGTATCTAATTAGCACCTTAATCTTGCACACCTTGCCGAGAAGATAATGTCACCTTATACAACACCGCCCATTGTTCTCTATGATTACAATGGGAAAACATATTAAACCTTTTACATTGTTCTGGAACTATAACCAACATTCTATATATTTTTTTCCATTCCTCTCACCAGATCGGAGTGAAAGGCCTGATTGTAAGAACTTAAAGAATAATAGCGGGCTATTGAACATAAATCCTGGAGCATAATTCAAGTTTAATCACACACTGCCACGGGCCAGATGGAAATAAGTGAAGCCTTCGTCTGTAATTAGTTGATTATAATAACTTAGTTGCCATTTAAATCAATGGGATTCACGGCATTAATAGCTGTATTATTCCGAAAGTTCTATCAGTGATTCCCGTTTGAGAAGAGCTCTGAGGACACAAAGAGAGATGCGCTGACAAGTCCGCATTAAATCCGTGAGTCACAAAACTTATTCTAAGAAAAAATAGAACTCAAGACAGATGTATTCAACTGCTATTTAGTCCATATGGGTTGTAAGATATGGGCTCCTTCATTGTGGACTGTTGCATAAGAACGGCAGCCATCCCCCACCTGATAATATATGGGTCAGCTAAGAGGACAATGAAGCCCTGAGGGTTGCACTGTAGAGTTGGGGTTCAAGGAGGGGGAGGGGGGAAGTACAGTACAATCCATGAGGGTCCTATAGAAGGGTTGGGGTGGAGGGAGGAGGAAATACAGTACTGTAGGTTTGGAATAGAGGAAGGGGTGAGTACTGTACAGTCCTTGAGGGTTGTACTGTAGGGTTAAAGTGAAGGGAAGAGGGAGTACAGTACAACCCCTTAGGGTTGTTCTGTAGGGTTGCAGTGGAGGAAGGGGAGCACAGTACAACCCCTGAGGGTTGCTCTGAAGGGTTGAGGATAGGGGAGGGGGAGTGCAGTACAACCCCTGAGATATTCTACTGTAGGGTTGGGGTGGAGGGAGGGGAGAGTACAGTACAACTCCTGAGGGTACAGTACAACCCCTAACGGTTTCCCAGCAGGTTAAGGGTTGGAGTGGAGGAACAGGGGAGTACAGTACAACCCCTGAGATATTCTACTGTAGGGTTGGGGTGGAGGGAGGGGAGAATACCGTACAACCCCTGAGGGTTTCCCAGTAGAGGAAGGGTTCGGGTGGAGGAACGGGAGATTACAGTGCAACCCCTGAGATGTACTGTAGGGGTGGGGTGGAGGGAGGGAGGAGAATAGTACAACCCCTGAGGGTTGCATTGTAGGGTTGGAGTTGAGGGAGGGGGGAGTACAGTACAACCTCTGAGGGTTGCCCTGTAGGGATGAGGCTGAGGGAGGGGGCAGTAAAGTACAACCACTGTGTGCCTCAACATTACAAGGTAGGACAAAAATACAACACATGATATATAACTACATTAAAAAAAAAAAACTATTTAAATGTACGATGATTTTACATAAGTCCTGTTCCACTAATGCCCCCCCAGCTCTTGTGGTTCACTCCTTCTTGGGGAAATGGTCCTGGCTTGCCCCCAAAGGGAAGCTTTTGCATGCTTTCCTAATAGTCCAAACTCTACCTCTAGGGCGAGCAACCACCCTCACTTCACTCCACCGGACACTAACTTCTCTCTCTCCTCCACAACCCAAATAGATGTTTCTTTATTTCCCTTGACTGCTCCCAAAAGTAGGCTGCAAGCTATGTGGACAAATAATGGCCAACCTAGAAATAGCACTACAACCCAGAGAGGGTACAAACAGTAGCCCTATATCTGCTAGTTGCTACATGCCTGTAGAGGAAGTGTGAGTAGTAGTATGGTAGAGTAGTGAGCCTGAACCACATACATATCATCTGAGCAAAGACTACTCACTTTTCACCAGGAACCTACCGGTGCCCAAGCATGTCCTGCAGTGGGAAATTTTATGAGTCTAAGGCCCACGGCTACCTTGCTCTACAGACAGTAACCGACCTTCTCCTTTAGGTTCCAAGCTCATTCATGTATGACCTGCACTGTTAAGCCCAAGTCTGTCTAAGGCTTAGAAACATGGACAATGACCACCTTCTGTGTGGCCATAATCATGCAGCTGATCCACACCTTTACGTCAATCACACCCATTGCTGCAACAATTCTGAAGGGTTCTCACCATCTCTGGAAGAGTTTTCATTTACTTTTTTAGGTAGGAGAATGGGAGGAGAATAGGTCCCGATGGTTCAGCAGTAAAGGGGAATTCCAGTCTACGGTCTACCTATCTATCTATCTATCTATCTATCTATCTATCTATCTATCTATCTATCTATCTATCTATCTATCTATCTATCTATCTATGACTAAGCAGAGGTCTACTTTAATCATGGTCATTTAAATGCCTTATACTGTAAATGGAGAGCCAAAGCCAGTTGGTTAGCTGATTGCCCACCATGACAGCCTGAAGTTTCTCATATGGAGAGTCACAGGTTTAATTTATTTGTCTACGCTTAATTTATGTCATGCTTTCCAATCTCTCGTCTTTCATAAAGCAGATCTAAAGCCATAATTCAAAGGAGCCCCATGGCAATTCTGCTCTCAAAGTTCAGACCTTAGCTTTTAAAGAAAATTAATTGTCAATCACAAATTACTGTTCCTGGAATTAACCCCTGATTGAGATTATTGGACATTAATCAGAAGGGTTTGTCCAGGCTATCATCTAAAACATGGGAATTGAGTAATGCGAGGGACAAGGTGATACACAGGCTTGTGCTGATATGAAATTAAAGGCCAACTACGCCCAAATCCGATGTGTCATATTTGACTGTTGCCAAATCAAATTGCATGCTGATTTCTTCTCAAGGGATTCATTGGTGAGATATTGACACCAGAACTTCCTTCTAACTGCTGTGGCAAGTACAAAGACAAATGTTGGTGTTACTCCTCCCAATGGACTCTCCATCATGTAGATAATACAAATAATAAGCAATGCAGCCTTGGGACATTCATGATATGGGATGGATGCTCACCTGACCCTCCGGTGACCCAGTAGTATGGACGCTTCTCTTCTAAGATCAAGTGTTGTCAGGGCCCGGATCTGAACATGCAAACTCTGTTGTGTCTGGCAGTCTTCTTGTTGAGCCACCTGGAATGCTGGACAGCTCCTATACGATTCCTTGGACAATTCTGCATTGAACTTTGTCTTGAACTTTGAACTCCTTACTCCTCCCATGAACTTCCTGGCTTAAGCCATGCCTTTGCACTTCCTGTTTGCCAGATTATTGTGCTTTCTCCATCCAATATCTCACTTTTGTCACTCCTGCTGCCTTATGTATCTCTTCTACTATTCATTACTGAACTTGGCATGTTCCTTGACTACACTTCTGCTTGATGCCAACTTGCAACCACTCGTTACCGACCTTTGGCTTGTTACTGACTATGCTTCTGCTTATCCCTACCTGCTATACAGTATCTGCTACTGGACCCTGGCTTACTCACCTCCTGGTGGGGTGATTCTGAGCACCGCGACCTGGTACCGGTTAGTGTTTGGACCCGAACCTCAGATGAGCCCACATTATCCACCAGGGTGACCTGCTTGTGTACATATCCTGCTGATCTGTGGGAGTCTCTCTACTGCTATAGCTACTGGTCTCCGAGTCTGACCCCTGACAAAGTGTAGTATCTGTTCATGGGAGTTTTTGGGAACAGAACGCTGGTTCCTCTAGATGCGGGGGACACAGGTTAGTAATTCCTGATGTAATAAGGTGGGTATGATGAGACGCATCCTTTTCCTCACCGGGTTGAATCTGGCCTGGTTTTCCGGGCTTGTCCCTGGTTTAGGGCAGGACTCTCCCTTAGATCCTTTCTGGTAGGGGTGGTTGGTGCATTTGTCTGGCCAGGTGCTGTGAGGAGGTAATGTGCCCCCTGGGGGTGGCGGAAAAACACTACGGATTTGAGACCCAATTAAGTTTCACGGGCACTCGGTCACATCACATTTTGCTTTTCTTGCACACGCTGTTTGGGTAGGCCTATTGGCTAGCTCAGAGCTATTTTGTATACTGGCCAGAAGGCCTGCCTTGTGTTACTGCACATTGCACATTTAAAAAAAAAATGTATGTATCTGGGGGACTAGCACTGTGGGTGTGGTTTATTTTTTTCTTTCTCACAGAGATGGAGGGTGCAGGTTGTTGGGGAGAGGATCTGTGGTTTTCAGGTCTTTATCCTCTCTCCAACCAGGGGGCCTTTCTTCAGCAGAGCCCCACACCACGTACTTGAGGGACTAGGTTCAGGTGGGGGATCCCCTTGGTTTTTGCCTAGGTAGACCAGAGTGCCTTTCCCCTGCCAGGACCCTTGTGCCCCGGGGGGGGTTCAGGAATTGAGACCCTTCCACCTCCAAGATTAGACTACTGTTTAAACCTCATGCACTTTTTGTGAGCTATGATTGATGTTTTGACTACAAGGTTTCAATAAGCACTGCAGAGGTCCTTAAAAAAAAAAAAAAAAAAAAGTAAAATGGAAGCGCGTTGACAAAGCAGATTGGCTGCAGCAAAACAAAAATTAGGTTTCTGGTAGGTAGTGACAATTCTAACTCATACAAATGACTATCGTGGCTAACAGCATTATTTGTCGGGAATTTCATTTAGTGATAAAGTGAAAAGTTTTTGCCAGAGAGTGGAAACAGCTTAATGGCTGAAATTTTGTACTGGCGTCCATCCTTCTAAATCGCTGTGCCTGACAGTATTGTTATCTTCTTAATGGCTAAACTTGGAGCCAAATAGGAGTGAAATGTTCTACAGTTCCAGGAGGAACTCTCTGTAGTTCTTGATGAGGGAGGTTGCACAGCACAGGCTTATTTACCGGTAATAAAGATCTGCAAAAAAGCCTCCAGAATCTGACCGTAGAGAGTTTAAAGTGTTACTAAACCCAGGCCACTGCATTCACTATATCTGGTCTCCCACAGAACATGGAGATGCAATTATTTTACTAAATATAAACTGATAAATACCTTTTCTCATTAGCAGTATATAGCAGTCTTGTGATTTCTATCAGTTCCTGGTGAAGCTTATAGGAGGAGTTTTCATACTGCACTGAGCTGTCCTTTGAGGCTGCAGGGCTCCTGACCCTCTGTCTGGACATGAATGGACAGTGCTGATTAGCCCTGTGCTGATCACATGCACTCTCCCAAGAAAAGAATAAAAAAAACCCTCTAGCAACTGAGCATGTGCAGCTTGACTCCAAAGACTCTGTCTTAACCAGACTTGTCCAGGGGGACAGTGCAGGGAGGGGAGGATCTGTGCATACAAGGTCAAGCAGCCTTTTTACACAATGCAGAGGATTAACCCCTTAAGTTCCACAGTGAGTATAACAAGTGTAGCAGTACCCCCGTAGGGGCTGCTGAGTGATGTGGTCCACCTGCCACTCTGCCTAGCCCGGCATTCACTTCCAGACACTCCAAGAAAATGAACAAGTCCATCAGCATTGTTTTTGTATTTTTATTGAGGGATTAGATTAGAACTTGTTTGGGGTTAAGGAATTCATGGGATGCCCAGGACTAAAAGATTCTTGCATGGTTTGGGACAATTTAGATATTCTTCTCCTGCACAACACTTGCTGCAGACTATCTCTTCCTCCCCCTCCAGCGCAATTCTTAAGGCGCAGCTAGCACATGGTTGGGCCTAATTCTGGTTTCAGCCAGGCTTTAGCAAAGAGTATCTTATTACAGGCAGAGACCATGGGCCCCTGTAGAGTAGCAAAATAAAGTTCTGGTGCTAGCTGCACTCTTCGGTAGACTACTGATCCCAGTCAGTCCTTTGCATGCCCTGACAGCCCTCCTGACCGCAGCGGCCCGACTTCACTGCCAATAACATCACAGTCTCTCCCGCTGGCTCTACATCCATCTCAGACTGCACACTCCCAGTCCTCTCCAGAATGCCTCTCCCAGCTCTCCCAGCTGTGCCTATCACTCACTGACACCTGATGGATCCCTCCTGGAGACTTGCCCGGCAGTATCCCCCGCTGTCCTCTCCTGCTCCTGTTCAGGACACCCCTTTGTAAGGGGTTAAATCTGCTTAGACCTGGACAATCAGTAAGAATTCTTTCAGAGCTCCGGAAGCATCCAATGCACACAAGAGAGTCGTTCAATGAATGCTTAGTTTTAATGGCAGGTGAGCAGAGTTATATACAGGATATGGACAAAGAATATTGCACAACTTAAAGAGATAGGAGGGAGGGAGGGAGGACAGAGTTTATCACATGAGGCATAATTCCTATATAAACATATAGCATCTCAGACATACTCTAAACTAGTATTTAGCTGACGGTTGATATTATCTAAAACCATAATTTAAACTATTTAATGCTGACGTTTTGACTTTGACTGAAGACATAATTTCAAAACCAGTTCTTACCAGACCTTATCTATCCTGTGGTCATTGTGACAAACAAGACCCTAAGATAAAGATATTCCTCTGTCAGCTATTTTTAAAGTTTCATGTTAACTCTTTCTCCTCCTTCACCCTTAAGTTTTGTGGGGATCCCGTTAGGCTCTGAGCCCCTGACCCAAGGTCAACCCCCCAGAGTAAGGGGCTCCCTCAAAGGCCACCAACAGCCTAACGCTCCTTCTCCAGTTCTTCCACAACTCCTCCCCAGCTGGGCTAAATCTAGGTATTTAAGGAGGCCTGCCCCCTGTCAATCCAGGTTGGGGATTGGTCAGGGCTCCTAAGAACACCTCAGACAGCTCCACCTCTCTTCCCCTCCTTCCATCTAGAATCCTCTAGAAGCAGAAGGGAGGTAACCGAAAGATGATGCTATCTGTGAATCACCAGCCTACTCTGAGCCACTCCCAGCCCACACAGATCAAAACAAACAGGTAGGCCTGCCTAAATTTACCTGCACTACAGAAAAATCTCACTCTAGCACCTACACTAGGTAGAGGATGTTACACAAGCATGCTTTACTACAAATACGGACTGATTTTACTGTTGTAGGTTTAGTAACACTTTAAAAAAACTAAAAAATTCTGAGACTTCTGCAAAGTTGTATTAATGGGGTCGATATGCTAAAGGCAAATAAGTTGTCCATTCTGCAAGAGAATTTTCACTTTGCAAGGGAATTTTCACTTATTAAATAATGTGAAGCTCTGCTGACTTCCATCATCCAACCACGTGCAACAGGACTGGATCTAGGCTGTCTGATGTGGGGGTACTGCAACACGAAATTGTGAATGCAGCCCTAATGGAAATTTGTCCTAAATAGGTAAAGTGACGGGTTCCCTTTAAAGCTCACTCCAAACACTCACTTATATTTAACCAGCTTGCTCAGAGTTAATGGTTGCTCCACTGCTTCTGCTTGGTCACTCAAGCCTGGTGACTGGCTGCTTGGGCTTGATGATTGCTGCTTGGACCTGGTGGTTGGTGACTTGTAACTGACGATTGCTGCTTGGGTCCTAAAGATTACTCGCTGGGGCCTGATGATTGGTCGCTGAGGCCTAGTGAGTGGACTTGTGGGATTGGTGATTGCTCTGAGGCTTGGTGATTGGCTTCTTGGGCCTGATAATTGCTGTTAGAGCCTAGTGATTGGCCCCTGAGGCCTGCTCACTGACCCCTTAGGCCTGATGATTGCCACTTGGGCCTAGTAATTGGCCTCTTGGACCTGATGATTGTCGCTTGGGCTTGGTGATTGGCCGCTCAGGCCTGGTGATTGGATGCTGATACCCGGTGATTGACCTATTGGGCCTGGTGATTGCTGCTGAGTCTTGGTGATTGGCTTCTTAGGCCTGATAATTGTTGCTTAGGCCTAGTGATTGGCCGTTTAGACCTAGTGATTGGCCACTCAAGCCTGGTGACCGGTCACTGAGGTCTGGTAATTGGCCCTTTGGGCCTGATAATTGCTGCTTGGGCCTGGTAATAGGCTGTTGAGGCCTGGTGATTGACTACTTGGGCCAAATGATTGCCGCTTGGGCTTGGTGATTGGCCTCCTGGGCTTAATAAATGCCCGTGTGGGCCTGGTGAGTAGCCGCTCGTGCCTGGGCACTGCAACCTGGGAGAAAGAGGAGAAAGTTACAAGTTTAACCAAATCTTGAAGCACTGAGTACCCAAGGAAAGGAACGGAGGAATGAAGTAGTGGGGGAAGATGTTGAAATTGAGTATTAGTGGGTGGGGATGGACTTTCATGAGAACCTGTCGTGTTGCTCGTTTTCCTAAATTTGATGTTTGGAATTTCGGCAATAAATTGTCCAATAAAGTTCTTTCATCACAGTTTCGCTATAAGCGTTCTTACCCCTTTGTAACCATTCTGTAATGTTCCAACAAAGTGAAAGGACAACTTTCGCATTCCTCGCCCTACCTGCCACGCAAACTGTGACATTTAAAATGAATTTACTTGAGAAAACATTGTTAGGTAAGAGATAGTTGGTAATAGACTTGCAGAGGTAATATGCTATTTTTCCTTCCATGAGTGGAAGGAGCTATTAATCTATGCTGCCCACACTCTCTATTACTGTACGGCTTGACAAGCAATGATCTGCTGTGAATTATATGCCGTGTCTTTGGGGGGGAAAAAATGTGGTTGATGCAAGTGTAGGAAAAGTCTTAAACTTTTACAGCTTTTCATTCTGATCTACAGCGGCGGCCGACGTTGTAAATCAGCGGAGACTTTAATTGGCAACTCTTCCATCCCATGAGAAGTCCGCGGCTCACGGCCAACAGGCCGGCAATTTCACGTTGATGGGACTTTTGTGTTTTGTAATGCTTTCACATGTAAATAATTTGTTTACATTGCAGACGTTTATTTCGGGATTGAAAAATTTGACGAAGGATCAGATAGTATGATGGCTGTTGTCACATAAAGACTGAGGCGCCTGACTGACACTCCCTGTAATCTGGATACTAACCCTCCCTGCAACCCTAACACTAACCCTTCCTATAATCTCAACACTAACCCTCCCTGAACCCCAATGCTAATTTCACTGTAACCCTAACACTAAATCTTCCTGAACCCTAACACTAACCCTCTCAGTAAACTGAACACTGACCTTCTCTGTAACCCCAATTCTAATTTCACTGTAACCCTAACAATAACTCTCCCTGATCACTAACACAACTTTATCCCCAATGCTAACCCTTCCTAAATCGAAACACTAGCACACCCTGTAACCCTATTTCTAATTCACTGTAAACCTAAAAGTAACCCTTTCTGAACACCAACTTTCCCCGTATCCCCAACGCTAACCCTCCTTTAACCCTAATGCTAATTTCACTGTAACCTTAACACTAACTCTCCCTGAACCCTAACATTAATCCTCCCAGTAAACAGAACACTGACCCTCTCTGTAACCCCAATTCTAATTTTACCATAACCCTAACATTAACCCTCCCTGAACACTAACCTTTCCTGTAACCCTTATGTTAACCCTTGCTAAACCCTAACACTAACCTTTCCCTTTAACCCTAACACTATCCATCCCTGTAACCCCAACACCGACACTCCCTGTAACCCTTATGCTAATCCTCCCTAAAACTTAACATTAACCTTCCTGGTATCCTCAATGCTAACCCTCCCTAAACCCCAAAAACACTAGCCCTCCCTGTAACCCCAACACTGACCCTCCCTGCAACGCTAACATTAACCCTCCCTGTATCCCCAATGCTAGCTCTCCCTAATCCCTAACACTAACCCTCCCTGTAACCCTAACACTGACCCTCCCTGTAACCCTAACACTGACCCTCCCTGTAACCCTAACACTGACCCTCCCTGTAACCCTAACACTATCCATCCCTGTAACCCCAACACCGACACTCCCTGTAACCCTTATGCTAATCCTCCCTAAAACTTAACATTAACCTTCCTGGTATCCTCAATGCTAACCCTCCCTAAACCCCAAAAACACTAGCCCTCCCTGTAACCCCAACACTGACCCTCCCTGCAACGCTAACATTAACCCTCCCTGTATCCCCAATGCTAGCTCTCCCTAATCCCTAACACTAACCCTCCCTGTAACCCTAACACTGACCCTCCCTGTAACCCTAACACTGACCCTCCCTGTAACCCTAACACTGACCATCCCTGTAACCCTAACACTGGCCATCCTTGTAAACCTAACACTGACCCTCCCTGTAACCCTAACACTAACCATCCCTGTAAACCTAACACTGACCATCCCTGTAAACCTAACAATGACCCTCCCTGTAACTCTAACACTGACATCCCTGTAGCCCTAACACTGACGATCCCTGTAACCCTAACACTAACCATCCCTGTAAACCAAACAATGACCCTCCCTGTAACTCTAACACTGACCATCCCTGTAACCCTAACACTGACCCTCCCTGTAACCCTAACACTGACCATCCGTGTAACCCTAACACTGGCCATCCTTGTAAACCTAACAATGATCCTCCCTGTAACCCTAACACTGACCCTTCCTGTAACCCTAACACTGACCCTCCCTGTAACCCTAACACTGACCTTCCCTGTAACCCTAACACTGACCCTCCCTGTAACCCTAACACTGACCATCCCTGTAACCCTAACACTGACCCTTCCTGTAACCCTAACACTGACCCTCCCTGTAACCCTAACACTGACCTTCCCTGTAACCCTAACACTGACCCTCCCTGTAACCCTAACACTGACCATCCCTGTAACCCTAACACTGACCATCCCTGTAACCCTAACACTGGCCATCCTTGTAAACCTAACAATGACCCTCCCTGTAACCCTAACACTGACCATCCCTGTAACCCTAACACTGACCCTTCCTGTAACCCTAACACTGACCCTCCCTGTAACCCTAACACTGACCTTCCCTGTAACCCTAACACTGACTCTCCCTGTAACCCTAACACTGACCCTCCCTGTAACCCTAACACTGGCCATCCTTGTAAACCTAACACTGGCCATCCTTGTAAACCTAACAATGACCCTCCCTGTAACCCTAACACTGACCCTCCCTGTAACCCTAACACTGACCCTCCCTGTAACCCTAACACTGGCCATCCTTGTAAACCTAACACTGGCCATCCTTGTAAACCTAACAATGACCCTCCCTGTAACCCTAACACTGACCATCCCTGTAACCCTAACACTGACCCTCCCTGTAACCCTAACACTGACTTTCTCTGAACCCTAACACTGACCATCCCTGTAAACCTAACAATGACCCTCCCTGTAACCGTAACACTGACCCTCCCTGTAAACGTAACTCTGACCCTCCCTGTCACCCTAACACTTACTCTCCCTGTAGTCTCAAAGCCAAGCCTCTCTGTAACCCTAACACTAACCCTCCGCATAAACCTAACATTGACTTTCACTGTAACCCAAATACTGACCCTCCTCCCTGTAACCCTGTTGCTAACCCTTCCTAAACCCCAACACTAACCCTCCCTGTAACCTTAAGGGTTGGCTTACACTTGCTTTGCTCTCTGAACTATTCAGATCGCCCTTCAGAGATCGTTTGACAGACAGTGAGAAGACCTCCTGACCACCTGTTGTAATCCCCTAAATGGCGGACTACCGTGCTGGAACTGCATGAGTTGTGCACGGTTGCAGCACGGTCCCCTTCATGTTCAGTGGGCAAAGCATCGCGGCTGCAGCATGTGTACTCCCCACGACGACGCATTCCCAGCTAAAGGGGGAACCGTTGGGTTTTACCACCCCCAACTGCAAGGGTAAATAAGTGTAACATTGACCCTTGATGTAACCCTAACACTAACCCTTCCTAGAACTAAAACACTAGCCCTCACATATCTGTTTATGTGAACCTCACATTTATCCTCCGTGTAACTCTCACAGGCTTCTGTTCTTAGTTTCATTCAATTCCCAAATGCGTGAATCCTAAAAATACCACCTTATGGCCACTTGATGGCACTGAGGAGCATACTTATTTCCTGTGAGAGTCTGTGCCATCTAGTGGCCATAATGTGGTATTTTCTCCATTCATACATTCGACCTGTAGAGAATATAGCTTGAGAACATTCGATTTTGCCTCATTTACACAGAATTAATTTACATGCAGCTTCAATAGACTAGCAGCTATGCAATTATTTTTATAAACACACCCCATAGTGTAGGTTTCTAGATCTTTAAATCTCTAAACCTGAAACGTCAAAAAAAAAAAAAAAGTTCAACTGTAAGAAGAATTTAGTTTCTCTTTAAGATGCATTTTAGTGCTTTCTAGTTTGGAGTATCAGGATGATAGCAGGAAAGTACCCAGGAGCCAGGAGGCATGCAATTCAAATGGATAATTAGAGGTCTTCGGATGGAGCGTGATACACTTCCCCAGAATTACTTTTCGGAGAAATTCCATCTCTTTATCATTTCACTATCGCCATTTCCTAAAATAGCCACAAATTTTAACATACTTATTTCAGATTTTCCCATAAGGAGAAAATGCGTAGTAATCATTTTGAAGATTGTTCCCTGTAGATCTGCAGCAGTTATTGAGTTTTAGAATGGCCACACATGAGATGGCTGATAGTGTGGAGTGATAGGAAGAGTAATCAGGTGAACTGGATGAGTTCTATGAAAGCATTGATTTGAAATATCATCTATTAACGTTCAATAGCTGTATAAATATCCAGTAAAATACATTGCTCTCTCACTAAAGTCTGGATTATAGGAGCTAATATGGAATGTGGGGTCCAAGGCTTATATGGGGTGTGGAACCTAAGATTTATATGGGGTGTGGAACCTAAGATTTATATGTGGTGTGGAACCTAAGGGGTATATAGGTTGTGAAACCTAAGGCTTATATGGGGTGTGGAACCTAAGGCTTATATGTGGTGTGGAATTTAAGGCTTATATAGGTTGTGGAACCTAAGGCTTATATGTGGTGTGGAACCTAAGGCTTATATAGGTTGTGGAACCTAAGGATTATATGGGGTGTGGAACCTAAGGCTCATATGTGGTGTGGAACCTAGGGCTTATATGTGGTGTGGAACCTAAGGCTTATATAGGTTGTGGAACCTAAGGCTTATATAAGGGGTGGAACCTAAGGCTTATATAGGTTGTGGAACCTAAGGCTTATATGGGGGTGTGGAACCTAAGGCTTATATGGGGTGTGGAACCTAAGGCTTATATATTTTGTGGAACCTAAGGCTTATATGGGGTGTGGAACCTAAGGCTTATATAGGGGGTGGAGCCTAAGGCTTATATGGGGTGTGGAACCTAAGGCTTATATATTTTGTGGAACCTAAGGCTTAAATGGGGTGTGGAACCTAAGGCTTATATAGGGTGTGGAACCTAAGGCTTATATGTGGTGTGGAACCTAAGGCTTATATGTGGTGTGGAACCTAAGGCTTATATGTGGTGTGGAACCTAAGGCTTACATAGGTTGTAGAACCTAAGGCTTACATACGGTGTGGAACCTAAGGGGTATATAGGTTGTGGAACCTAAGGCTTATATGTGGTGTGGAACCTAAGGCTTATATGCGGTGTGGAATTTAAGGCTTATATAGGTTGTGGAACCTAAGGCTTATATGTGGTGTGGAACCTAAGGCTTATATAGGTTGTGGAACCTAAGGATTATATGGGGTGTGGAACCTAAGGCTCATATGTGGTGTGGAACCTAGGGCTTATATGTGGTGTGGAACCTAAGGTTTATATAGGTTGTGGAAGCTAAGGCTTATATGGGGTGTGGAACCTAAGGCTTATATATTTTGTGGAACCTAAGGCTTATTTGGGGTGTGGAACCTAAGGCTTATATAGGGGGTGGAACCTAAGGCTTATATGGGGTGTGGAACCTAAGGCTTATATATTTTGTGGAACCTAAGGCTTATTTGGGGTGTGGAACCTAAGGCTTATATAGGGTGTGGAACCTAAGGCTTGTATGTGGTGTGGAACCTAAGGCTTATATGTAGTGTGGAACCTAAGGCTTATATGTGGTGTGGAACCTAAGGCTTATATGTGGTGTGGAACCTAAGGCTTATATGTGGTGTGGAACCTAAGGCTTACATACGGTGTGGAACCTAAGGCTTATATAGGTTGTGGAACCTAAGGCTTATATGGGGTGTGGAACCTAAGGCTTATATGGGTTGTGGAACCTAAGGCTTACATGGGATGTGGGGCTCCGGGCTTACAGTATCTCACAAAAGTGAGTAGACCTCTCACATTTGTGTAAATCTTTTCTTCTATCTTTTCATGTGACAACACTGAAGAAATGACACTTGGCTACAATGTAAAATAACTCAACACACAGCCATTAATGTCTAAACCGCTGGCAACAAAAGTCAGTACACCCCTAAGTGAAAATGTCCAAATTGGGCCCAATTAGCCATTTCCCCTCCCAGATAAGAAGATTGCCAACACTCTGAAACTGAGCTGCAGCATGGTGGCCAAGACCATACAGCGGTTTAACAGGACAGGTTCCACTCAGAACAGGCCTCGCCATGGTCCACCAACGAGGTTGAGTGCACGTGTTCAGCGTCATGTCCAGGGGTTGTCTTTGGGAAATAGACGTATGAGTGCTGCCAGCATTGCTGCAGAGGTTGTAGGGGTGGGGGGTCAGCCTGTCAGTGCTCAGACCATACGCCGCACACTGCATCAAATTGGTCTGCATGGCTGTCGTCCCAGAAGGAAGCCTCTTCTAAAGATGATGCACAAGAAAGCCCTCAAACAATTTGCTGAAGACAAGCAGACCAAGGACATGGATTACTGGAACCATGTCCTGTGGTCTGATGAGACGAAAATAAACTTATTTGGTTCAGATAGTGACAAGCGTGTGTGGGGGCAACCAGGTGAGGAGAACAAAGACAAGTGTGTCTTGTCTACAGTCAAGCATGGTGGTGGGAGTGTCATGGTCTGGGGCTGCATGAGTGCTGCCAGCACTGGGGGGCTACAGATCATTGAGGGAACCATGAATGCCAACATGTACTGTGACATACTGAAGCAGAGCATGATCCACTCCCTTTGGAGACCAGGCCGCAGGGCAGTATTCCAACATGATAACCACCCCAAACACACCTCCAAGATGACGACTGCCTTGCTAAAGAAGCTGAGGGTAAAGGTGATGGACTGGCCAAGCATGTCTCCACACCTAAACCCTATTGAGCATCTGTGGGGCATCCTCAAATGGTAGGTGGAGGAGCGCAAGGTCTCTAACATCTACCAGCTCTGTGATGTCTTCATGGAGTAGTGGAAGAGGACTCCAGTGACAACCTGTGAAGCTCTGGTGACCTCCATGCCCAAGAGGGTTAAGGCAGTGCTGGAAAATAATTGTGACCACACAAAATATTGACACTTTGGGCCCAATTTGGACATTTTCACTTAGGGGTGTACTGACTTTTGTTGCCAGCAGTTTAGACATTAATGGCTGTGTGTTGAGTTATTTTGAGGGGACAGCAAATTTACACTGTTATACAAGCTGTACACTCACTACTTTACATTGTAGCAAAGTGTAATTTCTTCAGTGTTGTCACATGAAATGATAGAAGAAAATATTTACAAAAATGGGACTGAGTGGGTGTACTTACTTTTGTGAGATACTGTATATAGGGTGTAGAACCTAAGGCTTTTATGGGATGTGGGACCTAAGATTAATATAGGATCTGAGACCTAAACCAATATGGAATGTAGGATCTAGTGCTAATGGGATGTGGATAATATGGGATAGAGAATCTAAGGTTAATATGGGATGGGGAACCTAGGGCTAATATGGAGTGTGGGACCAAAGGTTAACATGGGGTATGGGATCTTGGCTAACATGGACTGTGAGACCTAAGGCAAAAATGGGATGTGCGGTGTAAGGCTAATATAGAATGTGAGATCTAATGCTAATATGGATTTTGAGATCTAAGGCTAATTTGTATGTGTAACCTAAGGCTAATATGGGATGTGGGATCGGAGGATAATATAGGGCAAAGGACCTAAGGTTAATACGTGATGTGAGACCTAAGTCTAGCATGTAATATGGGACCTAGGGTCCTGGGACCTGGAATGTGGGCCCTAAGGGATGCAGGGTTTAAGGCTAACATAGAAAGTAAGATCTAATGCTAATATGGGATGTGGGATCTAAAGATAATATGGAATTAGGAGACCAAAGGGTAAAATGGGATGTGGAACCTGAGGCTAGTATGTAATATGGAACCTAAGGCTAATATGGGATGTGGGACCTTAGACTAATATGGGATGTGAGATCTAAGGCTAATATGGGATGTGGGACCTTAGACTAATATGGGATGTGAGATCTAAGGCTAATATGGGATGTGAGAGCTAAGGCTAATATGGCATGTAAGATCCAAGGCTAATATGGGATGTGGGATCTAAGGCTAATATGGGATGTGGGATCTAAGGCTAATATGGGATGTGGGATCTAAGGCTAATATGGGATGTGGGATCTAAGGCTAATATGGGATGTGAGATCCAAGATTAATATGAAATGTGGCACCTAAGGCTAACATGGTGTAGTACCCTCTAGTGTGTGCTAGAACTAGTGTAGGTAAACCATACTCTGACTCACGTTTTAAGCTGGTGAGTCTTAACTGGGTCAGGGTTATTAAAGTTCAGAGCTGGGTGACACTTCCTGGCAGCTCTCTGGTGCCTCCCTTTGGTCTAGAACAGGGATATGCAATTAGCGGACCTCCAGCTGTTGCAGAACAATTCCCATGAGGCATAGCAAGACCCTGAGAGCCACAAGCATGACACCCAGAGGCAGAGGCATGATGGGACTTGTAGTTTAGCAACAGCTGGAGGTCCGCTAATTGCATATCCCTGGTCTAGAAGGTTGAAGAATTTTCTAGAACTAGAGGGTGGGGGTTAGGAGGAGCTGCCTTGAATATATATGGAGCCTTGGCCAATCCTCAGTAGTAGGCAGGCAGGGGGCTGAGATAACTCCATAAATAGACATGGGCCATGCCAGCAGGGGCAGTCAGGTGGCAGATGGAGATACAGTGTTGAGGGGGCCGTCTGTGGCCCTGAGGGGTGCCCCTAGTCTGGGGGGGTGTCCTGCCTTGGGTCGGGGCTTGGGTGCTGGAAGCATTCTGCCAAAAAACACATGGGGGAAGGCTTTCCTGGAGGCACAGGCGCAAGAGAGGTGAGTAGTACTAGTGAGTAGTACAACACTGTTGGGGGCTAACAAAGGGGGGAGACTGCCGCATGAAGCCAGCTTAAGTCTTCATCCATCCCTGAGAGATCTTCTGAGAGTCAGTCGGGTGGGCTGGTGAAGAGTCAACTGGGTGGGCTGGTGAAGAGTCAGTCGGTGGACTGGTGTAGATAGGCAGCCAAGAAGGGCTAGTGAAAGGGGCAGCTGCGGCCGGGTGGTTTGCCAGTGCCTAAAGAGGTGGAGCTGGGATCAGTGACCACAGAGGAGAAGTAAGATATTGTTTCACTACATCTGACCAGGGACGGCTTTTCTATTAAGGGCACACAGGCGCCGCCCCCTCTATCCATCACTTCCCCCCCCATCCATGCTTCCGGCCCCTTGCAGGATGCCGGATGCATGGATTCCAATGGGGGGGGGTTTGAAGCACCTTATTAGAGCCAGAGGCTCTAATAGGCTTCAAAATAGGGTGGGCTCAGGGTGCAGAGAATGCGAAAGGAGCCCACCCAGGTGTGTTACAACAGCCAATTAATATTCAATATTGTAACACTGATCCTCCCCCTGGCCAATCAGAAAGTGGGTTTTGAGACCCGTCATCCGATTGGCTGAAAGGACAGGCGATTCTATTAAGAGAGTGTAAAGTCCAATACAAAAAAGAGTCCAAAATTAAGTGACGTAGAAACTCTTCAATGTGATAATGTTGAAAGATGATAATTCAATTAAGATATATCTATGTGGTGAAATGCTTACCAGAACGTAAGCCAAAATCGGACAGGTGGCTTAAACCCAGCCTGGGCCTTTAGAGAGCGATTCCAATATGACAAGGTCAGTCGCACTCGCGTAGCATATTCAGGTCCGCATGGGGTTACCCAAAAGATATATAGCACAAAACATAGTGTAATACTGATATGTTGATAAACACAAAAAAACAAAAGGGTGCAATACTCAAAAAACCCACAAAAACAAACAAAAAACATATATATCATAAAAACATCCTGTGTGCACAGCATACACAGGAATGTGAGGTTGGTGACGTGCAACATGCAATGAAATAGTACTCTTGGATGGATAGGTGAACCTCCAGGCAAATCTGCTTACCAGATATCAGAGATAAGTGGGCATACAACTACCACCAAAATGAAGAGCAAGAAAAATCGCACCAAGTGCACAAACATATGAAGCAGCTTACCAGATGGCAAACTGGTGTACGCAAACTTCACCCAGTAAGAGGCTTGACATCCTAACGTGACAGAAGATATATCTTGTGTGAACCTTTTAGGGTCCCTGCTTACCAGATGGCCAATTAGAAAAAACACAAGCCGAAATCCTGGCGGAACCCCGTCCTGGCAATCTCGTCACGGGCTCAGTGTGCATATGGTTAAAAAGAACAGCCAATAGTGTGATACCGTATGGGACTAAGATTTATTATAAAGAATTGCACTTACAGTAAAAACAGAGAAATAGCGATGCTGGCCGGCACTCAAACAAACAGCTCCTGTTCACAGCAGGGCGACGTGGTGACGTCAGTACGTCCCTCCCAGACGCGTTTCGTCACAGGCTGACGTTCTCAATGGGGAACGGGCAGCGTGCTGAGCCACCACAATATATGCGCACACCAAGCCTCGTTCTGGGACCCGTCAGGTGACGCACAGAACGCCATCTTTGGTGTGGGCATTAAAACTACAGATTGAGGGAATGGAGCCGATTCAGCGGCAAAAAATGCCACCCGACTCACATCCCTTTACAGATATACTTGGCACACAAGGACTACGAGTAATTGGCATTTCAAATATATAATATTTAAACTTTTAATCTGAAAACCATCCTTATTGGAAACTCGGACCCTGGTGACTAAATGTAGATCTCTATGTGTCAATGTCCCAAATGACTGGATATCATATTGATCACAATCCTGGACATTGCTCACATAGAGATAAAATGACATAAATTCACAGGTTAAAGGCCAAGTGTGAGACTTGGCCAAATTACCCCAGCATTATGCCTCTCCATGGACACAAATACCATCTAAATGAAACCAAAAACAAATCATTCAATAAAATTACTGCTAATTGAAAATGGATAATACCAGTGCAATTAGGCATAAATATATCCTTTGAATGTGAGGGAAAATATAGAAACCACATAAATGTGGGTCATATCCCTACTCACATACTTATAGTATGACCAACCTTCAATGGTACAGAAGGTGATCCAAAATACAAAAATATAAAACAAATATATAAAATATAAAAATATAGAACAAATATATAAAAACAAATATATAAAATCCCATAAGGGCTAAAAGCTATAAGTCTGAAAGAGGGGCCCCACCCAAAACTAGGCGGGAACAATAGTTTTATATTATCCATATGTTTTGTCTATGAAAGATGTAATTGGAAAAGGACTAATCTTTAAGCACATGTCAAGGCCCAAATGCAAAGATATACCCCAACCGAAATGATATCTATAAGGAAAAAACCTAAAAATAGGGTATATAATTGAATATTCCAAATTTAGGTATTTATTTTTCCACTCATAAAGGTACCTCAAATATCCCCAATATTCAGGAATTATCAATGAACGCATTGACATCCACATCTATGTTCAATCCATGGGGCGTGTAGCTTTTGATCCTATGGATCCAAGACATTTCCGATTTAGAAATCTCTCGTACCATGGAACTCCCTCGCCAGTGGAGTTTATAGCGGTTAATCTCTAAAAATAGGGTATTGGATGGATCTCTATTGTGTACCAACCGGTAGTGTTTAGAGACCGAATGGTTCTTAAAGCCTGTTAAGATGTTGGTAATATGCTCATTGAGCCTTACTTGGAGGTTTTGGTTTATATTTGTATTGGTGTGCCCTACTTGTAACCGCAGCTTTGTGTCTTTATATTCTTAATACTTGATATTATTTGAATTTAATTTTCTTCATTTTTTAAATTTTTAAAATTTTTTTCTTGATTCTATTAAGAGAACTCTGGAAGCCACCGATGGAGGAGAGGACACGGAGCCACTGCCTGCTACCCGCTTAGATTGGGTAAGTGCCGGACCGACAGGCAAACAGCGGGGAGGAAGTGCTGCCGGCTACTCGGGGGGGTGGTTGTCTGCTGCACCCCCCCCCCCAAAAAAAAACACCAACCTCCACTGCATCTGGGCTACAAAAAAAAGGGGGGTTTCGAGTTCCTGCCTGTAATGGGCCATTGTTGATCTGGCAAGGAGTCAGTTAGATCATTCCAGAGTGATTCAGCTGGAGGTAACAAGTGTGTGCAGGAGGAAAGTGAAGGAGACTGTATATATAGTAGATGTATATAGGACATTATCCCTGAAGTTTTCTGAAGTCACGTGGGCATCCCATAACATGCCATGTTGGAACAGGAAGGGGCCATCCCTAAACTGTTCCCACAAAGTTGGGAGCATGAAATTGTCCAAAATGTCTTGGTCTGCTGACGCCTTAAGAGTTCCCTTCACTGGAATTAAGTTGCAAAGCCCAACCACTGAAAAACAACCCCCACACCATAATCCCCCCCCCCCCCCCACCAAATGATTTGAACCAGTGCACAAAGCAAGGTCCATAAAGACATGGATGAGCGAGTTTGGGGTGGAGGAACTTGACTGGCCTGCACAGAGTCCTGACCTCTACCCGACAGAACACCTTTAGGGTGAATGAAAGCGGAGACTGCGAGCCAGACCCTCTTGTCCAACATCAGTGCCTGACCTCACAAATACGCTTCTGGAAGAATGGTCAAACATTCCCTAAGAACACACTCCTAAACCTTGTGGACGGCCTTCCCAGAAAGGTTGAAGCTGTTATAGCTGCAAAGGGTGGGCCAACTCAATATTGAACCCTACGCATTAAAGTTCATGTGTGCGTGTAAAGGCAGGCGTCCCAATACTTTTGGTAATATAGTGTGTTCGTCACATAATATGACCAGGATCTAAAAAGAAATGGGTTGTCATACCACTTTGGCATTCACTGTAGGACAAAATAAATACAGTATGCTGCTTCTGTTACCTTAAAATGTAATAAAAATGTAAAGTAAAAAATAAATAAATAAATATGCTGCATAAAACAAGAAGAGGCAAGCCAGGCAATTTTTTTTATGTGCTTTAATTACTTACCAAAGCTCATTGGGTGATGCCGTTTACAAAGTATCTTTTTTTCTTCATGTAAGGTCTGCTTTAATTACCAAGTATTGTGTTTTTATGACTCTTTGAATCACACTTCGACATCCATTCGAGAAGCAAAGATCACTTTACATAATAGATGATGGAACAAGTTCTCATCTCCAATAAAGGCGCATCTTCCCTTCTGATCATCCTTTAAACCAGTGTGTCTCAAAGTGATGAAGATTCAAATGACGATAGGAGGAAATAGCTTGATCTTTGTTTGAAAAGAGATTAGACGGCCATTGAAAAAAAACGGTTGAGATTACAGACCCTGATGCAGGAAGGATTTGCTAAGATATTAAAACGATCAAACTCACAATTTTCCTTGATGTGTATGACACCACGGCTTTCCAAACTAATCTCCTTTCATGGGGCTCGAGGGTGGGCTGGAGTTCAGCAAAGAAGGAAGAGGAGAAGGTTATCCGAGCCAAAGCCACTTAGATGCCGAAAAAACAAACAAACATTTTTTTAAGATGGGAGGAATAAATTAAATATTTCCCTAAGTCAAAGAGAAATTGTGTGATGGATTGGTGTGGACCTTCTGTGCTAACATCAAGTAGAATGGATTTCCCTGGAGCATACAGTCAGCACCAGGAACCCTTGCGAGGGTATTTGTAATGTTCTAAGGTCTCTGTCCCCATGTTTGACCCACAGACCACATCTAATAATGTGCATGCAGATAATCAGAGTGGGCCTTCACCCTCCGCATCAACTTTCTACCTTGTTCCTCTCACAGAATTGGGCATTTTTTTGGGGGGTGAGGGGGGGTGATATCTTTCTTGAGGACCCCTCCGTGTTTTTCCTGTTTTTTTGTCTAGGTGAGAAAGACATGCCCGGTAAAGAGGAGGAATGGAGTCAGTAAAGGGCATACATGACAGGGTGAAAGGGGAACCGGTCAGCAGGGGTTAACTATTGTAAGGTAGCATGGTCAGTTCTTGCACTTACCTTATTGGCCCAGAGGACAATGTGATGGGGAGGGGCCAGGAGTTCAGTTGTCCAGAAGGGGAGGTCCCGGCTCACTTCCAGAGAGGAAATCGTCGGAAGAGCATCCCTACCACCCACCCTTATTATTATTACTTCTACCGTTGTGCTGTTTTTTCCTTAATGTATTATTTGGCAGTCGGGGTCCTTGACGGAGGTCTATTTATGGTTATTGGGGAAACGGTGGGGATCCATCTACGGTATGGCGGTCTCGAGTGTGTACGGTACAATGCATATTGGTGTTAAGTCCGGTGGGTGTCTCTGAGGTCAGCTGGTTTAGGCTCCGAGTCAGCTATCTGATGCCTCAGATGCAAAAAGTTGGTAATATGGTACCCTCAGGGACCTCGAATCTTTGATATCTGGATAAGTTATGTATGGTTATGTGATGTAAAGAAAGTGTATGTTTAATAAAAGGCCGTTTTCGGACATTTTAAATCCACTTATGCTTTGCGTGGTTAATTCTGATAATTAGGGGCAGGTATTTTGGGGCAGACAGAGGTAGGGGTCAGCTCAGGTAAGCTCTTACCTACCCTAGTCATGACATTTGCAGTGATTGAAGCCTCCTTGGAGACCCTGATTGGTCACCAGCAATAGACATGTCGGCCCAAGGCACCTCCCTTTGTCTCCCTGAGACAGGAATGGGATGGGATACCACAACCTTGGTTATGGAGAAACTCCGCCATTTTGGCTACTCAAATAGTTCCAGTCTGAGGCCTGTTTCTTCAAATACCTGTAAATGATTGTCCACACCATTAGCCTTTTCGAATGCTTTACTGTAAACATGAATACAGTACAACGTCCTACTCAGCTAGGTTATACATAGCCTCCCTCTATGCTTGGTCCACCTGCAACATTGTCCCTTCTGGTTCCAACCAGCTCCTCCGGATCCCCTCTTATTGCTTTTCCTTTCTTAGAATGGGTCCTCCTCTTATCCCTACGCCAGGCCTAGACCAGAGGGGTCAACTTCTGTAATGGCCTGCAACCTACATGGCAGCTCATAGCAGATTATCACATCCTATCCACCTTCTGGCACAATCTTGGCCCAAATATTTAAAGAGGAAAGAGGCAGCCAAACCCACATTACACTCCTAGGGGTGGAGCTTCCCTTAAAGCGGTAGTAAACTGCATAAAAAAAAAAGAAAAAAGATGGCCCCCGGGTGGTTTTAATCATGGTGTGCATTCTAAATAGAAAAAACACACAAATGAGAGATAGGGCTGCGCATCCCCGAAAAAATTGCAATATGGGAAAGATCCCCCAAGGTTTTTTTTTAGCAGTGAATTAGGTTAATCTGGGGAAGATGACTATTTATTAAAAAATCTTTAGTGTACCAAAGTAAAATTCAATATCATGGGGAGGATAAAATATGAGCTCTGGTTATACAATACAAAGCATATTCCATCATGTATAGTGATATTCACACAGTGGAGCAGTACATTACTTTACAGAATGCCAGCCACATAGATAGTTATCCAAACGCGTTTCGGCCCATACAGTTGTGGTCTTCCTCAGGGGGATTATTACCTCTAAAAAGATATATATAAAAAAACTCAGGATTCAAAACATTTCATAGTGCACAAACATCAACAAGAACAATAGTATATTTACTGCTGAAAGGTTTAATTTAGGAGAAAAACCCTATAACCAGAAATTTTAAAATAAGTTGGATGATTCAGAAAGCTCCATGATCCGTCCACATCTCCCCAACACGGGAATCCAGCCCAGAGAGGCTTGCAAAAAGCCACACCCTTGACACCTCCAGAGGAAGGGACAAACAGCACCTGCGGTGTAATTCCCAGATAGTAACAATCAATAAGTAAAGTATGATCAAACTTTGAAAATACTGACAGAATAACAGAATGCCAGACCAGCAATGAGAATCTTTTATATTATTTCTATTGATCTAATTTTAATTTGTAAAATAAGATTGTATCATTGTGTCCACTGCATACTAGCACATTATGACAGACTTACCTGAAAACAAAGACCTTCAGCAACAACGCTGTCATGGGTCACGGTGCTTCCACCCTCACCTGGTCTTCCTTCTGGGTTTGTGAGCCACCAAAGTAACAGTGGATGTTTAGGAGATATTTACTGTAAATATAGGTAAGCCTTATTATAGGTAAAAATCAACCATTGAGTCTACTACCACATTAAAACATACTAACCCTCACCTACACCTAACTCAAAGATTCCAGGAGACTACGTGGTGCATCATCAAGGGGTGCAGACTATTTCTCCATGTTTTTTGCAGCCAGTCCCATTATTACATGGCACGGCACATGCATGTCACCATTGGGGCTGGTACAGACAGCCAGGCCCCCCCCCTGATGAGGTCAGAAGAACATGGTGGCGCCGGACTGGATGTTTGGGGGAGGGGTGGTTGGCTAGATGGGGAGGAGTGAAGTTCCTCTTTGAGGCAAAGTACCAGGCTTATAAATAAAATAGGCAAATCAGTAAATAGTCAATGATCAGGACCGGCGGAGTTCAGCCATAGTTCAGGCTGCCAACAAACAGCCAAAAAAAATCCAAAAGACATGTGGGGAATGGAAACAGAATATTAACATTATAGACTGATATGGCATTGGGGTGACAATCTAATATTCCGCACCTCATCCCCATGAATTTAACATAGAACAACCAAGGATATAAGAAATATAAAATATATATATATACTTTTAATATATTCTATAGCTTGGTCCACTTGTGTCCCCTGTGGTCGCACAGAGATTCTCTCCCAAGACTAGTGTGGACTCACTCGGGAGTGCTCTCTGGTGATCTTGTGGGTAAGCTTTTGGAAGGTCTTGGATAGAGTGGGCAATTAATTTATGAATATTGATGCTGTATTTTCCAAAATAATTTTGTGAACATTTTTCTGATTTTGGATTTTGTCTTTATTAGAGTTTTGTGACAAAAATGATGGTCTGTGATATCCCCTGAAGAAGCCAAGTTTGGTGAAACATGTTGGGATCCAAACATCTTGCTCTGAACCATCGCTGTTATGGACACTCACTACCTGTAGAGTGATATGTATAAATTTTCCATGTATTTTTTTGAATCAATTTTTGTCTTTTTTTTAACCAATGCTAATAAACTTTGTTCTATATAAAGTTGATCTCGCTATGATTGTTTGCACCCTAAAAATCCCATTAAGGTTTTTTGATGTTTTAGAATATTAACATTGTGTATACACTGGAATAAAGGAATGCAATAAAGGATACCAAAGCACCAAAAATAACCCAGAGGAAAGTTTTTTGAACATTCTCTGGCCTCCGGGAGAATTTTTATATACCACTTGTTGACATCACAGGCCAGTTTTAGGGAACTGTAATATTACTTTAAGCCACCTGGCCAGAACAAAGATCAGGGGGCCACCTAAGGTAGAAGTGCACCACTGGCCGCTGTTTGTGTCCATGTGCAAAATGAATGTGAATGGGAGTGACTTTATAATGATCAATCAGCTGCTGCACTTGCAGGGCTCTAACGAGGAAAGTGTCAGGGTCCGCATCCCTTTAGACATGATTTACCTTTGGGAGTATCTCATCAAAAATGACATTTTTGTTGCAGGGGATGCCCAAAATCTGACCAATCACTCAAGCAGAAAATCTGTGTGCAGAGCGCCTCCAGGTGGCCATATTGCATTTTATAGAAAATGACAGCGGCTGCAGATTGAAAAGGAAAGGGAATTTTTATAGAAATTCTTTTTATTTGCTATTTTTTTCCCACAAAAGTGGAGTTACGCTTTAAAAATATTTAATATTTTCTTTTTTATTAATTTATTAAAGATCATATGAGAGTTTTTTTTAATGATGAGGTTTTCATCTAGTCTGTAGGACCTTGAGGCTGTAGAACAAGGAAGGTCTTGTCTGCCCCGTTATCAGACATAATCGCTAACAGCCGCCTACAATTACATCTCCCACCATAATATCTTCATTGCCTCCTCTGCACTCCGATATTACGGGGCCCCGCCATTATTCTATTAAGTTGTAGGAAAGGCCGCGTCCTATCCAAGATGTGTGATTTACCTTCCAGATGACTCCATGCCTCTGAGAAAATGCCTCTGATCGGCGTACTATCATTACATCGAATCACTTTGTACAAACCCCGCTATAAATCATCCACTTACCGCTCCCTTTACTGTATAATTTTGTCCGTCTTGCAAAGAACGTCTTTGCTTTTACGCCACGCACAAAAACTTGTTTATTGATAATAATGATTGCAGCTCCGGATTGTCGCCAAGCGTGCTGAGCGCTCCGCGATGAGCGTCTTTGAATGGACCAAACTGAAATTGTAACATTGTATCGAGTTCAAGGATATTTTTAGCCTAAGCTCTTTTTTTTTGTTGGATAGAGGGAAAAATTAGAAAAGCGACCCGGAGGGGAGGGGGGGTGGGGTGGGGGGGGTGCCTGTGTCGGCGGGTGGATTTTTTTAAGACACCCCAAAAAAATAAATCACCAGACGCCACAACTTACGCCCAAAGGAGCCACTTGAAGTGTTGGGTCCTCTGATGTTGTGCCTATGACTCCACAAGCAGCTCTATTCTCTGACACTCCTTGTAGAGCTGATGAGGTAGCTGCAGATACTTATGCTTGTATATACTGTATATATATATATATATATATATACATATATATATATATATATATATATATATATATACTATATTGTCAAAAGTATTGTGATGCCTGCCTTTACACGCACACAGACTTCAATGGCATCCCAGTCTTAGTCCCTAGGGTTCAATATTGAGTTGGCCCACCCTTTGCAGCTATAACAGCTTCAACTCTTCTGGGAAGGCCATCCACAAGGTTTAGGAGTGTGTCTATGGGAATGTTTGACCATTCTTCCAGAAGTGCATTTGTGTCAAGTTCCTGCACCCCAAACTCGCTCATCCATGTCGTTATGGACCTTGCTTTGTGCACTGGTGGACAGTCATGTTGGAACAGGAAGGGGCCGTCCCCAAACTGTTCCCACAAAGTTGGGAGCATGAAATTGTCCAAAATGTCTTGGTATGCTGACGTCTTAAGAGTTCCCTTCACTGGAACTAAGGGGGCCAAGCTCAACCCCTGAAAAACAGCCCCACACCATAATCCCCCCTCCACCAAATGATTTGGAGCAGATGGCCTTCACAGAAGAGTTGAAGCTGTTATAGCTGCAAAGGGTGGACCAACTCAATATTGAACCCTACGGACTAAGACTGGGATGGCATTAAAGTTCACGTGCGTGTAAATGCAGGTGTCACAATACTTTTGGTAATATAGTGTGTGTGTGTGTGTGTGTGTGTGTGTGTGTGTGTGTGTGTGTGTGTGTGTGTGTATATATATATATATATATATATATATATAAATATATATTTTCTGCTGGCCAGCTAGTTGGGGCCCAGGACCCTACATTGGAGCCCTGGGTATGCATACAATAGTCAAGTGTTCCCAGCTGGCAAATCTGTCTCTCTGCTAGTAGCTACAGTGTATGGTTAGCACACACACAGAGGCTTTCAGTCCATATGTCTGGTAAAGGGTTTCTCTCTTTCTCACCCTGGTGGTATCATCAGCATGTGGCTCTCTGCTGCATGGCGGGGCTCCCCCCCTGTCCAAGTCGCAGTCCAATGCTCAAAGGTAGAGTCTGTTCTGCTTCCAGATAAGGATGTCCCTCTCACCACTCTCACTGCACAGACGTGGGCTATGGTGTGTATCAGCCTGGTCTCCCTGCAGTTCTGCCTCCTTTCACCTGGGAAACCCCTTGTTATCCCTCCCGTTTAATGTCTCTGCCGTGGGAGTTGTAGTTCTTTCAGCCAGCCTGTGGTACAGCTCAATCCCACCTGTAAACGATACTTTCCACGATCCACAATGATCTTTCATCAGAGTCTCTCTTGTACTCCATGTTCACAGGCCCCCTCTGGTGGTTGGAGGTGGAAACAACACTGGCTGTATCAGTCTTGTTTGGACACACAGCGACAGCACAGTGTCCCTTTAGCTGCTCCTTTCCTTCTAGTTAAACAATGGGCTACATGCAGAACTAAACTCTCTCAATGTGAACTCTGTGTAATCCTTATGCTGCTAGCATTAGCAAATAGATAGGAAGGTATATTATAATTACTTGTTTTAAACTTTTTTTTTTACATTTCTTTCGTTGCTTCCTGTTTTCTGGCCTTGGCCAAAATTATGACATACATCTCAGAAGTCTTCATGGAAGGAGGGCCTTTACCCTCCTGCATGCGGGCCTAAGCTAAGGGCAGATGAATTCTAGAAAGTAAATGCAGATTTTCACTTCCTGTGTGGTAAAAGGTTGCCCCCCCCTCCGAGACCAATGTTTGCCCAAATCTAGATGGAAGCTATCAGAGCCACTCCAATCAACTGTGGGCAGAGTATTCCCCACTCTGCAGCTACACATACACATTGGGATGTTTGTGGCACTGGTGAAATAGTATAGGCACAAGGTCAGATTGGGTCAATGTCATTGACCTAATATGGCCATTTAGGTCAATGATGGCATCATAACCATTTGTATACATTGAGCTGCAGGGTGGGTAATCTCCCACCTGCCCAGCCCATCAGCAATCCATTGCACACTCTTAAAGGGACAGCTTCATGTGCACCACCTTACAGAAGAGCCCCAACGAAAGCCGACTAATACTGGCAATTAGGTGCCACGCACCTCCAGGGGTACCTGTTTGTCAGGAACACATACACCCACCCACTATTAGGGCTGTATGTGTAGTGTGCACACAAGGACCATTCATTTACACATAGCGGAGGAAAGCAAAAAAAAATCCCAAGAAATTCTTTAAGTATGTAAGCTATAAGAAAGGGAGGACAGACCATATTGGCCCCATAAAGAATGAGGAAGGACATCTGGTTACAAAGGATGGGGAGATGGTGAAGGTATTGAATTTATTCTTCTCCTCAGTCTTCACGAGTGAATCAGGGGGCTTCAGTAACCAAAACTGCAGTGTTTATCCTCATGACACAACACAGGAAGCACCTCCATGGTTAACAGAGGACAGAATTAAAATTAGACTTGGAAAACTTAACATTAATAAATCACCGGGACCAGATGGCTTGCACCCGAGGGTACTTAGGGAACTCAGTCAAGAAATTGCCAGACCATTGTTCCTAATTTTTACTGACAGTTTACTGACTGGAATGGTACCAGCTGATTGGAGAAAAGCCAATGTAGCACCAATATTTAAAAAGGGCCCAAAATACATCCCTGGGAATTACAGAACAGTTAGCCTAACATCAATAGTATGTAAACTCTTGGAGGGGATGATAAGGGACTATATACAAGATTTTAGTAATAAGAACGGTATCATTAGCAGTATTCAGCATGGATTTATGAAGAATCGTTCTTGCCAAACCAATCTATTAACCTTCTATGAGGAGGTGAGTTGCCATCTAGATAAGGGAAGGCCCGTAGACGTGGTGTATCTGGATTTTGCAAAAGCATTTGACACAGTTCCCCATAAACGTTTATTGTACAAAATAGGGTCCGTTGACATGGACCATAGGGTGAGCACATGGATTGAAAACTGTCTACAAGGGCGAGTTCAGAGGGTGGTGATAAATGGGGAGTATTCAGAATGGTCAGGGGTGGGTAGAGGGGTCCCCCAGGGTTCTGTGCTGGGACCAATCCTATTCAATTTGTTCATAAACGATCTGGAGGATGGGATAAACAGTTCAATCTCTGTATTTGCAGACGATACTAAGCTAAGCAGGGCAATAACTTCTCCGCAGGATGTGGAAACCTTGCAAGAAGATCTGAACAAATGAATGGGGGAGGGGCAAAAAACATGGCAAATGAGGTTCAATGTAGAAAAATGTAAAATAATGCATTTGGGTGGCAAAAATCTGAATGCAATCTATAGACTGGGGGGGAGAACCTCTGGGGGGATCTAGGATGGAAAAGGACCTGGGGGTCCTAGTAGATGATAGGCTCAGCAATGACATGCAATGCCAAGCTGCTGCTAACAAAGCAAACAGAATATTGGCATTAAAAAGGGGATCAACTGCAGAGATAAAACGATAATTCTCCCGCTCTACAAGACTCTGGTCTGGCCGCACCTGGAGTATGCTGTCCAGTTCTGGGCACCAGTCCTCAGGAAGGATGTACTGGAAATGGAGCGAGTACAAAGAAGGGCAACAAAGCTAATAAAGGGTCTGGAGGATCTTAGTTATGAGGAAAGGTTGTGAGCACTGAACTTATTCTCTCTGGAGAAGAGACGCTTGAGAGGGGATATGATTTCAATGTACAAATACCGTACTGGTGACCCCACAATAGGGAGAAAATTTTTTCGCAGAAGGGAGTTTAACAAGACTCGTGGCCACTCATCAAAATTAGAAGAAAAGAGGTTTAACCTTAAACTACGTAGAGGGTTCTTTACTGTAAGAGCGGCAAGGATGTGGAATTCCCTTCCACAGGCGGTGGTCTCAGCGGGGAGCAACGATAGTTTCAAGAAGCTATTAGATAATCACCTGAATGACCGCAACATACAGGGGTATACAATGTAATACGGACACATAATCACACACATAGGTTGGACTTGATGGACTTGTGTCTTTTTTCGATCTCACCTACTATGTAACTATGTAACACATACACACATAGAATGAACATGATGGGCCTGTGTCTTCTTACAACCTTATCTACTATGTGACTATGTAGCAGGCCAAAAGGAAACAAATAGATGTTTGGCTTCAGATTTACTGGAAACCACAAGAATGACTTTGTAATCAGTCTATTTTTACGATTCCATCAATTTTGTCTGAATTTTTAATCTGACGCATTAATGTCTTCCATTTTATTGACTTGAACAGCTGAGCAAATACGATGGGGAGCCCAGAGGTGTCTGCCCGTATTTATTTATTCTAGTTAAATATTAAGGGTTTGGGATGTAGCGTGTGTGTTGCTTTATGTAAGTGCCCATTCTCCTCATGAAGGTGAACATAATGACCAGTTAATGGTTAGTGGAGCCGTAGAGAGAGCCATAATTCACCGAAAGCCTGGAAGGCCGGGGGAAATTTACAATGGTACTTTGTGCCTTTATTAGGAATACAATCAACCTTCACAGGAGATTAATTTGTGCGATTAGATAGTCAACGCTATGAAGGTTTAACCTTTTCTAAATCTTCTCCATCTGTCATCTGAATTACTTTGCTGGTCTCCCGCATAGAAATTCTGGTCACCTGACTGTCAAACCACTTCACTAGCTTTGGCACAATGTTTGGAAGACCGGAATTCCTTAGCGTTGGTTTGTCCTAGGGTGGAAGTGAAACTGAGAGTCTACTTTGGAAGACCGGAATTCCTTAGCGTTGGTTGGTCCTAGGGTGGAAGTGAAATTGAGAGTCTACTTTGGAAGACCGGAATTCCTTAGCGTTGGTTGGTCCTAGGGTGGAAGTGAAATTGAGAGTCTACTTTGGAAGACCGGAATTCCTTGGCGTTGGTTGGTCCTAGGGTGGAAGTGAAATTGAGAGTCTACTATTGAATGTCAGCAAAAATCTGTAGATTTTGGAAAAAATTTAAAATATTTTTTTTGGGCTAAAAAATATTTAAAGTCAATTAAAGTGGAATTCAGGTGGTAATTGTGGGTTTGAAGGGTGCAATGGGCTTTTGGTGGCTCGTAAGGCTCCTTTCAATTATTTTTGGTTTGTGTACCAAAAATGGCCATTCTTGAAGGCTATTGTATTAAAAATGGAAATCATCCGAGGCCCCCACCCTGAATTTTTGGAAAACCCTGATAAACACAGTTATACCTCATTTTAACCACTTGCCGACCTGCCACAGTACTTCTACTCCGTGTTGCAGATTGCGGATCACGGTACTTAGGGTCTGGTGATCATGTGATCACTTTGCGATCACATGATCACAACATCAACAAAGCTGGTATGAATGAATTCATTCATACCAGCTGTGTTACCTAAAGCTATCACATGGTACCTGGGCCATGCACAGCACCCTGTACCATGTGATTAGCTGTAGCCAATCACAGATCACTAGTGATCACAGCTGTTGAAAACTTTGCTGTTACAGCATAGGTGTGAGCAGCCTAGTGCATTAAGGTGTGCACTCAAAAGCTCAAAAGATACGGTTCCCATAACTCACTGTGCTCATTCAGAAAGGGGCCAGTAAATTACATATTTACTTGTCCCCTCCCCCACTCATCCCAAAACATCCCCCTGTGTGCCCATGGGAGAGAAGAGAAGCCAGCAGTGCTGCGATGGGGGAGAGGTGAGTCAGGGCAGTAGGGGTAGTTGCGGCCTGTCCTTATGGGGTGCATCGGCACGCCCCCCCCAATCCATGCCCTGGGCCCCTAATCTACATGCAGGGCGCCGGATGCATGGATTCCAATGGGGTTTTATTTCTTTTTTAGAAGAAAATGATTAAAGCCTAAAGCTTTAATTGGCTTTAAAAAAATGTGGGCTCGGGGCGCAGTGCACTTGTGTGACAATAGCGAATTAATATTAGCTATCGTCTTCCTGACTCTCCTCCTGGCCAATCAGAAGGCGGAACCCGAACCTGAGACCCGACTGGCCGAGAGTAGAAGCGCTCGGATTGGAGGAGAAGGGGTAGAAGAGGAGGAGATGCATGGGAGGAAGACGCAGTGAAGCAGAGGAGGAGACCCCGGGTGAAGCGGCTGCCCGTGACCCAGATGGGGTAAGTGCGGGGCTGGTGACCGACCGGGGGGGTGGGGGGTGCAGGTGATCCATCCGACTGCCTCGGGACTATTTTGCAAATGGTGAAATTTGGAATTTTGCAGCAGAACTGGCTGAGATCACCCTGGTCATCCCAATTCCTGTGATAGCTTCATTTTTATTGCTTTATGACTAGTAACTGCCCAACCACAATCTATCCTTCCAAATTTAAATGAATATACAAAGATGGTGGATGTTAAATTTGATTGGGAGGGGCTTAACAGAAAGAGTGAGTTGAACTCAAAGTATAATGGATTTATTTATATATTTATTGTATTAGTTTATTTATTTATTTATTATTAAATTGTTTTACAATAAGCCTTCCCTGACCTCTATAGTTATAGCCACAGTTGAGCAGTTAATCATTCACATAAAAGCACTGAAGTTGTTGAAGTTAGTTCTCCACACTTAAAGCTCTCCGCATACACGCCCATACCTGAGATTTTATAGACTCCACTAGAGCTCTGAAGGTATGCTGTGGTATCTGGCACCAAGACCTCAGTAGCAGATCCTTTAAATCCTGTAAATTGGGAGGTGGGGCCTCCATGGATCAGACTAATTTTTCCAGCACATTCCATGAATGCTCTATTGGATTGAGATCTGGAGAATTCGGAGGTCAAAACAACACCTTAAACTTACTGTTGTGTTCCTCAAACCATTCTTAAATTCATCAGACCAGGCCACCTTCTTCCATTGCTCTGTGCTCTAGTTCTGATGCTCAAATCTCCTTTGTAGGCACTTTTGGCTGTGAACAAAGATCAACTTGGACACCCTGACTGGTCTGCAGCTACACGGCCCCATACACAGCAAACTGCGATGCTCTGTGTGTTCTGATATATTTCTATCACAATTAACCTTCACTTTTTCAGCAATTCAAGCTTCGGTAGCTCTTCTATTGGAGCAGACTACACAGGCCAGACTTCCCTCCTCATCTCCATCAATAAGTCTTCCCTCCCTACCTCCATAAATAAGCCTTCATTCCCCAACCCAAAAAATTAGCCTTTCCTCCCCACTTCCATCAACGAGTCTTCCCTCCCTACCTCCATAAATAAGAATTCCCTCCACACTACCCTAAATAACTCTTCCCTCCCTACATCAATAAACGAGTCTTCCCTCCCCACCTCCATCAATGAGCCTTCCCTCCCCACCTCCATCAATGAGCCTTCCCTCCTCACCTCCATCAATGAGCCTTCCCTCCCCATCTCCATCAATGAGTCTTCCCTCCCCCACCTCCATCAATGAGCCTTCCCTCCCCACCTCCATCAATGAGTCTTCCCTCCCCCACCTCCATCAATGAGCCTTCCCTCCTCACCTCCATCAATGAGTCTTCCCTCCCCACCTCCATCAATGAGCCTTCCCTCCCCACCTCCATCAATGAGCCTTCCCTCCCCACCTCCATCAATGAACCTTCCCTCCCCCACCTCCATCAATGAGCCTTGGCCTTCCATGACCCTGTCACTGGTTGGCCAGTTCTCCTTCCTTGGACCACTTTTGGTCTGTCCTGACCATTGCAGACTGGGAACATCCCACAAGAGCTGCAGCTTTGAAGTTGCTCTGATACAGTCGTCTAGACATTACAATTTGCTCCTTGTCAAAGTCCCTCAAATCCTTTCACTTCCCTATTTTTGTTCTGCTTTGAACACATCCACTTCAGGGACAACATGTTCACTTACTGCCTAATATATCCCACTCATTTTCAGATGAGATAATCAGTGTTATTCGCTTTACCTGCCAGTGGTCAGAATGTTATGGCTGATTGTTGTATAATGTTATGGGAAGGTTTTTTTGTTGAATTGAGTGTTCTGGAGACCTGGTCTCTTTAAGTAATAACACCCTGTGTACAGATAATACAGATCGCGTTCCCTTGACCCAGTTTCGGGAAGCTCTCTCTGTGATCAAGCAGCTCTTGCAGAAGGCAAACATCAATGTTCAATAACCTCCGAGGGCAGCCGAGGCTTAGTCAAAACGCCTAAAGGAGTCTTAGAGGCGCTCAATATGGTGTCAGTAGAGCACGCTGTTGGTTTAGGAGAGTATAAAGCACGTACTTGTGCCGTCTCTTTTGTTGTTCTGGTTTTTGTTCGGTTTCCTGCTAAGGATTTGGGAAAGCACACAACTGTTCCATGCAATGATGCAATTGTATAAAACAACCATCCTCTCTCCAGCATATAATAGGGCTCTCTGAAGACAACTTGGAACATTTATCCTAACAATAGAAAATGGCGAATTCAATCCGACCGACCAGATCTGCTGAGGTCTTCTACAGAGATCGGGGAAATCCGTAAGTATGTAATACTAGTTCATCATCCAGCCTCATCAGCCTTCCAACAATCTACTTCACTAGGTGGAAATTTTGTTGAAATTCATGATCTTTAGCTGAAGGTTTGCACAGGAGGCAATGGGGAAGGCAAAATTAAAGTGATACTAAACTCTGGTTTAAAAAAAAAAAAAATTCTATTACATTCTGTATCCCTAACTCATTAAAGTCCCTTCTTTTGCTCTCAGCCTCCTCCAAAACCAAAAATTCCTTTTTTGTTTTTGCTGCTGTGAACTGATATCCTGTTAGATGGTGGCTACATTTGTTCTTCATGGTCCCGCTGTATGTAGGAACATAGGCACCCCCTCTTGGTTCCATTGTATGTAAGAATGTAGCCACCCCCTCTTGGTCCCATTGTATGTAGGTACATAGCCACCCTGGCTTGGTCCCACTGTATGTAGGAACTTAACCCACCTGCTTTGGTCAAACTGTATGTAGGAATGTAGCCACCCTGCCTTGGTCCCACTGTATATATGAACGTAGCCACCCTGCCTTGGTCCCACTGTATATATGAACGTAGCCACCCTGCCTTGGTCCCATTATATGTAGGAACATAGCCACCCTGCCTTGGTCCGACTGTATGTAGGAACGAAGCCCACCTGCTTTGGTCAAACTGTATGTAGAAATGTAGCCCACCTGCTTTGGTCAAATTGTATGTAGGAACGTAGCCACCCTGCCTTGGTCCCAATTTATGTAGGAACGTAGCACACCTGGTTTGGTCCAACTGTATGTTGGAATGTGGATACCCTGTCTTGGTCCCACTGCATCTAGAAATGGAGCCCCCCTGTCTTAGTCCCACTGTATGTGGTAACAAAGCCACCCTACCTTGGTCTCACTGTATATAGGAATGTAGCCATCCTCTCTTGCTCACTCCCGAGATGGACCATGGACTATAGACTATAGGATTTGTAGAGTGCAGAGAGCAGTGCACATGACAAATGTGCACTACTCATTCCAAAAACAGAAGTGATGGAGACAAGGAGTGGTTCGGGAACATTAGGGATGGTACCACGAGGCAGGAAAACCCAGTAATAACCCATATTTCTTTTTATTGAAATACTACACTGCAATAGAGAGACAACGGTTGGCTTGTAGTTGCGGCGCGGTCACATCAACCTCAATGGGCAACTTTGTCGTGGAAAAACCCACTATACGCTTTTGCGCTAATAAGCGCCCATTTCATCTAATGGTATAAGGCATCTTACCTATCACTCTATTTCCCGCATATCCCCAAGTAAACATACATGACCACCGCTTACGGCCTCATCTCAGCACGACTGCCCCCCACCGAGCACCGCACTGGCTCTTTTATTCAAAGACAACAAAAGTAATCACAAACAGGAAGTCATGGCCCCACAGGATATGACCTCACAGGATATGACCTCATGGGATATGAATGTCAACACAGGAAATCCTTCCAACAGGATGAGGTTATACAACAACCAATGAACAATGACTAGGGGAGTCTTATGGGCGTGTCTGGGCAGGCACAGTGTGTATGTTTTACCTGGAAGCCATGCTCTTCAACCAAACAAAGGAAGCCGCATGGCTAACAAACGTGAACTCCGTCCCTGACCATAACAACTCAAAAGCTCACGTTTTTACCGTTTTCCGTGAATCCTTATTCTGCTTTGTTCAGAGAACAAAGCATACCCGGACTATACTACCGTCCAGTGTGGGTGGGAGATTATCTGCAGGTGTAAGCCATGGCACCCCAAATATGTTGATTGGGCACACAGGGGTGACACGAGCGCACATCCGCTAAACCGATAATGTCTTTGCAGAGCGAACACATCCCCCCCCAGACGATCGTTCTGTGCATCACACAGGGGTCCTTCCCTGGCGGACAGATCCTCACTCCGCAAACACTTCTCTACATCCCCAAGGAGCTTTCCACTACCCAACGGGTCTCAACCAGCATCAGTCTGCCCCAGTCAGCTCTTTAGAGCGGCCTGCGGGAGAACGAACACTGGGAGACTCTATGACAATACATATTAAAATACATCTTCATAAAACAACTTTGACTCAGTAAGCCAAATGAAATTTGCCACGGCCATAGAATGTGTTTAGACCCCTTGGCTGCCATGTCTACTTGAAGGTGGGTGGTTCGGGGGGTGCTAACATTTTACAGCCCCCTGGGTGCCTGTGTGAAAGAGGCCTAAGAGTGCAATGAGCTTTATGTGGTTCCTGAGTATTGAATTTATTTATTTATTTATATATTTTTGTGCATTTTGTTATTTAACTTTTCAGCAAGAAAAAAAGTAATCACTGACCATCTTCCAGAAAGTTACCTGGCTGTCCTGCTGCTCCTCCATCTTCAGTACTTCCCGAGTCACCATAAATGTACCAAGATACCTTAGGTGTGTTCTAATTTGTTTATGGCACTGCGATAATCCCACTCTCCCTGTTTCCTCATATACCAAGGTACATCTATAAATGGTAGAAAAGGGGTTTAACCACTCGCCCACTGCAATACATATACTGTATATATGTCACGGCTTGTAAGTGGTTTGCCAAGGTTATGGTTGAAGCTGTCATCCATGATGCATAACTTCAGTATTTTTTTTTTTTTTCAATCAGCGATTGGCTTTCTCTTAATAGTAATCTGAGCAGCTAATTAGCTACTGGATTGTTTACCGGAGATGATCAGAGACTGCGGACGAATTACAGGAGATGATCAGAGACTGCGGACGGATTACAGGAGATGACCAGAGACTGCACACAGATTACAGGAGATGACCAGAGACTGCAGAAAGATTACAGGAGATGACCAGAGACTGCAGACATAGTACAGGAGATGATCAGAGACTGCAGACCTAATACAGGAGATGATCAGAGTCTGCGGACGGATTACAGGAGATGATCAGAGACTGCGGATGGATTACAGGAGATGATCAGAGACTGCGAATGGATTACAGAAGATGACCAGAGACTGCGACTGACTGTTATACACTGACCTTCATTTTCTGGTGCAGTCCAGGGCACTGAGGGCAGGAATTGGTCCTCTTCTCCTCCCACACCCCTCCTTGCAGTACATTTGAAATTTGTGAAAAAGCCGCACAGTGTGCACCAGGTCAGAGGACTGCCCCGTCCCCCCCACCCAAGCCAAACCGAGATGTCAGAGGACTGCCCACCTGAGCCAAACCGAGATGTCAGAGGACTGCCCCGCCCGAGCCAAGCCGAGATGTCAGAGGACTGCCCCGCCCGAGCCAAGCCGAGATGTCAGAGGACTGCCCCGCCCGAGCCAAGCCGAGATGTCAGAGGACTGCCCCGCCCGAGCCAAGCCAAGATGTCAGAGGACTGCCCCGCCCGAGCCTAACCGAGATGTCAGAGGACTGCCCCGCCCGAGCCAAGCCGAGATGTCAGAGGACTGCCCCGCCCGAGCCAAGCCGAGATGTCAGAGGACTGCCCCGCCCCAGCCAAGCCGAGATGTCAGAGGAACACCTCGACCTCTGCCCGAGCCAAGCCGAGATGTCAGAAGCGTAAGGCACGTACACATATGTAAACGGTGTTCGCACTACACATGTGGGATATTGCCACAAACGTTATATAGGGCAAAAATTTTAGCACTAGACATTCTCTGTAACTCTAAAGGGGTAACCTGGAAAAATTTTAAAAGCATCGCCTATGGAGATTTTTAAGTATCCTAGTTTGGTATTTATTTACTCTGCGTAATATCACCTTTTATATTTTACCAAATTTTGGGTTATATATTGTGTTTTTTTTTCATTATAATTAATTAAAGTGTATTTTTTCCCCCCAAAAAAACTGCATTTGAAAAACTGCTGCGCAAATACCGTGTGATGTAAAAAAATCGCAACACCCACCATTTAATTATCTAGGGTGCCTGCTATAAAAAAAAATATATATATATATATATATATATATATATATATATACAAGTAATTTTCTACCAAAAGAATACAGATTTTTACTAGTAAACAAAAAGTGCCAGAAAAGGCCAGGTCCAATTGCCCCGGCAGGTAAGTGGTTAAGGGTGCGCCGCGCATGAAGAACTGGAGTGGGTCTTGCGGTGATTCAGCTCCTGCAGTCCATTAGAAGTATTCAGCTATTGATTACGTTTGTAGAAACATTAACAACCATACCATTTGTTATTTACTTAACAGAAAGTGTAGATTGCCATCGCTAAGTGGCTGATTGAACAGCTAGCGGTGAATGACTCAGCGCTCGCTTGTTTCCCCGTCTGCTCCGTTCTGCTGCTGGAAACATCATATTTAGCGTTGGATCGCCGTATCTGTATGCTCGCCGTGTAACTTCCAGCCCCAACAATTGCTTCAATTTAGAACACTTTCCTGCTGTGAATTTTGGGTGCTGAGCCGCTTGTGAAACGCGTCGGGTCGGCCTCTGCGAGACCCCACAGGGCGGCTAAGTGGTGCAAAAAGGAATTTGCGGTACCGATAAACATATAATTCTACAGCGTTCGAGTGTTTAAGATAAATGGCTACATAAAATACGATGGATTATTCAGCACTAGAAATGTAGATCACTGAAAATGGTCCATTTCCTTTCTTTCTCAAGACTTGTTAAAGCAAAAGTTCAGCTACAAATAACACAATAAACAAAAAAAAGTCAAGAGGTATAAGTGTGGCAATAAAATAACAAAGTCCTTGATTAGGTTGATCTCAATGGATATAAGCTGCAGCACTTCACAGGCTAAGGAATATCAGTAGAGACATAAGGAATAACATACAGGGCATCCAGAAAGTATTCGCGACGCTTCACTTTTTCCACTTTTTGTGATGTTACAACCTTATTCCAAAATGGATTCAATTCATTATTTTACAAACAATCTCCCATAATGACAACGTAATAGAAGTTTGTTTGAAATCCTTGCAAATTTATTAAAAACAAAAAAGGAAAAAATCCCATCTACATAAGTATCACAGGCTCCTCCCATGTAGATAAGTATCACAGACTCCTCCAATGTACATAAGTATCACAGACTCCTCCCATGTACATAAGTATCACAGACTCCTCCAATGTACATAAGTATCACAGGCTCCTCCCATGTACAGAAGTATCACAGACTCCTCCCATGTAGATAAGTATCACAGACTCCTCCAATGTACATAAGTATCACAGGCTCCTCCCATGTACATAAGTATCACAGACTCCTCCAATGTACATAAGTATCACAGGCTCCTCCCATCTACATAACTATCACAGACTCCTCCCATGTACATAAGTATCACAGGCTCCTCCCATGTACATAAGTATCACAGGCTCCTCCCATGTACATAAGTATCACAGGCTCCTCCCATGTACATAAGTATCACAGGCTCCTCCCATGTACATAAGTATCACAGGCTCCTCCCATGTACATAAGTATCACAGGCTCCTCCTCCCATGTACATAAGTATCACAGGCTCCTCCTCCCATGTACATAAGTATCACAGACTCCTCCCATGTACATAAGTATCACAGGCTCCTCCTCCCATGTACATAAGTATCACAGGCTCCTCCTCCCATGTACATAAGTATCACAGGCTCCTCCCATGTACATAAGTATCACAGGCTCCTCCCATGTACATAAGTATCACAGGCTCCTCCCATGTACATAAGTATCACAGGCTCCTCCCATGTACATAAGTATCACAGACTCCTCCCATGTACATAAGTATCACAGACTCCTCCCATGTACATAGGTATCACAGGCTCCTCCCATGTACATAAGTATCACAGGCTCCTCCCATGTACATAAGTATCACAGACTCCTCCCTTGTACATAAGTATCACAGGCTCCTTCCATGTACATAAGTATCACAGACTCCTCCCATGTACATAAGTATCACAGACTCCTCCCATGTACATAAGTATCACAGGCTCCTCCCATGTACATAAGTATCACAGGCTCCTCCCATGTACATAAGTATCACAGGCTCCTCCCATGTACATAAGTATCACAGGCTCCTCCCATGTACATAAGTATCACAGGCTCCTCCCATGTACATAAGTATCACAGGCTCCTCCCATGTACATAAGTATCACAGGCTCCTCCCATGTACATAAGTATCACAGACTCCTCCCATGTACATAAGTATCACAGGCTCCTCCCATGTACATAAGTATCACAGGCTCCTCCCATGTACATAAGTATCACAGGCTCCTCCCATGTACATAATTATCACAGCCTTTGCCATGACACTCAGAATTGAGCTCAGGTCCATCCTGTTTCCACTGATCATCCTTGAGATATTTCTACAACTTGATTGGAGTCCTCCTGTGGTAAATTCAGGTGATTGGACATGATTTGGAAAGGCACACCCCTGTCTATAGAAGGTCCCACAGGTAACAGTGCATGTCAGAGCACAAACCAAGCCATGAAGTCCAAGGAATTGTCTGTAGACCTCCAAGACAGGATTGTATGGAGGCACAGATCGGGGGAAGGGTACAGAAACATTTCTGCAGCATTGAAGGTCCCAATGAGCACAGTGGCCTCCATCATCTGTAGATGGAAGAAGTTTGGAACCACCAGGACTCTTCCTAGAGCGGGCCGCCCCGGCCAAACTGAGCGATCGGGGGAGAAGGGCCTTATTCAGGGAGGTGACCAAGAACCCAATGGTCACTCTGACGGAGCTCCAGCGTTTCTCTGTGGAGAGAGGAGAACCTTCCAGAAGAACAACCATCTCTGCAGCACTCCACCAATCAGGCCTGTATGTGGGTTGTGGGGTATTGGGAAGTCAAGGTGGTGTAGGGGGGGCAGTTTTCCATTTTCGCCCTGGGCACTGGATAGGGTTGCCACCTGTCCAGGATTATCCCAGGCTTTAAATCATGTTCCCGGGTTTCAGTCTGCCTGATACCCGGACACGTCATTCAGCCCGGACTGCTGCTCCTCAGCTGGGTTGCTGGCTACAGTTGTAAGCCGAGAGTGTCAGTTACACTCCCTCTCACTGCCCAGACCCGGCACTGACAGTTCCCTTCCCCCCCTGCAAAGACTGGAGAGGAGAGAGCTGATCTGCTCCTCCTCCTCCCGCCCCTCTCCTCCCGTGTCTGCCCCACCCACACTCCAATCCCCGGCAGTGCTGTGCTTCTCTCAGTGCTGTGTAAGGGGATGAGGCTGGGAAGTCTGAAGCCCAGCAGCCGCAGCTACATCCTGCACCAAAGATGCCGAAGTCTGAGCCTCCATCCTGGGGTGATTGAGCTCACCATCCATCCCCGGTCTGTGACTGAGTCTCCCTCCTCCCTCCCTTTTCTCTTCTGCCCCTGAGTTACTACACTAATGTAAGGGGGGCTCGGATGTAAGGGTTGCTCTGCGAACCCTGATGTAAAGGGGGCTTTGATGAGCAGAGACACCCTTATACCAGAGTTCTCCTTACACCAGAGTCCACAAAATTCCCCCTTTTATCAGATCCCCCCTTAAATCAGGGTTTCCAGAGCACCCCTTACAGCAGAGTTCCCCTTTACATTAGAGTCCACATAGCTCCTACATACAGTGGAAGTTGAAATACTGCGGACTCCAATGTAAGGGGGGCTCTGGGAACCCTGATTAATGGGGAATGCTGCAGGGCCATGCTGGATACTTGTGCTGTTGTATGAATCTTTTATGGTTTTTCTTTTTTCTTTTTGTGTTGTCACTTTACAAGTGTCATGTTTGTACGATGCTTAAAAAAAGGGGGGGGATACTGGGAAATATGATGTAAGCGGGGGCTCTGGTTACCAGAGATCCCCTTACATCAGATTTCTCCTTTACACCAGAGTCTGCAGTGTCCCCCCCCCCCCCCGACATCAGAGTCCCCTCCGTACATCAGAGTTCTCCATGTTCCTTCTTAATCTAGAGTCCCCAGAATTCTCCCTTAAATCAGTCTGCAGAGTCCCCACCTTACATGAATGAACGAATGAATGACTTGTATAGCGCTGCAATTGCCAACTGAATCGCCTCAAGGCGCTTGGTCCATCCTGTGGTCCAGCTTGTTAGAAGAGGAAGGTCTTGAGTTTTTCCTGAAGGCCTGATGGTTTTCTTCCATGCGGATGTTGGTTGGTAGAGTGTTCCATAGCCGTGGTCCTTGGACTGCGAATCTTCGTCTTCCTTTTGATTTGTAGCGGGATTTGGGGACGTGGAAGAGGTTTTGGTTGGTTGATCGAAGACTGCGATTAGGTATGTAGCCTTTTATTTTCTCGCATAGGTATTGAGGAGCGTTTTCTTGTAGGCATTTGTGGGTGAGGCAGACTACTGATCCAATTTGTGCATCCATCGTCATTTCTGAGTTCGTGTAAAGGGAGCTCTGCGGACTCAGATGTAAAGGAGAACTCTACTTATTCAGATGTAAAGAGGAACTCCACTTATTCAGATGTAAAGGGGAACTTTGTGGATCCAGATCTAGAAGAGAACTCCGTGGACTCTGATGTAAGGGGGGGACCATTGTGATTAACTCCCTATGATTTAATCACAAAATATATGTATAGTATATACCACAAAAAAAAATTGCTGTGCGCTGTTTTTGTTTGAGGTTTGGCTTGAAGAAAAGGGGGCGACCCTGGAGCTGGATGTCCCTGTCCCGGCATTGCCTGGTACCCTGGAGCTGGATGCCCCTGTCCCGGCCTGGCCTGGTACCCTGGAGCTGGATGCCCCTGTCCTGGCATTGCCTGGCACCCTGGAGCTGGATGCCCCTGTCCCAGAATTGCCTGGTACCCTGGAGCTGGATGCCCCTGTCCCGGAATTGCCTGGTACCCTGGAGCTGGATGCCCCTGTCCCAGAATTGCCTGGTACCCTGGAGCTGGATGCCCCTGTCCTGGAATTGCCTGGTACCCTGGAGCTGGATGCCCCTGTTCTTGCATTGCCTGGTACCCTGGAGCTGGATGCCCCTGTCCCGGCATTGCCTGATACCCTAGAGCTGGATGCCCCTGTCCCGGCATTGCCTGAGACCCTAGAGCTGGATGCCCCTGTCCTGGCATTGCCTGGTACCCTGGAGCTGGATGGCCCTGTCCTGGCATTTCCTGGTACCCTGGAGCTGGATGCCCCTGTCCTGGCATTTCCTGGTACCCTGGAGCTGGATGCCCCTGTCCTGGCATTGCCTGGTACCCTAGAGCTGAATGCCCCTGTTCTGGCATTGCCTGGTACCCTGGAGCTGGATGCCCCTGTCCCGGCATTGCCTGGTACCCTGGAGCTTGATGCCCCTGTTCTGGCATTGCCTGGTACCCTGGAGCTGGATGCCCCTGTCCCGGCATTGCCTGGTACCCTGGAGCTGGATGCCCCTGTCCCGGCATTGCCTGGTACCCTGGATGCCCCTGTCCCGGCATTGCCTGGTACCCTGGAGCTGGATGCCCTTGTTCTGGCATTGCCTGGTACTCTGGAGCTGGATGCCCCTGTCCCGGCATTGCTTGGTACCCTGGAGCTGGATGCCCCTGTCCCGACATTGCCTGGTACCCTGGAGCTGGATGCCCCTGTCCCGGCATTGCTTGGTACCCTGGAGCTGGATGTTCCTGTCCCGGCATTGCCTGGTACCCTGGAGCTGGATGCCTCTGTCCCGGCATTGCCTGGTACCCTGGAGCTGGATGCCCCTGTCCTGGCATTGCCTGGTACCCTGGAGCTGGATGCCCCTGTTCTGGCATTGCCTGGTACCCTAGAGCTGGATGCCCCTGTCCTGGCATTGCCTGGTACCCTGGAGCTGGAGGCCCCTGTCCCGGCATTGCCTGGTACCCTGGAGCTGGATGTCCCTGTCCCGGCATTGCCTGGTACCCTGGAGCTGGATGCCCCTTTCCCGGCATTGCCTAGTACCCTGGAGCTGGAGGCCCCTGTCCCGGCATTGCCTGGTACCCTGGAGCTGGATGCCCCTGTCCCGGCATGGCCTGGTACCCTAGAGCTGGAGGCCCCTGTCCCGGCATTGCCTGGTACCCTGGAGCTGGATGCCCCTGTCCCGGCATTGCCTGGTACCCTAGGCACAAATGAGCATTGAACCCTTACAGGGCAGGGGACCCCCATCATAAAGGTGCCTCTTTTTTCAGCTTTAATGAATTCTCTGACTTTCTCATTCTCTCTTGGTGAAGCCTCCTGTCCATCACTCAGCACGCGGAGCTCTCATCAATGCCGGAGCCATGTGTCTCCAGTCGGAAAGGCGTCCTTGCAGTTAGGGATAACAAACATTAGAGGACAGCAAAGATTTTGGAGATTAACCTATTTTCCCCGGCACGGCTTATAGTGGCACGGGGCTTTATTTTAAGGATGAAGGAGGAAGCTGACTCCCTTTGATGTAGAGATTCTTCCCAACCATGAAATTGAGCCGCGCTAAAAGCTGCTGTAGGTGATTACAAAAGGAGCCGTCCGCGTGCCATAGGCTCTTATCCATTGGCTTCTGATAAATGGAGCAATTGTCGCTTTCATAGGGAGCAATAAAAAGTTTTCATTTTTGCTTGGACGGCAATCTCCACAGCCCGGAGTCACATGGGGCGGCGCCAGGCGTTTTTTTCCGACAGCTCAGCGAGTCTGAGTGTTGAATTGTTGCTGTGTCTACGTTGTGCCGACTTGTTATCGGTGTTAATGGTTGATTTGGTGATTGTGAAGATTTTTTTATTATTATTAATTCCAATAATGTGAAAGGGTGCAGAGAACTTTTTACTGTTTATTTCGGCAATCTTGGTAGATCTTCTGGACATTGATATTGATTATGCTGGTAGGTAATTTCCCTCAATTACATACACCGATCAGCCATTACATTCTCACCACTGACAGGTAAAGTGAATATGATTGATTATCTGGATACAATGGCACCTGAAAGTGGACGGGATATATTAGGCAACAAGAGAATGTTGTCCCTTTATTTGATGTGATAAAAACAGAAAAAATTGACAAGTGTACGGATTGGAGGGTGTGACGAACCCTTGTCCTCAACAGGACTATGTCCACTGTAAATGCTTCCTTTGTCCAGAACCAGCACTATCCAAGACCCTTTAGCCCACACAGTCACTAGTCGTAACACAGTGTAGGGTGAAAAACATCAAACTCCCTTTATTCAAGCACATGTTACAACAGATATACAACTCAGAGACACTCCCCCCACCCTTGGATTCAGGTCAAGAGTCAACAAGAGTCCACAACAGAATGAGACAATATACAATATATATATATATATATATATATATATATATATACACACACACACACAACATTCCAGTGGTTGTACAGTGAGTCTGATTAGTACAGATCATAGTGGGGTTCTCAGCCACCCTGTGCCCCTAATGGACACAGGGTGATTTACACATAAGTGGGCCTGGGGAAGCTGGACACGGAGTTTCCAGAGCTCTCCAAGGTAAGCTGAGTTTCACAAGCCCCCCACCCAAAGTGACTCCCATCACAGAGGGACTTTGACAAGGACCAAATTGTAATATTTAGACAACTGGGTTACTAGCAACTCCAACTGTTATGGAAATGATTAAGAGCTACAATCGAGCTCAAGGTTATCTGCTGCTGTCTCTAATTTGAAAAGTGTTGATATGCATGCATATAAAAGTAAACACTCTGAGACACGCTCATAGCATTACTGTTACACTTCTAATTTATTCAAGGCGGTGTTAATGTTTTATACACACAAATACGTCATTGCTATGTCAGTCTAATAGGTACATCTCATTGGTTAAGATAGAAAAGAAGATGGATAATTTTCATAACGAGGTTTGGCTCTCTCTGGTCTTATCTCCAGTTCCGCATTCTTTTGATGTGTGGGAGGTAGGGGGTAATCGCCATCTTAAGAAAATATAGGAACAGAGCAAATCTGTATACTTATATAATGAGTAAGGAGAAAAATATGTATGCACATAAGAAAATAGACATTTTCAGATTACTATTATTATCTACATCACATTCCTTCACAATCCCCCCTAAAATGACTATTTTCTCTTTTCTGTCCCTAATACTAAAGGTCCCACTTTGGCCTGGCCCTTCTCCTCAGCAACTCTTTTAGGCTGTATATAGAATTGGGCAGTAACTGTTCACTTCCCTCCTCGATACAGCTGGAGAGGTGCAGTCAGGCGCTATCTATCCCTATAACCCTATAGGATTGTGAGATTATGGACAGGGAGTGACTGTAGAGGAGTGAAAGGGTTTGTCATCTTCCATCATAAGGGGGTCCTCTTCTTCTTGGTGGAGAAATGTAGGTGTGCTATTGTCTACAGCCTTGTTCATTAACTTTTTACAAAAGGTAGAATACAGCATACAATCAGGGCTAAAAGAACCAGGATTATTAATACCGTTACCCGTATCTGGGCGAGCACCTTCTGCCACCCACTCATCCAGCTAAAGTATTGATCCCATGGGTCTGTGATACCTGAGTTCTTCTTCAACTCCAGTGACAGATCTTCTCATTTCTTTATAGCTAAAGTAACCTTACCATTTGGGCCAATATTATCAGGAATGTATGTACAACAGGTTCCCGGTTTTTCCTATGATTTTACAGACACCCCCCTTCTCGGCTAACACCATGTCTAAGGCCATCCGGTTCTGGAATGTCATGTAGGTAGTGGGGGCTAGCTGGTCAGCAATTCCCTGGAGGGCGTCTTTAGTGTAATTTACGAATCTCTGTTGGTTATAATATGTGTAGTGTCAGGTCACCTAGAGGCTGGATGACAGATGCACTCCGTTGGGATCAGGAATGCACCGCAAGGTAGTGGACCCTAGCACTGACTGCTGCGGATTGTACCCTGGGAGGTTCAGGAAGCAGGTCTACTGGATCACTGACACAGATCCCACTGGGAGCTAGAGCATAGATTCCCCAGGGCGCGGAGTCTAAGAGCCAGCAGGTGTTCACCAGAGCCTCTAGTGGTGAGGATGGACTGCGCTGCAGTCTGGCTCCAGGTCGCGGCCCCCAGGGTCTCACAGCTCACGCTCACGGTAGACTACAGGAGCAGAGGAAGGAGGGAGCTGGCTGGAACATCAGGGTCACAGGCAAACAGGGATGGCCGGGAACAGGCCAAAGTCGGTAACAGAAATCAGATGTAGGAAACATAGCAAGTACACACATAGGCTAACACACAGTGGTTGATCAGCACTGCTGGCTTGCAGTGCACAGGTTAATATAGGGTTCCCTGATAGGGCCTGGGGTGGGGCCATGCTTAGAGGGGAGGTTACAAAAGCAGTCAGGTGAGGGTCAGCTGGTCTCTAGAGATGAACACATGGAGACAGGTATGCTGATCGACAAACTCTATTGCATAACCATGACATGTAGTTAATCCAATCTACATTCTTGCTGACAGTTGTTATGGGGATCAAAGACTCAAAACCAGCTTTTACCAGATCCCTGGCTTTAAATTCATCAGGGACCCCCCTTGAAACCCCTATGACATGTATGTATACATGAGGATCAAAAGCTTCCGGAGAGAGCTGCTCGCTTCCTCCTCTGTGTGCTGGGTCAGTGCATGTATCAGGGGTATCTTTGGTTAGGATATGGGGGCTTTCTATTTTCATCTTTTTTGTCTAATGCACTCTGTGGTCGCCCATTCTGGCCCTGTGTTCCAACCCACTGGCCCCCACAGAAGCCACAACTCTGTCCCCAGTAACTGTCTGTGTGGCATACATATATGTCCTTACCGTCAGGGATATCACTGTACCAATGGCATCACCATGAAGGGTCAAACGGACAAGGTACTATGTCACAGTAATCTAAGGTAAAGGTGGTCACATGTGTACCTGAAGAGTTACACCAAAACGTAATTATGTTATCATTTTTGTGATGGCCACCTCCTGGGCCCCTCCCCCCTAGATCAAACAGAAAAAGGATATGCAGCACCCGAAAACACGCTCTCCTGCAGTGATAAGCGTGCATTCAGGTGTTCTTCCTGGCCAACTTGACTGAGGTGGCTGTGGTCAGCAAAACTTGGAATGGACCATCATAACTTGGCTCAAGGATCTCCAGACAGTAGTTGGTGTGTTCCTGTATCTGATTCAGGATCTGGAATGGAAGAAAACACCTGGACATGCATTCAGGTTAATTCTCGTGATAATGTGGTTACATAATTAGTCAACACATCAGACTGCAACTGTAACTGTTGTGGAAAGTAACAACCAAGTCTGGGGGCTGAACCAAACAAAATTTCATAAGGGGATAGGGCATGTTTCCCCCGGGGGTGTGTCTGACACTAAACAGGGCAATGGGCTAACTGTCTGGCCAACTCATGTTAGTCTCTTGGGCCATCTTTAACATCCTGTTTTTAGTGTCCCATTCATCCTTTCTACCTTCCCGCTACTTTGAGGGTGGTATGGGATGTGTAGTGCCATCTGAACCCCCAGTGTTGCCCAAATCTCTTTTGTAAGGGTTGTTGTTAGGGCTGGTCCCTGATCTCTCAATATCACCTCTGGGACCCCAAATCTACATACTATCTCACTCAGTAGTTTCTTAGCTGTGGTCCTGGCAGTCGTGACCACTTCCACTAGGGCGTTTTCAAATCTGTCACTTCTTGGCACTTGAGAATGATCAATTTGCATCCTCTGGAATGGGGTATAGGGCTTTTGCCAGGTGCTTCTTCTGTGCATTCTGGGTTACATTTGGTGCAGATAATGCATGATCTGCAGAAGCTGTCGGTCAGTGGAGTAACTCTTGGTGCAACACTTGTTGATAAGAGAGTTCATAAAAGTCTTTGTCAAGTGGGCAGCTCCATGTGCCCATTGCACCACGGCTGGGTACATACTCCTGGGTAGACAAGGCTTCTTGTTGCACTCGAATAGTCCATTTCTGAGAGTTGTTCCTCTCCGTTTCCAGCTTTCCTTCTTATCCGCACTTGTTGTTTCCTGTAGTTCTTTTAGATAAACTCTGTCCACTGGGAAAGTCTGTAAGGTAAGCACGGGGTGGTCTTCTTCTACCACCCTGCTGTCCACTTCCCGTGGACCACCAGCTGTCTGTTTGGCAGCTGAATTGACTAGATGATTGCCTTAAGCTTCCTTTGAGTTCATTTTGTCGTTTGCTTTTACTCAGAATAGTCACTTGGGTTGGGAGAAGCAAGGCATCAATCAAGTTTTCACAGGTGTTCCTGCAGCCATCAGGAATCCTCTGTCCTAGATAACACCATAATCATGGGCAATGCTGAAAGCATATCTTGAGTCAATATGAATGTTGGCTCTTATTCCCTCTGCCCATTTACATGCTGTAGTAAGTGCTTACAGCTCTGCCTCCTGTGTAGACATCACTGGTGGTAAGGCTTCAGCTTGTAGAACAGTGTTTTCAGTGGTGACCGCGTGTCCTGTGTGGTCATGGGGTGACAAGCCAAGACTCTACTCCTCCTCCTTTTCCCCCCTCGAGAAGTGGAAGAAGGGTGGTAGGGTTCAGTGTTGGATCTTGGTTGAATATGGCAACAACATCATGGGGGGCAAGCACAACGAGGCAGTGTCCGAGGACCAAGTTCAAAGTTTTGTCAAGCAAGGCTTGTGTAGCGAAGCCAGCTCACAGACACAATAGGCCTCCTCTTGCTACCGCATCCAGCCGACAGGAATAATATCCTATAGGGCGTAGGCTGATGCCGTGTGATTGGGTGAGTACACCTGCAGCATGTCCCAGACGTTTGGATACAAAGAGCTTGAGCGTTTTGTCGTAGGCTGGGAGCCCTATCGCCTGAGATGGCACACTTGAGGGCCTCAAACGTAGATATTTCTTTAGGAGACATCTGGAAGGGGTCTGATTGCAGAGCATCAGTAGGAAGGCTTCTGGAATCCATGCTCTGCACTAGGAAATTAGTCCAAGGAAAATGACAGGTGTTGAGCACCACTGCAATTTGGGCTTTGAGGCTCTGCACCCCTGGTTGGCAAGATAGCACAACAGGCTTTCTGAGGTGACTTCAAGAGGGGGTAAGTCAGCTACACAAAAGAGAAGGTCATCAACATGTTGGAAGAGAATCACTTCCGGGTGTTCCTTTTGTCATGTGTCAAGGATGATAGCCATAGCTTTTGCAAACTGGCTTGGAAAGTTCTGTGCCCCTTGTGGCACAACTGTTTAGGTATGTTGCCGTTTCTTTCCGTGGATGAATGCAAAAAGGTACCAGCAGGAGGGGTGAGGGTGGACACTGAAGAAAACGTTTGTAAGGTCCACCTCTGTGAGGTATTTTGCAGTCAAAGGCATCCACAGTAGGTACCTGGTTCTCTTTTTAGGATTCTCTTCTTGGGGTTATTGTGTGGTTTCTGGGGCAATGATGCGCCCTCTTTTAGCTTGACTGAAACTGGTGGCACCTTTAAGTGACCGTTGTCTTCTGGTCCTGTGGACCATAGGCACGCAGGGATTCTGTCAAGTACTTCCTGCAGTATTGAACTTGAAGTTTTTTTCTTCATTAAGTGTCATCAGGAGAGACAGAGAACACAAAGCAGATTAGTCTTCTAAAGATAGGGGAGTATGTAACTTCATCCCCCCTTCAGGCGTGTCCTGATTGAGGCCTGTAGTCCGGACAACACGTCAGCTCCTAGTAGATTCAAGGGACATGTAGAGGACACCACAAATCTGGCAAACAAATCAGGAAGTGGACTGGAGCGGGGCACCCCATCCATTCCTACGCAGGAAACATCAATAGTGGAAAGAAAAGAATTATTAGGCAGATTCACCACCCTCAACACACTTTTGGCTGCACCCCTGTCCATCTCTGGGACATCTTGGGGCTCTGCATTCTTTTTTGAAGTGACCCCGTTTCCCACAGTTGTAACAGGTGATCCTTTCCCTGGTATTGGGCAGTGGTGGTGGACTAGTGTAGGCGGGATCTTCGTCATGGGTTACCATGAGGGGCGTTGGTTTTTTACCTTTTTGATTTTCTATACCTCTGGTCACCAACAATAAATCAGACATTTTCATTGAATGGTATTCAGGGCGGGCCACCATCAGGCCTTTTCTGATATCCTCTCTGAGCCCTGAAACAAAAGCAGTTGATAACATGTGTGTGTGTGCCTTTATGAGTCTAGCATGATACTTCTTCACAGACTCCCCTTTATCTTGGGTAATATCTAGGATTGTGGTCTTCTGATCCGTCAACTTCTCCTTTGCCCAGTCGTGGAGCTGTGCACAGAACTCCACGCCTGAGGTGTAGGAAGTGGCACTTGTCAGGCAGGCATCATTGAAGGCCATCTGCATGACTGGCCAAAAGACATATCCTGCTTTGATTTGGCATAGGCTGATCAAGTCTCTCCAGGCAGCTGAGTAAGTTTCTTGTATCTGCACTATCCTGTGGTAGAAGGGAATTGGCTGCTTCTCTGGGTCAGGCAGACTTGTCACTAAGGCCGCTGCTTGTGATAGAGTAAAAGCGACATACATCACTGGTGCCCCTTCTGGTAACCGAGACTGTTGTTGGGGCAGGGGCTGGCAAGGGGCACTGTTCTTTACGGTTGCCAGCATGTGTTTGAGATCCTCTCGGAACTGAGAGTCTGGAGCCGGATTGGGGGTTAAATCAGTGGGTGGCCTTGCTGCCTGCTGTCGGGCTTCCCACTCAGATGCTTCTTCATCATTAACATATCCGGCCTGGGAATGTGATGCTCCCGTATTGGGGAAGACAGGTGTGTGGTATGAACCATCTTGGTTTAAAACAGGGAGGGCTGGGTACAGGCTGTTTAAGCTTACTGGGTGTACCAAGATGGCCGCCGGCAGGAAGTGCACTGGACTGGGTAGAAAGTGAAGGCATGGGTGCACTAAGATGGCCGCCGGGCTGAGTTGTCACAGTGGGTTGTGCTTGGGTGGTGAGAAAGGAGTGGTTGTTAGACGGAGGGCAGTGCTGTCCCTCCCCTCCTTTGTTTAAAGTTCCAACATATCATCAGCTCTGTGACACACATATTAATACAATCGCCATCTTTCTTAACTTCCTTTATCCAATTTTCTTTATCACACAGGATTTTTCTCCCTGTCTCTTCAGCAACATAACTTTTGCCATTTCTTTCAACTTTGTTAACTATTTCAACATCTTCTTTGCAATATCACTTTCTTTTCCTTTTTTTTAAAAGAGAAAAATCACTTTCTTTTTTCTCTCGTACAACCAAGGGGTTAATATTTTTCTCAGCGTTCTTATCAGCAAATTCCTTCGGTGGGAGCTCATAAGACTAATGTACGGTTAATCTCAGAACAAGAACAAACACATCAGGGGGAGTGAGGAGCTACGGCCCGCGACCCAACAGATCCTTCGGGTAGCCTCCTTCCCCCTCTCGTGTATATCAAACAATAAACCACAAATACAATCACGACAGGACATTACACCTGCCACTCTTCGAACTGCAAAATTTCAGCAGGCTAAAATAACCACAAGGGCAGACCACCCTGCAAAATAAACACGTTTATAGACGTTTGCCACAAGGGAAACAATCTCATGCCAGAGATGAGACTACCCATTCACACATGTAGCACTTCAGGCTGCAAAGCCAGCAGCTGAAATTCCCCTCAAAGGTTCGTCGAACCTAGAGTAACAAGTCTACAACGTTTGCTACACGGGAAACAATCTCATGCCAGAGGCCAAAAGCTCATCTGGAGATGAGACTACCCATTCACACATGTAGCACCCTTAGACTGCTGAGTTTCGTAGCCCAAAGAATGGCAGACAGTGAACAAAGAATACAGTCAGCAGAAACCCATTGGCAGGTTCGTTAAAACAACCTCAGGCGAGGAAATACCTGCCTCTAAGACAGTCTCAGCATACCGACAGAATCCAGCCGTCAACCGAAAGATAAGAGAGTCGTACAGTGGTAAGAATATAAATCAACTCACCGGTACTGTTAGGGCTGCGCAAAGACCCCCTCTGTTATCTTTCAATTAGCGCCCGAATGCTTGTCGCGGTATAACTTCGACCGTAGCCTGAGGTCCCGGGTTTCGGCACCATCTGTTATGGAAATGATTAAGAGCTACAATCGAGCTCAAGGTTATCTGCTGCTGTCTCTAATTTGAAAAGTGTTGATATGCATGCATATAAAAGTAAACACTCTGAGACACGCTCATAGCATTACTGTTACACTTCTAATTTATTCAAGGCGGTGTTAATGTTTTATACACACAAATACGTCATTGCTATGTCAGTCTAATAGGTACATCTCATTGGTTAAGATAGAAAAGAAGATGGATAATTTTCATAACGAGGTTTGGCTCTCTCTGGTCTTATCTCCAGTTCCGCATTCTTTTGATGTGTGGGAGGTAGGGGGTAATCGCCATCTTGAGAAAATATAGGAACAGAGCAAATCTGTATACTTATATAATGAGTAAGGAGAAAAATATGTATGCACATAAGAAAATAGACATTTTCAGATTACTATTATTATCTACATCACATTCCTTCACACAACAATGCTGCTCTTGTGGGATGTTCCCGGTCTGCAGTGGTCAGGACCGTCCACAAGTGATCCAAGGAAGGAAAACCATACATACAAGTAGTGCTTTCTACCCGGTAAATTGTTTGCAACTGTATTTATCATTTTATAAATATTTATGTAATTATAGCATTCCCCTGACACCTCAGAGGCATGGTGGCACCTCCAGAAACAGGGGTGGGCCAGCATCTCCATGGCTAAAGTGCAAGTTTATGGCTAAACTGGGGGACTGAGAAAGAACATTGGGCGCCAGTCACTTTTGTCTTTTTTAAAGATTTGTCAAGGAGGTGAGGGTTGGCGCTCCCAGATATCAAGTAGATCCCTTACAGACTCACCAGATCCAGATCCATTTCCAGGTTCACAATGCCAGAACCTTTAAGCCAACCCGGCGACACTGTAGGAAGTAACTTCTCTCTCCATTCCCTAGGCTCAGTGAGTCCTCCTCCAAGCGAGTCACCAGGCCCTTACGACAACAAGGGTCCTCCCCTGGGGCTCCTTGGCACAGCTTCCCCCATCTACAGGTAAGACAGCTCCAGGACCACTTCAGGCCTAGATCTATATTCAGCACATTAGGCCCACCCAGGCGGTGGGGCCTAATAGCAGAGCTCAAGCCAGCAACACACCCCCCCCCCCCAGGCCTCAGTCTGGGAAGGGGGGGGATAGAGAGAGCACAAGACCTGTTCTATATATTTATTCCATCCCCCAGCAGGCACCAGTGGACTGAACCTCCTACTGAGTTGGCTGAAGGAAATATAAATATTCATAACTCAGTCTTGTTATGTAATCTCATACTATTACCAGTGGTACCAGTGACACCTACTGGCAGCAGTAAGAAATCACAACCCAACCAAACACAACCAAACTTAGGGAAAGACCAAGTAAGACGCTATACAATCTGTCTGGGCCAACTACCACCCCGCCAAAAACAACATTTATGCAGTAGCCCCGGTTTAAGACAGGGAGCTACATAATAATTATCATATTGGCATGCATTAAATAGGGGATCAACTCCAGAGATAAAACGATAATTCTCCCGCTCTACAAGACTCTGGTCCGGCCGCACCTGGAGTATGCTGTCCAGTTCTGGGCACCAGTCCTCAGGAAGGATGTACTGGAAATGGAGCGAGTACAAAGAAGGGCAACAAAGCTAATAAAGGGTCTGGAGGATCTTAGTTATGAGGAAAGGTTGTGAGCACTGAACATATTCTCTCTGGAAAAGAGACGCTTGAGAGGGGATATGATTTCAATATACAAATACTGTACTGGTGACCCCACAATATATAAATACCGGACTGGTGACCCCACAATAGAAATAAAACTTTTTCGCAGAAGAGTTTAGCAAGAGTCGTGGCCACTCATTAAAATTAGAAGAAAAGAGGTTTAATCTTAAACTACGTAGAGGGTTCTTTACTGTAAGAGCGGCAAGGATGTGGAATTTCCTTCCACAGGCGGTGGTCTCAGCAGGGGGCATCGATAGTTTCAAAAAACTATTAGATAATCACCTGAATGATCCCAACATACAGGGATATACAATGTAATACTGACACATAATCACACACATAGGTTGGACTTGATGAACTTGTGTCTTTTTTCGACCTCACCTACTATGTAACTATGTAACTATATCATAATTACAGATTTGTTGGTCTTCCCCTTTCCTCCTGAATAAGAGGAATATTCCTGCAAAACACATCAAAGTTCTCACCTCCCTTGGACATCCCAGCTCACCATTTTTACATCCATTGAGGCACATGCCTAGTTTCCTTTAATCAAATGGTCTACAGTATGTACAGTATATGGAGCATTTGTATTGTAAGTGTGGGATACTAAGGGGGTCTCCAATTAGGAGGGAGTTGTATACTTCTGCCCAGTACTTTAGGCAGAATGATGCTTTTTAAGGCTTTAAAGTGGTTGTAAACCTCAGACTGAAATATGAACAAAGCATCTTCCTCTATAGTGTGTACTTATCTCAGCTCAGAGCACTAAGTGTCATTTCTGTCTGCTGCCTCCTTCCTCTGCTATCAGCATGAGTCCCTTCTGAGAAGTTTTCCTGACACCAAGAGAAACATGGTGACAAGGGAGGGAGCATCCAGCACACAACCTGCGATTGACAGCCTCAGCCCTATTCCTTTGTGCTGTGTGAAAGGGGGTGTGTCGCTTCCCACCAATCAGCTCTCACTGAGCTCCACAGAGTGTAACGTCAGCTCCCCAACTGTTTTTTTTTTCTAAAATCCCAGACAGGCTTATAAATTCAGCGTTTTGAAAGGATCTAGAGAAAAATGTGGATTAACAGGTACAACTTATGTAGGAGGATTTTTTTCAACTCTGTGTATCACCTGAGGATAGTCTCTTCACTGGGTATATGAAAGGCTTTACAACCACTTTAATGTTTGTGAATGTTTTTTGTTTTTTTTTTGCATTAATAAACTTTGTACAGTTTTAATTATTTGTGTTGTACGCATTAATATTGATATATATCGAATATATAATATTTGTATCGAAGTTCAAGAATGATTTTGTCCCGGTAAACTGCTGTAATTAAAAGGAGGAAAATAAAGCATTGTAATACACCGATGTTCAAAATACAAATCAAGGGCCAGTAATTAGGAAAAAGGTTCACTTATCCCCGCTGCATTCTTCATACTTTCATTGTTCTTTCATTGTAATTAACCTTAAAAAGAAGAGAATTCCAACAAAGAACAAGTCTTTCATCTCTTTATGTCTCCCTTTGGTTTCTTTGTTCTCCTCTATAAGCTCCTCGTGACTTTCACAGGTTTGCAGAGATAAATCTGAGGCTCTGACCCATGTCAACTTCTCCGAGCCGCCTGGTGGGTCAAGTGATGCCTGTGATTCCACTTCTCCAACATAAAACACTTCAATATAGTAATGGCAATCAACCAAGGCTTGAAGTTTAAGAATGTCGTAGGAACGGCGAACGGGCGAGACGTCATTGAAGAGAATGGGTATAATTTCATTTTTTTTGTGTGTGTGTAAAGGTCAGGAGGAGGCTGACACCAATCTGCTGCAGGGAGGGGGGGGGGGGGGCGAGTTTTTGGAAAATGTTAGAGGTGATCGGAGACGTATTGGTTCTCTTGCAACAAAAACAATCGACTCTTTGATACTTTCTTATTTGCGCTGAAATCCAAGTTTTCAGGACAGGTTTTTGGGCTGAAAGCTGAAGAAGAATGATAATGGTGTTTGGCATAAAGGATAAAGGACTTCATGTGGACCTCAGTTTTCTAAATCCCTACCCAACAGTTTTATGATCACCGTCACCTCTACCCAACAGTTTTATGATCACCGTCACCTCTACCCAACAGTTTTATGATCACCGTCACCTCTACCCAACAGTTTTATGATCACCGTCACCTCTACCCAACAGTTTTATGATCACCGTCACCTCTAGAGACTCTTCCCCCTCTCCAGGCCACAGCTCTCTCCTTTCCTTATCTCACCAACTATCCAAGTTTAATTACCATTGCTGTATATATGTGTGCTTTTTTTTTGTTTTCCCTTGGAGACCGTCTAAAGCTGGATATACGTTAGTAGAATTTTTAACAAAATTTTTTTATGAGAATTCATACGAAAATTCTCAGTCCATTCAAATGTCATTTAAAAGTAGTAAATGAAAAAAAAAACTGCTCTATTAACTAAATATACCAAGCTGCAACTCAAAAATACATCTGACTTAAACCCAATTGAGCATCTCTGGAGAGACCTAAAAATGGCCGTCCACCAACGTTTACCATCCCCCCTGACAGAACTGGAGAGGATCTGCAAGGAGGAATGGCAGAGGATCCCCAAATCCAGGTGTGAAAAACTTGTTGCATCTTTCCCAAAAAGACTCATCAAAAGGGGCTTCTACTAAATACTGAGCAAAGGGTCTGAATACTTAGGACCATGTGATATTTCAGTTTTTCTTTTTTAATAAATCTGCAAAAATGTCAACAATTCTGTGTTTTTCTGTCAATATGGGGTGCTGTGTGTACAATATGGGGTGCTGTGTGTACAATATGGGGTGCTGTGTGTACAATATGGGGTGCTGTGTGTACAATATGAGGTGCTGTGTGTACAATATGGGGGGCTGTGTGTACAATATGAGGTGCTGTGTGTACAATATGGGGGGCTGTGTGTACAATATGGGGTGCTGTGTGTACAATATGGGGTGTTGTGTGTACAGTATGGGGGCTGTGTGTACAATATGGGGTGCTGTGTGTACAATATGAGGTGCTGTGTGTACAATATGAGGTGCTGTGTGTACAATATGGGGGTGCTGTGTGTACAATATGGGGTGCTGTGTATACAATATGGGGTGTTGTGTGTACAATATGGGGGTGCTGTGTGTACAATATGGGGTGCTGTGTGTACAATATGAGGTGCTGTGTATACAATATGGGGTGTTGTGTGTACAATATGGGGGTGCTGTGTGTACAATATGGGGTGTTGTGTGTACAATATGGGGGTGCTGTGTGTACAATATGGGGTGATGTGTGTACAATATGAGGTGCTGTGTGTACAATATGGGGGTGCTGTGTGTACAATATGGGGTGCTGTGTGTACAATATGGGGTGATGTGTGTACAATATGAGGTGCTGTGTGTACAATATGAGGTGCTGTGTGTACAATATGGGGTGATGTGTGTACAATATGAGGTGCTGTGTGTACAATATGAGGTGCTGTGTGTACAATATGGAGTGCTGTGTGTACAATATGGGGTGCTGTGTGTACAATATGGGGGTGCTGTGTGTACAATATGGGGGGCTGTGTGTACAATATGAGGTGCTGTGTGTACAATATGGGGTGCTGTGTGTACAATACGGGGTGCTGTGTGTACAATATGAGGTGCTGTGTGTACAATATGGGGTGCTGTGTGTACAATATGGGGTGATGTGTGTACAATATGAGGTGCTGTGTGTACAATATGGGGTGCCGTGTGTACAATATGAGGTGATGTGTGTACAATATGAGGTGCTGTGTGTATAATATGGGGTGCTGTGTGTACAATATGGGGGGCTGTGTGTACAATATGGGGTGCTGTGTGTACAATATGGGGTGCTGTGTGTACAATATGGGGTGTTGTGTGTACAATATGGGGTGCTGTGTGTACAATATGGGGTGCTGTGTGTACAATATGAGGTGCTGTGTGTACAATATGGGGTGCTGTGTGTATAATATGGGGTGCTGTGTGTACAATATGGGGTGCTGTGTGTACAATATGGGGTGCTGTGTACAATATGGGGTGTTGTGTGTACAATATGGGGTGCTGTGTGTACAATATGGAGTGCTGTGTGTACAATATGGGGGGCTGTGTGTACAATATGAGGTGCTGTGTGTACAATATGGGGTGCTGTGTGTACAATATGAGGTGCTGTGTGTACAATATGGGGTGCTGTGTGTACAATATGGGGGGCTGTGTGTACAATATGAGGTGCTGTGTGTACAATATGGGGTGCTGTGTGTACAATATGGGGTGCTGTGTGTACAATATGAGGTGCTGTGTGTACAATATGGGGTGCTGTGTGTACAATATGGGGTGCTGTGTGTACAATATGGGGTGCTGTGTGTACAATATGGGGGGCTGTGTGTACAATATGGGGTGCTGTGTGTACAATATGGGGGGCTGTGTGTACAATATGAGGTGCTGTGTGTACAATATGGGGTGCTGTGTGTACAATATGGGGTGCTGTGTGTACAATATGGGGTGCTGTGTGTACAATATGGGGGTGTTGTGTGTACAATATGGGGTGCTGTGTGTACAATATGGGGGTGTTGTGTGTACAATATGGGGTGCTATGTGTACAATATGAGGTGCTGTGTGTACAATATGGGGTGCTGTGTGTACAATATGGGGTGCTGTGTGTACAATATGAGGTGATGTGTGTACAATATGGGGTGCTGTGTGTACAATATGAGGTGCTGTGTGTACAATATGGGGTGCTGTGTGTACAATATGGGGTGCTGTGTATACAATATGGGGGGCTGTGTGTACAATATGGGGTGATGTGTGTACAATATGGGGGGCTGTGTGTACAATATGGGGTGCTGTGTGTACAATATGAGGGGCTGTGTGTACAATATGGGGCGCTGTGTGTACAATATGGGGCGCTGTGTGTACAATATGGGGTGCTGTGTGTACAATATGGGGTGCTGTGTGTACAATATGGAGTGCTGTGTGTACAATATGGGGGGCTGTGTGTACAATATGAGGTGCTGTGTGTACAATATGAGGTGTTGTGTGTACAATATGAGGTGCTGTGTGTACAATATGGAGTGCTGTGTGTACAATATGGGGGGCTGTGTGTACAATATGGAGTGCTGTGTGTACAATATGAGGTGTTGTGTGTACAATATGAGGTGCTGTGTGTACAATATGGGGTGCTGTATGTACAATATGAGGTGCTGGGTGTACAATATGAGGTGCTGTGTGTACAATATGGGGTGCTGTGTGTACAATATGAGGCGCTGTGTGTACAATATGAGGTGTTGTGTGTACAATATGGGGTGTTGTGTGTACAATATGAGGTGTTGTGTGTACAATATGGGGTGCTGTGTGTACAATATGGGGTGCTGTGTGTACAATATGGGGAGCTGTGTGTACAATATGGGGTGCTGTGTGTACAATATGGGGTGTTGTGTGTACAATATGGGGTGCTGTGTGTACAATATGAGGTGCTGGGTGTACAATATGAGGTGCTGTGTGTACAATATGGGGTGCTGTGTGTACAATATGAGGTGCTGGGTGTACAATATGGGGTGTTGTGTGTACAATATGAGGTGCTGTGTGTACAATATGAGGTGCTGTGTGTACAATATGAGGTGCTGTGTGTACAATATGAGGTGCTGGGTGTACAATATGAGGTGCTGTGTGTACAATATGGGGAGCTGTGTGTACAATATGGGGTGCTGTGTGTACAATATGGGGTGCTGTGTGTACAATATGGGGTGTTGTGTGTACAATATGAGGTGTTGTGTGTACAATATGGGGTGCTGTGTGTACAATATGGGGTGATGTGTGTACAATATGAGGTGCTGTGTGTACAATATGAGGTGCTGTGTGTACAATATGAGGTGCTGTGTGTACAATATGAGGTGCTGGGTGTACAATATGAGGTGCTGTGTGTACAATATGGGGAGCTGTGTGTACAATATGGGGTGCTGTGTGTACAATATGGGGTGCTGTGTGTACAATATGGGGTGTTGTGTGTACAATATGAGGTGTTGTGTGTACAATATGGGGTGCTGTGTGTACAATATGGGGTGATGTGTGTACAATATGAGGTGTTGTGTGTACAATATGGGGTGTTGTGTGTACAATATGAGGTGTTGTGTGTACAATATGGGGTGCTGTGTGTACAATATGGGGTGCTGTGTGTACAATATGAGGTGTTGTGTGTACAATATGAGGTGTTGTGTGTACAATATGGGGTGCTGTGTGTACAATATGGGGGCTGTGTGTACAATATGAGGTGCTGTGTGTACAATATGGGGTGCTGTGTGTACAATATGAGGCGCTGTGTGTACAATATGAGGTGTTGTGTGTACAATATGAGGTGCTGTGTGTACAATATGAGGCGCTGTGTGTACAATATGAGGTGTTGTGTGTATAATATGGGGGGCTGTGTGTACAATATGGGGTGCTGTGTGTACAATATGAGGTGTTGTGTGTACAATATGGGGGGCTGTGTGTACAATATGGGGGGCTGTGTGTACAATATGGGGTGTTGTGTGTACAATATGAGGTGCTGTGTGTACAATATGAGGCGCTGTGTGTACAATATGAGGTGTTGTGTGTACAATATGGGGTGTTGTGTGTACAATATGAGGTGTTGTGTGTACAATATGGGGTGCTGTGTGTACAATATGAGGTGTTGTGTGTACAATATGGGGTGCTGTGTGTACAATATGAGGTGTTGTGTGTACAATATGGGGTGCTGTGTGTACAATATGGGGTGTTGTGTGTACAATATGAGGTGCTGTGTGTACAATATGAGGTGCTGTGTGTACAATATGGGGGGCTGTGTGTACAATATGGGGTGCTGTGTGTACAATATGGGGTGCTGTGTGTACAATATGAGGTGTTGTGTGTACAATATGGGGTGTTGTGTGTACAATATGGGGTGCTGTGTGTACAATATGAGGTGTTGTGTGTACAATATGGGGTGCTGTGTGTACAATATGAGGTGTTGTGTGTACAATATGGGGTGTTGTGTGTACAATATGGGGTGCTGTGTGTACAATATGAGGTGTTGTGTGTACAATATGGGGTGCTGTGTGTACAATATGAGGTGTTGTGTGTACAATATGGGGTGTTGTGTGTACAATATGGGGTGCTGTGTGTACAATATGAGGTGTTGTGTGTACAATATGGGGTGCTGTGTGTACAATATGGGGTGCTGTGTGTACAATATGAGGCGCTGTGTGTACAATATGAGGTGCTGTGTGTACAATATGGGGTGCTGTGTGTACAATATGGGGTGCTGTGTGTACAATATGGGGGGCTGTGTGTACAATATGGGGGGCTGTGTGTACAATATGGGGTGCTGTGTGTACAATATGGGGTGCTGTGTGTATAATATGGGGGGCTGTGTGTACAATATGGGGAGCTGTGTGTACAATATGGGGTGCTGTGTGTACAATATGAGGTGCTGTGTGTACAATATGGGGTGCAGTGTGTACAATATGGGGTGCTGTGTGTACAATATGGGGTGCTGTGTGTACAATATGGGGGGCTGTGTGTACAATATGAGGTGTTGTGTGTACAATATGAGGTGCTGTGTGTACAATATGAGGTGCTGTGTGTACAATATGGGGGGCTGTGTGTACAATATGAGGTGTTGTGTGTACAATATGAGGTGTTGTGTGTACAATATGAGGTGTTGTGTGTACAATATGAGGTGCTGTGTGTACAATATGAGGTGCTGTGTGTACAATATGGGGGGCTGTGTGTATAATATGGGGTGCTGTGTACAATATGGGGTGCTGTGTGTACAATATGAGGTGTTGTGTGTACAATATGAGGTGTTGTGTGTACAATATGAGGTGTTGTGTGTACAATATGAGGTGCTGTGTGTACAATATGAGGTGCTGTGTGTACAATATGGGGGGCTGTGTGTATAATATGGGGTGCTGTGTACAATATGAGGTGATGTGTGTATAATATGAGGTGCTGTGTGTACAATATGGGGTGCTGTGTGTACAATATGGGGTGCTGTGTGTACAATATGAGGTGCTGTGTGTACAATATGGGGTGCTGTGTGTACAATATGGGGTGCTGTGTGTACAATATGGGGTGCTGTGTGTACAATATGGGGTGCTGTGTGTACAATATGAGGTGCTGTGTGTACAATATGGGGTGCTGTGTGTACAATATGGGGTGCTGTGTGTACAATATGGGGTGCTGTGTGTACAATATGGGGTGCTGTGTGTACAATATGAGGTGCTGTGTGTACAATATGAGGTGCTGTGTGTACAATATGGGGGGCTGTGTGTACAATATGGGGTGCTGTGTGTATAATATGGGGTGCTGTGTGTACAATATGGGGTGCTGTGTGTACAATATGAGGTGCTGTGTGTACAATATGGGGTGCTGTGTGTACAATATGGGGGGCTGTGTGTACAATATGGGGTGCTGTGTGTACAATATGGGGTGCTGTGTGTACATTAATGAGGAAAAAAATGAACTTAAATGATTTTAGCAAATGGCTGCAATATAACAAAGAGTGAAGAATTTAAGGGGGTCTGAATACTTTCCTTCCCCACTGTAAATCTGAAAATTGCACTGAAAGCATCAATTCAGAAAATATCCCAATAGTGTTAAAATAAAACTATACAATTAAAAAAATGGTAATGAATATGAAAACACATAATAACAATTAACAACCTAATTGGGTGACAATAGTGAAAATTGTTTATCAACCAAAAATAGTGTTAAATAATATCATAAGTGAGTCCATATAAAAAATATAAGAAAAAAAAATATGAAAAAAAAACATTTTAGTGGTTATTATAACTAAATGTGGTAGTAGTGACTGCTGAGTCTTTGGTTGATAAAGATCAAAAATAGTAGTCCATGCAAGATGTATCAATGAATTATCCACGGTGACATATATTCCAGACACCCCAGAAAAAACTGAAAAAATAGGAAAATGCCTCCCCCTGAGCACAGGCTGCCGCTTACCAGATCGGTATGATCCCTTATTACAGGGGACCAAGGAACGCCTATGGCTTGTAACCCAGCCTGGGGTCTCTGTGCCGTGCACCGAACTCCTCAGCCTCAGCGGTAATAATCCTCATACAGATGGACACGATTAATGGATCCCCATATAAGAACAAAAGACTTGCATAGTATAAAACCTTTTAAAATTTATTAAGCTTTAAAAGACAAGTGGACACTTAGGCCTCTTTCACATGGACGATCCGTATGTCCGTTTTTCATCCTTCCGTTTTCGGATGAAAAACGGACATACATTCATCCCTATGGAGCGTCGGATGTCAGCGGTGACATGTCCGCTGACATCCGACCCCACTCCGATCCGAAAAGTGTAACGGAGGAAAAACCTACTTTTCCATCCGTTTTCGGATCGGATCGGGTGACGACGGACACTATGGTCTGTCATCATCCGATCCCCCATAGGGGAGAGCGGCGCTCTGACAGGTCCGTCGCTGCACAGTGTGCAGCGATGCACCTGTCATCTTCCTGCTCAGCGGGGATCGGCGGAGCGATCCCCGCTGAGCCAGCGGATGTTCACGGGGCGGATCATCACTGATCCGCCCCGTGAGAAAGAGGCCTTACAGTTACGTAGAATAAAAACAGCAATAAGATAATCGGGCCGGCCGGCTCTCGATAGCAGCCCGTTGCTTCCAGGACTGGCGTAACATGCGGTGATGTCAGCACATCGCTCCTCCCTACGCGTTTCGTCACTCAAAGGACGTCATCTCGGGGCACGGGCGGCATCCTGACGCACCGCTTAAAACAGATAACCAAGCCTCGGTCTGAGTCCCGGGATGCCGCTGAATGGCTGAATAGTGCCCCATTGTTGGTGTCAATGGAAAGATTTCTACCCCATCACTGGTGTCAGTGGGGGGAATAGTGCCCAATTGTTGATGTCAATAGAAAGAATTCTGCCCCATCATTGGTATCAGTGGGAGGAATAGTGCCCCATCATTAGTGTCAATTGAAGTTATTGTGCTCTTTTGATAGTGCTCCACAGGAATTATGCCCCATTGTTGGTTTCAGTGAATGGAATGTCGTCCCAAGGGCCAGATAAAGGCAAGCAAAGGGCCACATCCGGCCCCAGGGCCACAGTTTGAAGACCTCTGATTTAGATCAAAAGCGGTGGAGGATAAATCATACAAAGAATTTGCTACTTACACTTGTGGGATTGAATATAGTTTATTTTGTACTCTTTTTTTGACACATATGTTTACCAACAAAATCATTTTTTGGCTACATTTGTTGGCACTAAGATTTGAGACTTTTATGGGCTTTTGATTTTTGTTTCTGTTCCTTGGTTATATATATATATATATAGACACATATACATTGAGGGGGGTGTTTTTTTTGTGGGTTTAGTCACCCACTTTTTTTTATTACATATTAGCGTTCATAGATTACATTATAGCAATTCGATTAATTACTTTGTTTTTATCACTTAATCTGATAGAGATTATAGTATTATTAAGTATTTGATTGAGATTTTAGTATTTGGATCACTATATATTATATATACACTCTTCACCTTTACATACACTTGGTTAAGCTTGGTCTCTTTTTATTTATTTCTTTGATGTTGAGATTTAGACAGCAGCTGGACGGGATTAATTCAGTATTATCACCTCAGTGCAGCCTAATTCTATATTTTATTATTAAGCTCTTATACTTGTACCTTTTGTACTAAAACTTTTGTTACCTTCAATAAAAATATTTGAACAAGAAAATAATAATAATAATAATGTCACTGTATTTCCAATACGGAGGGTGCAGATTTATAAAGAGATAAAAAGCTGATTGACTTTAATTGGGATCCAAAGTATATGAACGATCGCACCGCGTTCAATAATTAGAGGCCGGCGCGGTCTAATGCCTTATCGGAATGCCGCGTTCATGTTGGTGTGTTTTTCTCAAACGGCTGTGATAAGATGTCATCGTCGATGATTAAAGTACCAACTAGTAAGTTAAATACACAGAAAAAAAAAAAAATTAGAATAAAATCAGCGCTAAGGAAAAGAAACACGATCCGGCGTCAGCAGTCAAGTGGTGTAATTACCAGCCGCATTCATAGCGGTGAGAGTCTCTCGAGATTCTTGTTGGGATTCTGTTATGACAAGGCTCACCAGCAGAAGCGGCAATGACTTTTATTATTAGTCCGGGACTCAGAGCAGATATTGAGGATTACATACCGACTTATTGGATGAAGGAACATCAGTTCACTGGGGGGGGGGGGGAGAGATCGGGGAGATCAGCATAGGGGGGGCAAAGTCTTGGCTTTAGATATTCATTAAGTGAACCTATAAAAAGTCGGACTAGCTCTGCCAGTTACCTGAATTTCATTGTCTGTTGGTGCCCCGCACTCCCCTCCCCCACCAACAGGGATTTGGACAAGTTCTGCCCATTGGAAAAGGACCGTTAGGCCCGGGTCACACTATCTGCGGCGCGGCTCGCGGTTTACCGTTTCATGTCCCAGTTAAGTCCAAATTTTTGCCTAAAATTGGCCCTGAAACTGAGCCAAAGAAGCACAAGACCTGCATCCAGGTGGCGGCTGGTGTTTTTTTCTTTCATGGGGGCGGCAAACAACAAACCCCCCCTCCCCGCTCAGAAGGAAGAGGGTGGGCGGGTAGCGTGTCCAGGGAGCGGCAGCTTTCTTTCTTCCACCTCCTGTGCATTACAGCAACTTCCACTGTGCATTTCCCTCCTCCTCCTAGGCGTCCAATAGGATGGCTTGTCCTTTCAGCCGGGAAATAGGTATCAGACCCGCGCTTCCTGATTGGTGGAGAGGCGATTCAGTGTTAGAATAGTGAATATTCATTCGCTATTCTAGCACACCTGGGTAGGCTCATGATGCAGTGCTCTGCGCCCCAAGTCCACCCTATTAGAGCCTTTGGCTCTAATCAGGTGCTTCAAACCCCCCCGCCGCTGTAATTCAGGCACCCTTCGTCCTGAAAGGGGCCAGACGCATGAATAAGAGAAAGGGGAGACAGTGCCCCATCATTGGTGTCAGTGGTAGGAATAGTGTCCCATCATTGGTGTCAGTGGGAGGAATAGTGCCCCATCATTGGTGTCAGTGGGAGGAATAGTGCCCCATCATTGGTGTCGGTGGGAGGAATAGTGCCCCATCATTGGTGTCAGTTGGAGGAATAGTGCCCCATCATTGGTGTCAGTGGGAGGAATAGTGCCCCATCATTGGTGTCAGTGGGAGGAATAGTGCCCCATCATTGGTGTCAGTTGGAGGAATAGTGACCCATCATTGGTGTCAGTGAGAGGAATAGTGCCCCATCATTGGTGTCAGTGGGAGGAATAGTGCCCCATCATTGGTATCAGTGAGAGGAATAGTGCCCCATCATTGGTGTCAGTGAGAGGAATAGTGCCCCATCATTGGTGTCAGTGGGAGGAATAGTGTCCCATCATTGGTGTCAGTGGGAGGAATAGTGTCCCATCATTGGTGTCAGTGGGAGGAATAGTGCCCCATCATTGGTATCAGTGGGAGGAATAGTGCCCCATCATTGGTATCAGTGGGAGGAATAGTGTCCGAAGAACCAGATAAAGGTAAGGACGGGGCTGTATCTGACCAATGGGTTGTAGTTTGAAGATCACTGCCTTAGACAAAACCACACAGGTTCAGAAAATGTGGTCTCTCTTTTTTGGGGTATGTAGCATTGGGGGAGGGGGTGATATTTAGTAATCATATCCGGTAGGAAGAGGCAGAATAATCGTTGTTATTCTTTTGTTGTATCTCTTTAAATGAAAGATCAAACGGGAAGAAATCTTGTATAAATCTCACATTAGTGACTCCCAACTTATTTACAGAGTTTGTAAATCTGATGATAAAACAGACACTTTGTAACAAAGAACTCCAAACCACATCCAACTCTGTATCTGCCGTTTTTTTTGGACATCATAAAGTGTCTCCCGGCGGGTTGTAAAAAAAAAGAGCGTGTGATGCGATTTTGGCTTGTAAAAAAAATCCATATGAGACAGAAAGAGGGAAAACAGCAGTAAAATACGGAGAGACGGGAACGAGGGCCGCGCATGCAGCTGCTCAACAAACGTTTGCAGAATCAAAAAGCTAAAAGCGCTTTTTTCTGAACTTCAGACGATCTCGGCGGTTCTAATGAACCAGCTGTCTGCCGATTAAAAAAACAAACGAATGCAAAACCAGGACGGAATATTGTCCTCCACATGTAGGATATCGGTCACATCTCTATACCCCGACCCAGAATTAGGAAACAAGACGCCCGCCATGTCCTGATCAGAGGAGGAGAGTCACCCGGGAATACCGCAAAGTACTGGAGAACATCAAACACCCCCCCTCCCCCGATTCACCAATCCGGGGCTCATTAACCACTTGCTTACCGGGCACCTAAACCCCCCTCCGGCCCAGACACATTTTCAGCTTTCAGCGCTCTCACACTTTGAATGACACTTACGCGGTCATGTGACACTGTGACACATTTTTATCATTTTTTTCCCATAAATAGAGATTTCTTTTGGTGGTATTTCATCACCTCTGGGGGTTTTATTTTTTGTTTAAAAAATTTAAAAAGACCGAAATTATTTTTTAAAAATACAAAACCGTTTTATATTTTGTTAATACATTTTGCAAACAGGTAATTTTTCTCCTTCATTGATGTACACTGATGAGGTGGCACTGATGGGCACCGATAGGCTGCATTGATGGGCACTGATAAGGCGACACTGATGGGCACTAAAAGGCGGCACTGGTGGGCACTGATAAGGTGGCACTTGTGGGCATTGATAGGTGGCATTGGTGGACACTGATGGGTGGCACTAATGGGCGGCACTGAAGGGCATTCATAGGTGGCTCTGAAAGGCACTAATAGGTGGCATTGATAGGTGGCACTGATAGCTGGCACTGATGCATAGCTCCCAACTGTCCCTGATTTCGAGGGACTGTCCCTGATTTGGAGCAATGTCCCTCTGTCCCTCTTTCCTCCTCATTTGTCCCTCATTTTGGTCTGATCTCTATAGTTGTATATAAAATGCACTTTTTATCTATCAAAAAGTGTTTTCCAGCACTAAAACCTTTCATCTGATTTCTAAATTTCTGTATTTTGAAATTCCAAAAGCCAATATAAAGGAATATTAGTGGTAAAAAAAAAAAAACTTGTGGGTTTAACCAATCCTTTTTTTTTTTTTTTATACAATTCTCCTTTAAGGGGGCGTGGTCAGGGGTGTGTCCTATGCCTGCATACTTTTGCTGATAGGTGTCCCTCATTCCCATCTGAAAAAGTTGGGAGTTGTGCTGATGTGCACTGATGGGTGGCGGTGATGGGCACTGATCGGCACTGGTAGGTGACAAAGATAGGCAGCACTGCTAGGTGGCACTGATGAGGCACTGATTGGCACCACTGGTGGGCATTGATAGGTGGCACTGTTTGCTGGCACTTATGTACTGGTGGGCACTGTGGGCACTAATTTGTGGCACTGGCAGACGGTACTGGTGGGCACATATGAGGATATTTTCCTATTCAGGACCGATGTCCCTTCAACAGAAGTCGGCGATCGGCTTTTTCTTCTCCTCATGCTGTCAGTGTGAGAAGAAAAACAAACTGATTACCGATCTTCTGTTTACATCACGTGATCAGCTGTCATTGGCTGACAGCTGATCACGTGATAAGTGGCCGGGATCGACCCCTCACTCCGATCTGTGATCACCCGAGTCTCATTGACTCAGGTGATCACAGCGCGCACCGCGAGCGGCCTTCTGGGGGGGGGGGGGCGAGCGTGCAAAAGGGGAGGACATCTATTGACGGCCTCCCGGCAAAGCAGATCGGCGCTGTAGCCGTCATTCCTCTAAAGCACGGATCTGAAGGAGTTAATACGAGAGCTGTACTGAAAGTAATGCAAAAGCGGGCATAACTCTTTTATTAACCACTTCAGCCCCAGAAGGTTTTACTTCCCCTTCATGACCAGGCCATTTATTGCGGTACGGCACTGCAATACTTTAACTGACAATTGCGCGGTCGTGCGGCGTTGCACCCAAACAAAATTGATTTCCTGTTTTTTTTCCCCACAAATAGAGTTTTCTTTTGGTGGCATTTGATCATCTCTGCGGTTTTCATTTTTTGCGCGATCGACAAAAAAAAGAGCAACACTTTTAAGAAAAAAAAAAAAACAATATTTTTTACTTTCTGCTATGAAACATCCAATAAAACAAATGTAAAAAATCTAATTTCTTCCTCAGTTTAGGCCGATATATATTCTGCTACATGTTTTTGGTAAAAAAAAATCTCAATTAGCGTATATTGATTGGTTTTCACAAAAGTTATCGCGTCTACAAACTATGGGATAGATTTCTGGACTTTTTATTTATTTTTTTATTGTTTTTACTAGTAATGGCGGCGGTCAGCAATTTTTAGTGGGACTGCGCCATTGCGACAGAACAAATCTGACACTAAGTGACACTTTTTGGGAACCAGTGACACCAATACAGTGATCAGTGCTAAAAAAAAAAAATGCACTGTCGCTGTACTAATGACACTGGCAGGGAAGGGGTTAACATCAGGGGGCGATCAAAGGGTTAAGTGTGCTCCTAGGGAGCGCTTTCTAACTGTGTGGGGGATGGTCTGACTATATGAAGACAGAGATCGGTGTTCCTACTTAGCAGGAACACAAGATCTCTCTCCTCCTCTCTGACAGAACGGTGATCTGCCTTGTTTACATGGACGGACAGCCATTCTGCCTCTCCAGCGAACGACTGGCGGGTACCAGCGGCCATTGCAGCTGCCGGGCCCGCTGATTGGCTCCCGTTGTGTTCAATCCCAGCGAGACCGGGCCGCCGGCGGTGCATGCACGCGCGCGCGCCCAGTGCCCCGATCTGGATGCAACGTACAGGTATGTTGTTTTGTGCATCCAGGCCGCCCTGTCGCTGTAAATGTGCGGTCCGGAAGCGATTAAAGTGTTCTTTTTTTTTTTTTTCTTTAAATAACAAACATGTCATACTTATCTGTTCTGTGTAATGGATTTGCACAGAGCAGCCCGGATCCTCCTCTTCTCGGGTCCCATGCTGGCACTCCTGGCCCCTCCCTCCTGCCGGGCGCCCTCACAGCAAGCAGCTTACTGTGGGGGCACCCAAGCAGGCACGCTCCCGAGCCGCATCTCTGTTTTCTATTCCCACACAGAGCCGTGGCTTGGCCCCGCCCCCTCCTGATTGGCTTACTGCCATTGATTGACAGCAGCGGGAGCTCCCACTGCTGCCAAAAGCCAATCAGGAGTGCGAGTCTGTCAGGGCTGGGCTCAGCTGTTCCTTCTCTGAGCTGGCTGCTCAGCTGTCGGCTAATTGCCAGCTCCTATCTTGCCACAGTTACTCGGCTGTTGATGATATCCTGCTCGTCAGTCCTGCCTACTTAAGCCAACTAGTCCAGAGGATCTCTGCCTTCACCTTGGTCAACATCACAGAAATTATCTCCTGCGGTCCTGTTTAATGACTTGCTTTGCTGACAACCTTTCTGGCTCCAGATCCTGCTTGCTGTTCCACTACTTTGATCCCTGACTTCTGGCTTGGCTGACTATCCATTCCGGTTACTGAACATTGGGTATGTTTTGACTATGTTTGTTCTTTTTACTTTTATTATTAAATAAGTGTGATTTAACTGTACTTTTGCCTCGGCCTGATTTCATGGTGTCTGACAGAGTCCCCGGAGAGCCAAGGTTCTCGTGGACATCACTGGATAGAGAGGGGGCTCAGGTGAGTATTGGGGGCTGCCTGGGGGGGGGGGGGCTGCTGCAGGTTTTTTACCACTGTGACGGACCCATCCAGCACCCAGCTTTGGTGCTTCCATCAGTATACAGCTTCCTCCAGTCTGGACATAGGAACCAGATTTATAGTGAACCATACAAGACAAGCTGACAATAGCTTGTATGAGAACTGGAACTCTTTATAGCTTGTATGAGAACTGGAACTCTTTATTGAAAACTCACACAAAATTCATAGTACACCAGATCAGATGTGCCTGATTCGATTATCGTATGTAAAGTATGTAACTGTATACAGGAATATAATTAACATAGCGAAGAACAACCAACATATACTATAAACATTAGGTTAATTAAACAACTAGTCACCCAGACATTTTGCAATTTATTCAGAGATCTCACTCCAGGTCAGACTGCCCGGCCCCCTAGGTCACAACAAAGGTACATTACACCTTACCATAACATCCCACTATAGTTTGCTAGCAGACAGACAGAAACAATAGGTGAGTTAATTAGCACAATTACCAATGGGTGAAAGACAGGTGACTTGAGCTGATGATATTAACATCTGATATGAGTCCCACAGTGTGAAGCAGTCATTATTTGTAGTGCTAGGCCCTAAACATGAATCCTGGGCCTAGATTCCCAGAGTCTGTGCATTTTGCGGAGACATGGACTTGAATCAGACCACTCCAAGGGTCCCCCAGGCATACTGTACATCTCCCAAAGAGTAATGTTCCCTTCAGGGCCAGGGCCCATAGTCAGTGGGTAAGAGGCTTGCCCCTAGTCCTCTCCAAAAGCCCCTGTCTTGGTTGGGTCTGCCACAACCACTTTAACTTACATACGTAGGTCCTTCAAATTTCACATGTTGGTTGGAGTAACTCTTCCTCTTTAGTAATTAGTCTTCTTTTTCATTGAAAGTAAATAATGGATTCCTAGCAGAAGCATCTTGTTGTCATTGAGTTCTTGATGAAGGAGGGATGCAGGATATCTGACATCCACAGAAGGCTTCAGAACATTGTCATTGTATCATCTCTGTAAATATTCTGTTGCCTTCTGTAGATGTTGGACAGCCTGCACCCCTCCTTGGTCAAGAACTCAATGACGGCACGTTGCTTCTGCTTGGAATTCTTTATTTACCTGCAAAGAAAAATGAGAGTTACTATAAAGAAAGAGTTGCTATAGAGCAGTGGTTCTCAACCTCAGTCCTCAAGTACCCCTAATAGGCCATGTTTTAAGGTTTCCTTTACTTTGCACAGCTGGTTTATATCAATATCAATGACATAGTATTGATAAAAGCTATTTTATCTAAGGGAAGTTCCCAAAACATGGCCCGTTGGGGGTACTTGAGGACTGAGGTTGAAAACCACTGCTATAGAGGAGGAGTTACTCTACCAACATGTGAAATTTGAACGACCTCTAGCAAAGGTATTAGCCTTTGTTAATACAAAAGTTACACTCACTTTCAGTACAGCCCCTGCATTATTATTTTTTTCAACAGGAACCCAGTTTCTGCTCCTCCAGCACTGAATGTAATGGCAAGTGGTGGTGGGGTGTGCTGGAGGGTCTAGGAATACTTACTGCTGGGGAATCTATTGTTCCTGGTGGGGGGGTCTATTGTTGCTGTTGGGGAATCTATTGTTGTTGGGGGTGTCAGAAACCATGAAATCAGACCGAGACAGAAGTACAGTTAAATCACACTTGTTTAATAATAAAAGTAAAAAGAACAAACGTAGTCAAAACATAGCCAGAGTTCAGTAACCGGAACGGATAGTCAGCCAAGCCAGAAGTCAGGGATCAATGTAGTGGAACAGCAAGCAGGATCTGTAGCCAGAAGAGATGGCAGCAAAGCCAGTCTTTAAACAGGAATGCAGGAGATGTTTCTTGTGATGTGACCAAGACGAAGGCAGAGATGCACTGGACAGGATGGCTTAAGTAGGCAGGACTGATGAGCAGGATTATCAACAGGTGAGTAATTGTGGAGAGAGATAGGAGCTGGCAATTAGCCGACACCTAAGCAGCCACCCCAGAGAAGGAAGGGCTGAGCCCAGCCCTGACAGCGGGAGGGAGGTTTAATTGTTGCTGGGAGGGATCTACTGTTGAAGGAGGGGTCTACTGATGCTGGGAGATTTATTGTTGTTCGGGGGTCTTATGTTGCCGAAAGGGAGGATCTACTGTTGCTGGGTGGGGGTATATTGTTGCTTGGGGGTATATTGTTGCTGGCTGTAGGGGATCTATTTTACTGCTTTTCTTGTTATCATTAACAAATTCCATACAAATTACTTTGTACCACAAAAATTACACCACAAAATGATACTTGGTTCTCTAAAAGAGGCAGTATTGGGAGGTGGATAGGGGGTGGAAGCAAGGGACAGTGCTGGGAGGTGGGTAGTAGGCAGAGACAAGGGGTGACTCAGAAAGGGGGGTGTACCTGCACCTATTCTCTGAGAAAAAGCCCTGGTGCTAACAATTTGTGCAGCACTTTACCAAATGGGAGGAGACAGTGCAGTAACAAAACAATACAATACAGGAGAGATTGGAGGACCTGCTCTTTAGAGATTAAAATCTAAAAGGAAGGGTCAAGGGATACAAAAGGTAATATCTCTAGGGAAATGAACTGGTGGAAAACGTAATACCCCTTTATAAGTCAGAAGCCAGATAGGCCTCTCTGAAGAGATGGGATTTCAAGGAAGGTGGATAAAGTGGGGAAAGTCAGGCAGATTGGGGTAAGGAGCTCCAGAGGATGAGAGAGGCTCTGGAGAAGTCCTGGAAGTAAGCATGATAAGAGGCTACAAGAAAGCTAGAGAACAGGAGGTCCTGGGAGGGACAGAGAGGTATTGGAATCAAGGTTACTTATATAGCTGGGGGAGGAGTTGCGGATGGCTTTGTATGAAATGTATCATCTGAGTATGCAGCTTGGTAGAAATGGTAGCAACATGAGCATGCAGATGCTATGACCTAGCCCATGTAGGACAAATTTGACAAGGTCTCTGCAAAGGTCCCCCACTGCCAACTGACTTATACTGACCTTACCAATGCTCTCCATCTACTTTGTCCACCACCATAGTCGATGGCATTACCCAGTGCTTTCATGTACGTAGAAGCATGTGACCCCCTACCTTGTGAGAGTACTTAAGGTTAGCAGCCAATCACTAGGCCAGCATGACTAAGGGGGTAACCTCACCAGTGGTCACCACCATCAGTGATTTCAGTGCCAGCAAAGTTTCTGATCACTCCTGATCACCTTTGAATGCTGTGGTTCCACCTGCTAGACATAACACTACAGGACAGAGTTGTTATGTAGGGGATGGGAGATGAAACCATCGTGAAGAGCCAAGCATTTGTCACAGTGCAAGGGTTAAAAGCTCAATTAGGTCTAGGGAATGGGAAAAGCAGTTCTACACACCTGATCAGGAGCAGGAGACAGCACTCCTCTCTTGTGGTGGACCGTTCCTGGGCTATGAACCCTGCCGTGAATTTGATGATGCAGCCGCCAGAGTATAGGGGTGGCCCCCTGGACCTAAACAAACAATTGACTCTGGAAGTGCCGGGGCAGCCCCACTACAAGGCAGCATTTTCACTTTCCCCGTTCGGCTTTAATTATAAATCTTCTTCCAGCGATCTGCAAACTCTATAGCGACTTAGCATAGAGCTGTGTGGGAAGTTGTGGTTCCTGAACTCATTTTGTTAATAAAATCAGCAACACATCATTATCACAGCAGCAGATGACAGTCACATACCACAAATTATTTTAAAAAATTCATTCCAGACAAGTACTCAGTGGGATTGTACAATTACCGATGTGACACTTTCTGAGTGGAGATGACAGCTTAGCAGTGATATTATTTACTAAATGTAACAAAATAACGTGACATGCTGTATTTGGAATAATTGGAAGTACTTGTCCATGCAGTATTAATGAATGTTGCTCAGAAACGACTATATTTCCTATATAAAGCTTCATTAAAAGCAGATAATATCACCGAAAGCAATAAAAAGCCTTATGGTTTAAAATCCATTGGGTGCAAGTCTTGACCTGTGCTGGCCTTCAGTTGATGTTAGGAAGGCCAATTTCTACTGACCTTAAAATGACCCCAATTAATTGTGACCTTCTCCTAAAGTTGTGGGTTCTATAAACATTATTGTTCTCTATGGGCATTCAAATGCATCTCCTACGCTTCATGGCCAAAAGTCCCTCCTCCTAATGATTGAGTTCAGGTGTCTCCCGTGACCTCACAAATGTTCTGTTGGATAATTGGGGTTCTGGCCTTCCCCGGTGCCTCCAGCCTTGTGTCAACAGTCTTGGAAAGGTCCTTTTCCGTTCTGGTATAACTGAACACAAAGCCAGCTCCATAAAGGAATGGTTTGACCGGTTTGTTGTGGAGGAACTCAAATGACCTAGCCCTGACCTCAACCCTACTGAATTGGAAGAGCCAAAAGAAAAATTGGCCAACAGGTGAACCTGTTGGTCTCACTGAACTCACAACCAGAATGATGTCTCACTGCACACTGTTACTAAGTATTTCCTTGGTGATGCTGATGTAAATACTGTTGAAACTTTGTTTCATTTGCTGCTCTTTTACAGGGCTAGCTGCTCTGTTGATGCTTTGCAGCTCCCTTCCTTGTTCCCGGTAGAGTTGCATAGGTGTCCTAGGACCTACCCTCTGATTTGAATGTCTCCCAGGGGGTTGCCCAGTAGCTGACAGGCTGGGGAAGAAGTGATCACACGTCAAAAAACGTCTCTAGTTCAGCATGGTGCATCACACAACACAGGTGGGCAGCTCTCTGCTCCAGGGTCTGGTTCCCAATGAGTCCATCCCTCTGTATCGGTAGGGTTACAGCCATCTTGGGCCTGTCCCCAGTGGAGGCTCCATTCATCTGTACCGACAGTGTCCATCACACGGACCACCCTCTCCTCAGGCTGTGGCCAGGGCTGGGATCCCTGGTTGCCTGTTTCTGGTCAGCAGTCCAGCTATTTGTCATGCTCAAGTACCAATAAATTGCTTTGTGAGTTCAATATTTTATCTTGTTTTAATAAATCTTTTCTAATTTACTACACTATGGGGTGTGCTCTCTCTCTCTCTCTCTTTGTATCCCTACCGAATTGGAATGCTGATTGAAAACCAGGTCTTCTCATTTAAGGTTCCAACCCTTTCCCACTCTATCCAAAGCTAAAAGAAAAAAAAGGTTTGACTGAAGTTGGCCATCATACAACGTACAATCAAAATGTGAATTAAACATAATAGGAAACCGGGTTCTATGAATAAAGAATGTAATGTATGTGGCCATCACAGATAAAACACTCCAACATCTTCTTGTTTCTGTGTTGAACTTGGACATTCTGTAGTTCTTATATCTTAGTGGATCAAACACCCGCAACAAAAGCTGTTTTATCCTATGGGGCTAACATGCATTTTAGCGAGAGTCATTTGTTAAATATGAACATTGCTTTAGGGAATCAAACAGAAAAAGTGAGACAAGCTGCAGAGAGCGCTAAAATACAGAAAATGAAGACGGTGTGAGTGACCTACATTGTCATTGCCAACAATGAGGTGACACCAAATGAGGAATGATCACAGGTCTCCAACATCTCCAAGGAATCCTATAATACAGAGATTCTATAGTGGGATCAGCAAACTGAAATGTTACACGATGTATAAGAAAGGGGGTGAATGGATGGATGGAAGGAAGGATGGTTGGATGAACTAGGATAGTTTAACCATAAAGCAAGGAGGTATCTAGTACTATACTCCCAGGCGCCTGGATATATAATACTAGAGAAAGATTATCTGTGGGGTTGAGTGTGACACAGCTTTCCCTAAGGTGGAGGAGTAAAGCTGGCCATCCACCAGCAGAATTTCAGATCTCAAATGGCTTGGATGGGTTGTGCCTGAATCCAACTGTTCTCTGATGTTTTGTGGAAGATAGATAGATGCAGTAGATAGACTAAATGAATTTCACATTAGAGGCCCCATTTCAGAGGTCTCCCCTTCACATCAGACATCTCCCCATTGCATCAGAGGTCTCCCCTTTGCATCATAGGTCTCTCCTCCACATCAGAGGTCTCCCCTTCACATCAAAGGTCTTCCCATCACATCAGAGGTCTCCACATCACATTAGAGGTCTCCCCTTCACATCAGAGCCCCCTTTACATCAGGGGTCTCCCTATCACATCAGAGCCCCCTTCACATCAGAGTTCTCCCTACCACATCAGAGGTCCCCTTCACATCAGAGGTCTCTCTATCACATCAGAGCCCCCTTCACATTAGAGGTCTTCCCTTTACATCAGAGGTCTCCCTATCACATCAAGGTCTCCCTATCACATCAGAGCCCCATTTACATCAAGGGTCTCCCTATCACATCAGAGGTCTCCCTATCACATCAGAGGCCCCCTTCACATCAGAGGTCTCCCCATCAAATCAGAGCCCCCTTCACATCAGATGTCTCCCTATCACATCAGAGCCCCCTTCACATCAGAGGTCTTCCCATCACATCAGAGGTCTCCCCTTCATATCAGAGTTCTCCCCATCACATCAGTGCCAGCCTCACATCAGAGGTCTCCCCTTCATATCAGAGGTCTCCCCATCACATCAGTGCCAGCCTCACATCAGAGGTCTCCCCATCACATCAGAGGATTCCCCTTCACATCAGAGGTCTCCACAATCACATCACAGGCCCCCTTCACATGAGAGGCCTCCCCATCACATCAGAAGTCTCCGCTTCATATCAGAGGTCTCCACAATCACATTCACAGGATCCCTTCACATCAGAGGCCTCCCTATCACATCAGAGGTCTCTGCTTCATATCAGAGCTCTTCCTATCACATCAGTGCCAGCTTCACATCAGAGGCCTCCCCATCACACCAGAGGTTTCCCCATCACATAAGAGGTCTCCCCATCACATAAGAGGTCTCCCCTTCACATCAGAGGTCTCCCCATCACACCAGAGGTTTCCCCTTCACATCAGAGACCTCCCCTTCACATCAGAGCCCCCTTTACAGAGTATCCCCCCTTCAGAGGCCCCTATCAAGTCAGAGGTCCCCCGTGACATCAGTTTCCCCTTTCATACTAGATGCCCCCTTTATGTCAGAGGCCCCCATTATGTCAGAGGTCCTCCCATGACATTATATTCCCTGAAATTAAGGGTAGGAGGAGATGAACACCGCTCCAGGGTCTCTTCATAGGCAAAAAATGAATCGATCTCGGTTTGGAGGTCACAGGTGCTGGCTTAATGCTGATAGCAATAGGTATGAATAGGTTCTGGACAGCCGCACTCAAATAATAGCCGAGTTTATTGAAGGATACACATCAAAATACAAAAGATCACAGCAGACAAAAACGAGCTGACGTTTCGCACTGGCATCAGTGCTTACTCATAGCTATGAGTAAGCACTGACGCCAGTGCGAAGCGTTAGCTCGTTTTTGTCTGCTGTGATCTTTTGTATTTTGATGTGTATCCTTCAATAAACTCGGCTATTATTTGAGTGCGGCTGTCCAGAACCTATTCATACCTATTACATTATATCCCCCCCTATAGATCAGAGGCTCTCATCCTGTCATAGGCCCTCCGACACATCAGAGCCCACTCAATACACCATAGGGCCCCTATAGATGAGAGTCACCATCACATCAGAATACCCCCATCACAGAACCCCCATCACACAGTCCCTTCATCACAGAGCCCCACAGTCTACTCATCTCAGAACCCCCCCCCCTAATCACATAGTCCCATCATCACAGAACCCCATAGTCTACTCATCTCATAACCCCCCCATCACACAGTCACCTCATGACAGAGCCCCCCCAATCACACATTCCCCGCTTCACAGAACCCCCCATCATACAGTCCCTTCATCACAGAAGCCCCCATAACACATTCCCTGCATCACAGAGCCCCCCAATCACACATTCCCCGCATCATAGAGCCTCCCAATCACACAGTTACTGGCACTGCATCACAGAGCCCCCCCAATCACACAGTCCCTTCATCACAGAGCCCCAAAGTCAAACAGTCTACTCATCACATCAGAATACCCTCATCACAGAGCCCCCCAATCACACAGTCTCTGCATTACAGAGCCCCCCAATCACACAGTCTCTACATCACTGAGCCCCCAATCACACAGTCTCTGCATCACAGAGCCCCCCCAATCACACAGTCTCTACATCACTGAGCCCCCAATCACACAGTCTCTGCATCACAGAGCCCCCCCCAATCACACAGTCTCTACATCACTGAGCCCCCCAATCACACAGTCTCTACATCACTGAGCCCCCCAATCACACAGTCTCTACATCACAGAGCCCCCCAATCACAGTCTCTGCATTACAGAGCCCCCCAATCACACAGTCTCTACATCACAGAGCCCCCCAATCACAGTCTCTACATTACAGAGCCCCCCAATCACACAGTCTCTACATCACAGAGCCCCCCAATCACAGTCTCTGCATCACAGAGCCCCCCCCAATCACACAGTCTCTACATCACTGAGCTCCCCAATCACACAGTATCTGCATTACAGAGCCCCCCAATCACACAGTCTCTACATCACTGAGCTCCCCAATCACACAGTCTGCATCACAGAGCCCCCCAATCACAGTCTCTGCATTACAGAGCCCCCCAATCACACAGTCTCTACATCACAGAGCCCCCCAATCACAGTCTCTGCATCACAGAGCCCCCCCCAATCACACAGTCTCTACATCACAGAGCCCCCCAATCACAGTCTCTGCATCACAGAGCCCCCCCCAATCACACAGTCTCTACATCACTGAGCTCCCCAATCACACAGTATCTGCATTACAGAGCCCCCCAATCACACAGTCTCTACATCACTGAGCCCCCCAATCACACAGTCTCTGCATCACAGAGCCCCCCAATCACAGTCTCTGCATCACAGGGCCCCCCATCACACAGTCCCTTCATCACAGAGCCCCACAGTCTACTCATCTCAGAACCCCCCCCCCTAATCACATAGTCCCATCATCACAGAACCCCATAGTCTACTCATCTCATAACCCCCCCATCACACAGTCACCTCATGACAGAGCCCCCCCAATCACACATTCCCCGCTTCACAGAACCCCCCATCATACAGTCCCTTCATCACAGAAGCCCCCATAACACATTCCCTGCATCACAGAGCCCCCCAATCACACATTCCCCGCATCATAGAGCCTCCCAATCACACAGTTACTGGCACTGCATCACAGAGCCCCCCAATCACACAGTCCCTTCATCACAGAGCCCCAAAGTCAAACAGTCTACTCATCACATCAGAATACCCTCATCACAGAGCCCCCCAATCACACAGTCTCTGCATTACAGAGCCCCCCAATCACACAGTCTCTACATCACTGAGCCCCCAATCACACAGTCTCTGCATCACAGAGCCCCCCCAATCACACAGTCTCTACATCACTGAGCCCCCAATCACACAGTCTCTGCATCACAGAGCCCCCCCAATCACACAGTCTCTACATCACTGAGCCCCCAATCACACAGTCTCTGCATCACAGAGCCCCCCCCAATCACACAGTCTCTACATCACTGAGCCCCCAATCACACAGTCTCTGCATCACAGAGCCCCCCCCAATCACACAGTCTCTACATCACTGAGCCCCCCAATCACACAGTCTCTACATCACTGAGCCCCCCAATCACACAGTCTCTACATCACAGAGCCCCCCAATCACAGTCTCTGCATTACAGAGCCCCCCAATCACACAGTCTCTACATCACAGAGCCCCCCAATCACAGTCTCTGCATTACAGAGCCCCCCAATCACACAGTCTCTACATCACAGAGCCCCCCAATCACAGTCTCTACATTACAGAGCCCCCCAATCACACAGTCTCTACATCACAGAGCCCCCCAATCACAGTCTCTGCATCACAGAGCCCCCCCCCAATCACACAGTCTCTACATCACTGAGCTCCCCAATCACACAGTATCTGCATTACAGAGCCCCCCAATCACACAGTCTCTACATCACTGAGCTCCCCAATCACACAGTCTGCATCACAGAGCCCCCCAATCACAGTCTCTGCATTACAGAGCCCCCCAATCACACAGTCTCTACATCACAGAGCCCCCCAATCACAGTCTCTGCATCACAGAGCCCCCCCCAATCACACAGTCTCTACATCACAGAGCCCCCCAATCACAGTCTCTGCATCACAGAGCCCCCCCCCAATCACACAGTCTCTACATCACTGAGCTCCCCAATCACACAGTATCTGCATTACAGAGCCCCCCAATCACACAGTCTCTACATCACTGAGCCCCCCAATCACACAGTCTCTGCATCACAGAGCCCCCCAATCACAGTCTCTGCATCACAGGGCCCCCAATCACACAGTCTCTGCATTACAGAGCCCCCCAATCACACAGTCTCTGCATTACAGAGCCCCCCCCAATCTCACAGTCTCTACATCACAGAGCCCCCCAATCACACAGTCTCTGCATTACAGAGCCCCCCAATCACACAGTCTCTGCATTACAGAGCCCCCCCCAATCTCACAGTCTCTGCATTACAGAGCCCCCCAATCACACAGTCTCTGCATTACAGAGCCCCCCCCAATCTCACAGTCTCTGCATTACAGAGCCCCCCAATCACACAGTCTCTGCATTACAGAGCCCCCCAATCACACAGTCTCTGCATTACAGAGCCCCCCAATCACACAGTCTCTGCATCACAGGGCCCCCAATCACACAGTCTCTACATCACAGAGCTCCCCAATCACACAGTACCCCAATCACTAAACCCCCCCCCCCCATCACACAGACCCCTCTTCACATCAGAGCCCTATGCTTTGGCTCCAGCATCATGTGTTGCCATGGTGCAGGCAGGCTGGTCACTATCACCATATCGATGATTGATGCTGTGAGCCCGCCCCTAGAGCATGATTGGTTGCTATGGTGCTGGTGGCTGCTCACTTTGGAGCAACTTCCTCTCACTTCTTGTTGTATCTTCAGCATGGGAATTGAAGGGAAGTTTCCCCCAATGAGACGCGGACAAAAAAAAACGTTCCAGAAGTTTTATCGATTCTCTGCTCTATCAAAAGTGCAAACAATTTTTAATTGAAATAGATCTGAACCGCCTTTTTATGTGGAAGCTGAACATGGAATACAATCAAATACAGGTATATAGGGAAGGCTGTACATAATAAATCGATCTGGGTGAAGAGATTCCACTGATTAGAAGACTGGAGGACCTTCGGCTTGCAACTGATGTGATGCTGAAAACTTCTAAGCTGAATACAATGTGATTATTCATAATGAGATGTGATTTTCTGAAGTGCATTTGTCACCCGAGACTCGGATCCTCCGATTCATTACGCTGCCTACCTTCAGAAGACCTCTTTGCAGCATGGTATCAATAACAAGGATGTATATATATATATAATGTGGACCTTCCACAGATACATTCAAATTGTTTGTCAAGAAAGTGAGTGAAATAAGAGCCCATACGTTAGCACCGGTGACGCCTGGTGGCAAAATAGTCATTTTGCAGTCAAATCGATGATTTCTCAAACAGTTTCTGCTTTGCCATCTGCCTGTCCTGACATACCATCTACCGGCTCCAGAGTGTGCCTACCAGAATCATACAACTGATCCCCTTAGGGCAGCAAAGGGACAGTAAAATCAGGTGGTTGAGCTGTATTTTTACCCTAAACCGCCCCGCCCCCCCCCTTTCCTGACTTACCAATAAATTGATGGTTGCTCAGAAGAAGAGTTGCTCTTCCAACATGTGAATGACCTATGTAAGGTAAAGTTTTGCCCCTTTTTTCATTTCTTTAGGTAGTCTTGGATAATCTCTTGGATATTCAGCCGATTCTTTCTGCATTAACATTTTTCATTACAGTGAAACCTCGGACGTGGTTAACGAGCGTTTCGAAATACGAGCTTTTATTTTTTTAAATCCTGACTCGGTTTGCGAGTGTTGTGTCGTGAAACGAGCAGGATTCAAGCCTATGCGATGTGAAGTACCGCATTTGGCCAGGGGGGGCGCTGGTGACGTTCATCGCCGTTCGGAAATACTCAGAAGCACTCGGAAATACTCCGTTCCCGAGTGTTTCCGAGCAGTGGCGGCTGGTGCTCAAAATTTTTGGGTGGGCGCAAACAAACTGAAAAATTCTGAATACTTTAAAAAAAAAACATCAATTGCAGCCTCACTGTGCCTATCAAATTCAGCCACTTTGCCCATCAAATGCAGCCAATGTGCCCATCATATGCAGCCACTGTGCCCATCAAATGCAGCCACTGTGCCCACAAAATACAGCCACTTTGCCATCAAATGCAGCCCCTATGCCCATCATATACAGCCACTGTGCCCACCAAAAACAGCCACTGTGCTCATCATGTGCAGCCACTGTGCCCACCAAATACAGTCACTGTGCTCATCATGTGCAGCCACTGTGCCCACCAAATACAGTCACTGTGCCCACCAAATACAGCCGCTGTGCCCATCATGTGCAGTCACTGTGCCCACCAAATACAGTCACTGTGCCCATCATATGCAGCCACTGTGCCCACCGACCCCCCCACTTGCGGGATTCGCGGCTCTGACAGCACACTTGCACCCACGTCTCTGGGCTCTGACAGCGACACCCCCACCTTGGAGCTCGCAGCTCTAACAGCACCCCATTTCGGGGCTCGCGGCTCTGGCAGCAACCCCCCACGCATGCGGCTCTGACAGACCCCCTGTGGTCAGGCACTTACCGCCAGGCAGAAGCTCCTCTTCAAGTGCACCAGAGCGGCGGTCACCTCCACTCCAGCATGTGTCTTCTCCGCTCCTCTTCCTTCTTGGCCAATCAGGAAACAGGTCTGACACCCTGCCTCCTGATTGGAGGGGAGGAAGGTTAGTGTGAAAATAGCGAAAATTAATTCGCTATCGCCACACAATTGGGTGGGATCAGGGTGCACTCTCTGTGCCCCGAGCCCACCCTATTGTGAAGCCTATTAGATCCTCTGGCTCTAATCAGGTGCTTCAAAACGTACCACCCCCTCCTGCCCCCGCCATATAAATCCATGCGTCTGGCGTCCTGAAAGGGGCCGGGCGATTGGATGGGGGGGGTCACAATGCACGGGCCGCCACTGTTTCCAAGCCTTTGCAAGGGTTTCCGAGTGCATCTGAGCGGTCTCTGAGTATTTCCGAGTCTCTCCGGTGCCCCACCCCCTCACCTCTGGCCACATGCAGTATTGCATGCAATAGAAGTCAATGTGGAACAAATTATCTTCGTTTCCATTACCTTCTATGGGGAAACTCGCTTTGATATGCGAGTGCTTTCGATTGCAAGCATTCTCCTGGAACGGATAACGCTCATAATCCAAGGTTCCACTGTAATATAAAAAATTAGGTACATACAGTGCCTTAAAAAGTATTCATACACCTTGAAATTTTCCACATTTTATCATGTTACAACTGTAGCACCCTGAGGTTTAGGCAGGGCTGCTATCAAATTTAGTTACCAGGCTATCATTTCCTTGGCCAATTGTTAGGAGATCAATTGATTTCCGCCTAATTGCTGCACTTTTCTCTTCTGTCACTAGATGGCATTGTAGCTGGTAACATTAGATAAGACAAGGGCATAGCAAGGCCAGATTAGGAATGAATGGGGTGTCTCAGCCAATGGGCAGGGATTTTCTTAGGTCCCTTCACCTGCTGGGAGAGCCTATTTATTTGGGTGGAGTCAGGTGACCGGGGTTCTGTGCCACCTGGGCGGCTGTCTGGGTGGACGTGTGTTATGCTGCCCTGGGCTGCTGATATCCCGGGGACATCTGGCTGATAGGCTGTCTGAGGGCCTACCCAGAAGCAGGAGAGCAGTATAGGGTTGGGACTGCGGGCTTGTAGTCCAAGCAGAAGTAACGGTTCCGCCGGACAGGGAGCCAGCTGTGGTCGGAGGTAGAGGGGAAGCTGTCACCACTAAGGGACCATCCACCTCATTACCAGAGACCATTGTGATCAAGCTGAGGCCAGTACCAGAGTAGACTTCTCACCAGCCGGGGATGGTGAAGAAGTGGGAAAACTTCAGCAGGTGCCAAGCCAGGGACCCAGCGGGACAGCAGAGGTGAAACTTGAAGAGCATCAGTGAGTGCCAAGCCAGGGACCTAACGTGTCAGCGGGGTAAAGCTTGAAGAGCATCAGTGAGTGCCAAGCCAGGGACCTAAGGTGTCAGAGGGGGTGAAGCTTGAAGAGTATCAGTGAGTGCCAAGCCAGGGACCTAACGTGTCAGCGGGGTAAAGCTTGAAGAGCATCAGTGAGTGCCAAGCCAGGGACCCAGCAGGGAAGCGGGGGGGGGGGGGGGTGACCCTTGAGGAAGATATTGAGTGCTAACAGTGGAAGAGATCAGGGGATCCAGTGGCTATCGGATCTGAAGTCTAGGGAGAGAGACTGGGAGCTCGTTGAGTGAAGACCCACACAGGAGTGATTGTGGGGTAAGCTGAGAACTGTTCGTGTTGTAAATAGGTAAAGACAATTCAACAGCTACAAGATTGTTGCCATAGGAGACAGCGGTCCTAACTATACAGAAGTGGTGTCCAGCTGGAGGCCTTCACTTGTATAGCTGTAGAAGTCTCGGAGTCTGACAATTATCATTGCACCTACCCAAGGGTGTCCTGGCCCTAAACCCTCTCTCCCACAGTTCTGTTTAAGAGACAATACATCTCTTTGCATTCAAGAAGTGTCTGGTGCCCACCCTTTCACCTTGCATTACACCCACCATGCCTTGTAACCCTCTCTACACAAAAGGATGTGTAGCGCTGACAACTTCTGTTTCTAGTCATATGTGTGTTGTACAGTACATAAGTTGTGTTAGTGCCATCTTGTGGACATTTGAAAAAGTGCAATACGTTTACGTTTCATGATTAAGTGACATGGAAGTGATTTATTGTTTACTTCGGAACTTTAGCTCTGACCCACCCACAATGCTCCTGGACAAGGTGAGAACTGAACTGCATTGTGGGAGGATATAAAAGGGGAAGGAGCGGCCATCTTAAGTCTCTTGTTCCTGGGACGCGTGGCCTGCTAGCAGAACTCTGTGGGTGTGTGTGTCCTACAGGGTTGCGGCCTACTTTGCGAAGGAGCGGAGCAGCTGCAAGGATCCTGCCATCGCATCACAGCGTGCTGGAGCAGCAGAAGTGATCGTTCCGGAGACCCATGGGGAGATAACCGAGGACTCCTGGTCGTTTGTGAACGGAACAGTGTGACGGCGAGGTGGTGCCTTCATATGGACTGAGAACTGCTGAAAAGGAGACATCCCTCTGCCCGGATCCTGTGTGGTGAGAGGGTTAACACCCAGAAGTTTGTTTAACTACTACATACACGTTTAGAACTGTTACAGAGTGTTGCTGGGACTGATAGTCCCACGGAACAAGTGAAGTTGGAGAACTTTACATCTGAATAGACTTCAGTATTCAAGAACGGATGCTAGATGCTTGTTTTCTTCATATAAGAACACTTAGTCGATCTGTCGGATTACAATTGTTTTAGTGTGTTATATTACACTGCGCAACACCCAGGAGGAACCCCTTGCGGATTACAATTATAAAAAGCTAGCGAAGACTGAAGACGTCAGAACTACCTTTTCATTGCAGGGCCCTGCATTTAGTTACAAAGTATAGTGACTTTAAGGTCTAGAGCAGGGGGAAATCCCGGGTATAGATATATATAGTTAAATATATTTGTGTCTGTTACTGATTGTCATAACCATTTCTTATACTGTTACACTACGTTGGTGTGATAGTATAGTCATTATAATAACTTTTTATATAAATATATTATTTACTCAAAGAAAGAAGTTATTTTTGGTTATTATTGAAGTTTGTGTGCAGTGTTGTTGTTTCTCCTGCAGGTGGGGCTACCAGAACCCAGGTAGAGGTAAATATAACTATAAGTGTGTATTGTGGGTTAAAGTTAATACTCATATTATTACAACACTGCACTACATTTGTGTCAAGGGGATTGAATAATTTAAGAAGGGTGAAGAGTATAGAGGACAGGCCCGCTTAAACCAGCAGCTCCCCTGAGAGTTATTGCTACAGATGTCAGCTGTCCCTAACTCTGGAGGTCACCATTAGGCCTTCAGCCCCGGTTCACACAGGGGCGGCACGACTTGCAGGTCGCCTCCCCGAGGCGACTTGTGAAAACGAGTTCTGTATAGAAGTCTATGCAAGTCGCCCCCAAAGTAGTACAGGAACCTTTTTCTAAGTCGGAGCGACTTGCGTCGCTCCTATAAGAACGGTTCCATTGCACAGAACGGGAGGCGACTTGTCAGGCGGCTAGGTCGCCTGACAAGTCGCCCCTGTGTGAACCGGCACTAAAGGGCCCGGTACTTTGCTACACAACCAAAGATGTAAATGTATTTTATTGGGATTTTATGTGCTAGACCAACACAAATTGTGAAGTGGAAGGAAAATGATAGAAATAAATATGTGAAAAGTTTGTGTGTGTGTGGGGGGAGCATTTGTATGGCGCCCCCCGGAGTCAATACTTTGTAGAACCCCCTTTCTCTACAATTACAGCTGCAAGTCTTTTTGGGGATGTCTCTACCAGCTTTGCACATCTAGAGAGGACATTTCTGCCCATTCTTCTTTGTAAAATATCTCAAGCTCTGTCAGATTGGATGGAGATCGTCTGAACAGCAATTTTCAAGTCTTGTCACAGATTCTCAATGTGATTTAGGTCTGGACTGTGACTGGGCCATTCTAACACATGAATATGCTTTGATCTAAACCATTCCATTGTAGCTCTGGCTGGATGTTTCGGGTCGTTGTCCTGCTGGAAGGTGAACCTCCGCCCCAGTCTCAAGTCTTTTGTAGACTCTAACAGGTTTTCTTCTAAGATTGTCCTGTATTTGTCTCCATCCATCTTCCCATCAACTCTGACCAGCTTCCCTGTCCCTGCTGAAGAAAACCATCCCCACCACATGATGCTGCCACCACCATGTTTCACGGTGGGGATGGTGTGTTCAGGGTGATGTGCAGTGTTAGTTTTCCCCACACATAGTGTTTTGTTTTTTAGGCCACAAAGTTGAATTTTGGTCTCATGTGACCAGAGCACCTTCTTCCTTCTACATGTTTGCTGTGTCCTCCACATGGCTTCTCACAAACTACAAACAGTGTGCCATACTCTTTCCATTTTCTGATGATGGATTGAACAGAGCTCCGTGAGATGTTCAAAGCTTGGGAGATTTTTTTATAACCTAACCCTGCTTTATACTTCTCCACAACTTTATCCCTGACCTGTCTGGTGTGTTCCTTGGCCTTCGTGATGCTGTTTGTTCACTAAGGTTCTCTAACAAACCTCTGAGGGCTCCACAGAACAGCTGTATTCATACTGAGATTAAATGACACACAGGTGGACTCTATTTACTAATTAGGTGACTTCTGAAGGCAATTGGTTCCACTAGATTTTAGTTAGGGGTATCAGAGTAAAGGGGGCTGAATACAAATGCCCCTCCCCCACACTTTTCACATATTTATTTGTATCATTTATCATTTTCCTTCCACTTCACAATTATGAGCCACTTTGTGTTGGTCTATCACATAAAATCCCAATAAAATTTATTTACATTTTTGGTTGTAACATGAGAAAATGTGGGAAATTTCAAGGGGTATGAATACTTTTTCAAGGCACTGTATATATTTACACAAACTTAGATAGATATAAACAAACAGTGTAACAATGTACAAACTAAAAAACAACTAAGATAAAATCATTCTAGTTTCTCTCACGAGTCAGCCTTGGCCAGATCTCTACAATTAAGGCCTCGCCATCTTTTTTAGAAAAATTAGCATCAGAGATTCGCTTACCACTCATGTTAATTTATGCGTTACCTAAAAATAAAACCAAGCAGCCAATTAAAAAAAAAAAAAAAAAAAGTTCTAAACATTAACAGGAATAAATTTTAAGCTCAGGGCCCATCTGCTATTATGTGCAAAAAAAAAAAAAAAAAAAAAAAGTAACAGTAATTATAGTCAGAATTCAACGCTCTCCCTTTTGTGCGCCATACATTGGAGCCTGGGGTATTTTCACTTACCAACATTTAATGTGGATTGCACACGACTATTTAAACTAGGATTCAAAATAGAATATTTGCTGTAGAAAATAGTTGCCATGGCGACAGGTGCATCATACGCTATTACCGCTGCTTATTTGTACTTCTGAGATCTGCAGAAGCCTTTATGATGGAACGTTGTAATGATTGCTGTATAAGTAACGTGGTTGTTTATATCTGTCTTTTTTCTCTGTACAGTAGGTCATTCCAGGATTCTCCTTTTTTCTGTGTTTATGTAATAAAAAAGCAATTTATATACTGTACATACAGTATCTGACAAAAGTAAGTACACCCCTCAGTGACATTTGTGTAAATCTTTTCTTCTATCTTTTCATGTGACAACACTGAAGAAATGACACTTGTCTACAATGTAAAGTAGTGAGTGTACAGCTTGTATAACAGTGTAAATTTGCTGTCCCCTCAAAATAACTCAACACACAGCCATTAATGTCTAAACCGCTGGCAACAAAAGTCAGTACACCCCTAAGTGAAAATCTCCAAATTGGGCCCAATTAGCCATTTTCCCTCCCCGGTGTCATGTGACTCGTTAGTGTTACAAGGTCTCAGGTGTGAATGGGGAGCAGGTGTGTTAAATTTGGTTTTATCGCTCTCACTCTCTCATACTGGTCACTGGAAGTACAACATGGCACCTCATGGCAAAGAACTCTCTGATGCAGGGGCGTTGCTAGGGGGTGGCTTTTGGGGCTATAGCCCCGAATCTGGGGCCAATAGCCCCGAGTCTCTGCAGGGGTCCCCAAGGGGAGGGGAGGCTCTCTGGGTACCCTGATGAAAGGGGGGCTCTCTGAGGACTCTGATGTAAAGAGGAGGCTCTCTGGGGATCCTGATATAAGGGGAGGCTCTCTGGGGATCCTGATGTAAGGGGGGCTCTCTGGGGACCCTGATGTAAGGGGGGCTCTCTGGGGACCCTGATGTAAGGGGGCTCTCTGGGGACCCTGATGTAAGTGGGGGGCTCTCTGGGGATATATATACACACACACACGTATATTACTGTACATACATGTGTATGCTCGCCCAAGCGTATGACTTTCTTTACTTTCTTTACTACGCTGCTATGGGCTCTAGCCCCAAATCTTTTGTAGACCTAGCAACGCCCCTGCTCTGAGGATCTGAAATAAAGAATTGTTGCTCTACATAAAGATGGCCTAGGCTATAAGAAGATTGCCAAGACCCTGAAACTGATCTGCAGCACGGTGGCCAAGACCATACAGCGGTATAACAGGACAGGTTCCACTCAGAACAGGCCTCGCCATGGTCCACCAAAGAAGCTGAGGTCATGTGCTCAGCGTCATATCCAGAGGTTGTCTTTGGGAAATAGATGTATGAGTGCTGCCAGCATATATATACAGTATCTGACAAAAGTAAGTACACCCCTCACATTTTTGTAAATCTTTTCTTGTATCTTTTCATGTGACAACACTGAAGAAATGACACTTGTCTACAATGTAAAGTAGTGAGTGTACAGCTTGTATAACAGTGTAAATTTGCTGTCCCCTCAAAATAACTCAACACACAGCCATTAATGTCTAAACCGCTGGGAACAAAAGTAAGTACACCCCTCAGTGACATTTGTGTAAATCTTTTCTTCTATCTTTTCATGTGACAACACTGAAGAAATGACACTTGTCTACAATGTAAAGTAGTGAGTGTACAGCTTGTATAACAGTGTAAATTTGCTGTCCCTTCAAAATAACTCAACACACAGCCATTAATGTCTAAACCGCTGGGAACAAAAGTCAGTACACACCTGAAATTGGGCCCAATTAGCCATTTTCCCTCCCCGGTGTCATGTACCTCGTTAGTGAATATAGAGAAAGAGGGGTTCCCCTTGGGGTAGGACTTTAACGGCACTTGGGTAGATGTCACAAATCAATGTAATAGAAAAAATGTTCATATACATAAAAACATATGTAATGGAGTGTACATGGCAGCCACTACTGATGATGCAATAGTAACAAGTAGATGTAGAAATTATCCCTTACCCGACGTTTTTTGGAGTCTACTAGAGTTACTCTTTTCTCAGGGGTAGATAGGATATAAAATCTCTACAAAAATAAGTACAAACAATCAATGCCTATACATATCATTAACAATAGAATTTCTATACATATATCTATTGCATTCAACACTTATGCCCCGTACACATGATCGGACATTCCAACAACAAAATCCATGGATTTTTTTTCCGGCGGATGTTGGCTCCGACTTGTCTTGCATACACACGGTCACACAAATCTTGTCGGAAATTCCGAACGTCAAGAACGCGGTGACGTACAACACGTACGACGAGCCGAGAAAAATGAAGTTCAATAGCCAGTGCGTCTCTTCTGCTTGATTCTGAGCATGCGTGGCACTTTGTGCGTCGGAATTGTGTACACGAGATCGGAATTTACGACAGCAGATTTTGCTGTCGGAAAATTTGAGATCCAGATCTCAAATTTTGTGTGACGGAAATTCCGATGGAAAATGTCCGATGGAGCCTACACACGGTCAGAATTTCCAACAACACGCTCCCATCGAACATTTTCCATAGGAAAATCCGACCGTGTGTACGGGGCATTACAATTGCAGCAATCAGATGCTTATGGCACACTCCATAGAATTAAAAACAACACCAGAAAGCACAACGTGGCCACGGGAAACCCCCATCACCCTGAAGAACCCAGCATGGAGTATCGAATAAAACAGAATATGCGGTGGTCATCCAAGTAAACGGAGAAGCCCAGATGGCTTCCTACATGAGGGACATAAGAGAGGACCATAAATGGAGTCCTACAGTAGAAATGAGATCGAGAGAGACAATGATTTGTGACATCTATCCAAGTGCCGTTAAAGTCCTACCCCAAGGGGAACCCCTCTTTCTCTATATTCATATATTTGGATGTTGGCACCTTGAAAAAACAATCACTGATATCTTTTCATTGTGACTCGTTAGTGTTACAAGGTCTCAGGTGTGAATGGGGAGCAGGTGTGTTAAATTTGGTGTTATCGCTCTCACTCTCTCATACTGGTCACTGGAAGTACAACATGGCACCTCATGGCAAAGAACTCTCTGAGGATCTGATAAAAAGAATTGTTGCTCTACATAAAGATGGCCTAGGCTATAAGAAGATTGCCAAGACCCTGAAACTGAGCTGCAGCACGGTGGCCAAGACCATACAGCGGTATAACAGGACAGGTTATTTTGAGGGGACAGCAAATTTACACTGTTATACAAGCTGTACACTCACTACTTTACATTGTAGACAAGTGTCATTTCTTCAGTGTTGTCACATGAAAAGATAGGAGAAAAGATTTACAAAAAAAACTTGACCAGAGCAATACATTGTTACCATAGTTACACTGCACTACTCTGGGGAAGTGATCAGGATTTATTTTTATTTTTTTTTACACATTATGATTGCTTTTACCAGTGAAATTCACTGATATAAGCAACCATTTTTTGCTGAATGAAACTGATTAATGCCGTGTGTTTTGTTGTAATTAGCTGTAATTGGCCACAGCTGATCACATGGTACAGATGGGCTGTGAATGGCCGTGTCTGTACCATGTGATCACTGTGACCAATCACAGCTAGCAACACAATTGTTCACAATGAATGGCATGAAAGGAAGCCATCCATTGTTTACAATTGTCATGTGATCTGCTGTGATTGGTCACAGCGATCACATGGTAGCGGCAGTTGGCTGTTACACTGATCAGTCATCAGCCGTGTCCAGTGGATTGTGCCGGAGTGTGGCCTGTGGGGTGCGCAAGAGACGCGTTCCAGGAGGACATCAATAAGGTCCACCTGGAACAACAAACGTTCTGCCCAGCCGTCATTTGACAAATAGGCTGGGTGGGAAGTGGTTTAAAAACAGCAGGGATAATTGGGGAGGAGATTTGTGCTCATGGTGAACTTAGGGGGGGGGGGGGGGGGGGTTGTGCTAGGAGTGGGAATTGGGGATGGAATGTGTGCTAGGAAGGAAACTCGCTCATCCACACTATATTGCCAAAAGTATTGGGCCACCCCTCCAAATCATTTGGTGGAGGGGGGAGATTATGGTGTGGGGGTTGTTTTTCAGGGGTTGGGTTTGGCCCCTTAGTTCCAGTGAAGGGAACTCTTAAGGCGTCAGCATACCAAGACATTTTGGACAATTTCATGCTCCCAACTTTGTGGGAACAGTTTGGGGACGACCCCTTCCTGTTCCAACATGACTGCGCACCAGTGCACAAAGCAAGGTCCATAAAGACATGGATGAGCGAGTTTGTGGTGGAGGAATGTGACTGGACTCAACCCAATAGAACACCTTTGAGATGAATTAGAGTGGAGACTGCGAGCCAGGCCTTCTCATCCAACATCAGTGCCTGACCTCACAAATGCTCTTCTGGAAGAATGGTCAAACATTCCCATAGACACCCTCCTAAACCTTGTGGACGGGGCGGAGCCAACTCAATATTGAACCCTACGGACTAATGCCCCGTACACACGGTCGGACTTTGTTCGGACATTCCAACAACAAAATCCTAGGATTTTTTTCCGACGGATGTTGGCTCAAACTTGTCTTGCATACACACGGTCACACAAAGTTGTCGGAAAATCCGATCGTTCTGAACGCGGTGACGTAAAACATGTACGTCGGGACTATAAACGGGGCAGTGGCCAATAGCTTTCATCTCTTTATTTATTCTGAGCATGCGTGGCACTTTGTGCGTCGGATTTGTGTACACACGATCGGAATTTCCGACAACGGATTTTGTTGTCGGAAAATTTTATATCCTGCTCTCAAACTTTGTGCGTCGGAAAATCCGATGGAAAATGTCCGATGGAGCCCACACACGGTCGGAATTTCCGACAACAAGGTCCTATCACACATTTTCCATCAGAAAATCCGACCGTGTGTACGGGGCATTAGACTGGGATGCCATTAAAGTTCATGTTTGTGTAAAGGCAGGCGTCCCAATACTTCTGGTAATATAGTGCATGTTCTACCTGAAAGCAGAGGCTTTCAGAAGTTTAATGCTCATCTCATAAGAGAAAATAAGGATTCCACACAAAAATGAGGAAGACTCGGCCGGCAGCTTTGTCTATTGATGTTGGTTACATAATTAAAAAGGTTTCAAAACTATGAAGCTTTTTTTTATTAATTGCATCGTCTTACTTTACCAGTGAATCCCGGAAGAATAACACAAGTCCTGCTGTCCAATCTCCCCAAACGATTACAGAAAGTAACATTCCAGAAGGACATGAACACCGTACAATGTAGAAGGAATGTGTTGCTCCCCGTTTTAAAAATGAGACTTCCAGGGGTCTGTTTAGACCCCCTGATATCTCACCAAAGACCCCCCACATCAGCATTGTGAAAAAAAAAATTATAAAATTAAAATTGTAAAAAAAAAATAAATAAATAATGAAAATAATGAAAATGCCCATCCCATATGTAGCATAATTTAGCCACACCCACTGTTTGCTGCAATGTGATACATAGTAGGGGCCCCAGAGCATTACTTTGCCCAGGGGCCCATAATACTCTTAAAGTGGTTGTATACCCTTTTTTTTTTATATTTTTACCTACAAGTAAGCCTATAATAAGGCCTATGATAAGGCTTACCTGGAGGTAAAATGAATATCTCCTAAACCTGTGTGGTTTAGGAGATATTCACTTTGCATGCAGCCCCTGACGTCAGCGGCGCATGCGCTGTAAAGGCTCGGCTGAAGGTCCAGCAGAAGCGGCTCCGGCCACTCACAGCGCCGGAGCCGCAAATCCCAGAAGACACGCCGAGGGGAAATGTCAGCTCCCTCGGCGTGGACTGGGATCAGCTGCCGATGCCAAGTTCTAAGGTAAGTATTTCATAATGAGCTAGTATGCGGTGCGGTGCGGAGTGGTGCGGTGCGGAGTGGTGCATACTAGCTCATTATGCCTTTTGCCTTACAGGTTTTTTATTTTTTTAATTTTGTGCGGGTATACAAGCTCTGTAAGGTGGCACTGTAGTTGCTAACAATTAAAAATGAGGTCCTTACCCGGGGTCCAGAGCTCTCTGCCCACTGCAGGTCTCCAGCACCACCATTTTAGATATGGGTGCAAACTATGACTTCCTGAGGAATCAAAGCCAACTCCTCACTGCACATGTGCAAGGGCAGGAGGCACGGGCATGGGGGTGTGCCTAAGTGCACGTCGTTCTTGCCTAGGTAAGTATTGAGGAAGTTGGAGCACTCACCTGTCAAAAAAGGTATCCCCCCGCCCCAAAAAAAAGTGTTACAGATGGGGGTGGGGAGCTGAATAAGCGTCACTATCACTTTGAGGTAGAAAGAAAGAAAAGAGGGATGAGGAAAATGACAGGAAGCATGGGAAAGGAAAGATGGCAATGACAGGAAGTATGATGAAGGAAGGAAGGGAAGGGAAGGGAAGAAGGAAGGAAGGAAGGAAGGAAGGAAGGAAGGAAGGAAGGAAGGAAGGAAGGAAGGAAGGAAGGAAGGAAGGAAGGAAGGAAGGAAGGAAGGAAGGAAGGAAGGAAGGAATAGGAAGTATGATGAAGGTAAGAACAGAAAGGAATGAAGAGATAGAATGCATGGGGGAAGAAGGAAGGAATAGGAAGTATGGGGAAGGAAATCACAAGAAGAATGAAGGGAAGGAAGGGAAGAATGAAGCATCTATAAGGAAGGAGGGATTGGACAGAATCATAGAAAAGGAAAGTTGGAAATGACAGAAAGGAAGGAACATAAAGTTTGGGTGAGGAAGGAAGTCAGGAAGAAAGGGGAGAAGGATAGAAAGAATGGAAGGGGAGGGAGGAAAAAAATAATAGGAAGTATGAGGAAAGATGGAAGGAAATGACAATAGGAAGTACGGAGAAGGAAGAAATAGGAAGAATGGGGATGGAAGGAAGGATAAAGAAGGTAAGAAGAAAGGAAGAATGAGGAGGGAAAGAAGGAAATGACATGAAGAAATGAAGGGAAGGAAGTGAAGAATGAAGGAGCTATGAAGAAGGAAGGAAGGAAGAGAGGGAGGAAGAAATTATTGGAAGCATGATGAAGGAAAGAACAGAATGGAATGAAGAGATAGAATAGAATGTATGGGGGAAGAAGGCTGGAAGGAAGGAATAGGAATTATGGGGAAGGAAGGAAATCACAAGAAGAATGAAGGATCTATGAGGAAGGAAGAAAATGGCCGGATTCATGGGAAAGGAAAGCAGGAAATGACAGAAAGGAAGGAATACAAAGTTTGGGCGAGGAAGGAAGGAAGACCGGAAGGAAGTAAGGAAGAAAATAATAGGAAGTATGAGGAAAGATGGAAGAAAATGACAATAGGAAGTATGGAGAAGGAAGAAATAGGAAGAATGGGGATGTAAGGAAGGATGGGGAAGGTAAGAAGAAAGGAAGTATGATGAAGGAAAGAGGGAAATGACAGGAAGAAAAGAGGGGAAGGAAGTGAAGAATGAAGGAACTATAAAAAAGGAAGGAAGGAAGGAAGGAAGGAAGGAAGGAAGGAAGGAAGGAAGGAAGGAAGGAAGAAAATGAGGTGAACAAGGAGTTGAAAGTATAGAAAGGTGAACAAAGAATACAGAAAGGAAGGAAGAAATGAGGGGAAGGATAGGAAAGAAAGTAAAAAAAATAACAGCACCTATGGGAAAGGAGGGAAGGTAATGACAGGAAGGAAGGAAAGAAGGGTGAGAGAAGAGAAGGAAATGATAAGATGTATGGGGAAGGGAGAAAATGACAGGAAGTATATTATAGCACCCACATCCGGTACTCACTCCCAGAGATCGTCCAATGTGTGTGCTCCATGAGATCGAACGTCTATGGGCAGTGTGGCCCAGACCAGATAATTACCCTTCATCCATAGCTGTGTGAGGAGAAGTCTTCTAATCCCGAGCTCGGAGTTGCATTCTTCTGCTCTCTGCGGCGTCTCTTCTTCCCTCCGATATAATGAGGGTTCTCCAAGGAAATGAAGAATGTCTTCCTGTGGTCGGGCCTGACCCGCAGAAAAGAGAACTTGCATCTTTCAGCACATATGCTCGCTTGTTAGTCTGACAGTAAATTGCAAATTTTATCACATCGCTGTTTACCAATTTAATAATAAAGAAAAGTCTGCAAAAAAGAAAAATGTTTTTCTACACGCTCCCAATCCACAGCAGGAAATAGTGGATAGGAAGTCAAGGTTCTTCCTCTATAGACATTGCGCTGGGTCAGCAGAAAGGGCAATAGGAAGCCAAAAGTTTAATGTCTAGACATGTGCACTGACAAAAAATGTGTTTGTTTTGGTTTTCGTTTAATTCGGGGTTTTCTTTTTTGGGTCATGCGTTATGATCACGATTCGTAAATTCGAAAATTCGAAAGAAAATCCGAAAATTCGAAATAATAACTAACTAATAATGACTAACTATTAAATTATAGGTATTGGAATTTCCTTTCAAATGTGGCTGTTAGTTGAACGAATTAATAATAATAAATAATAATAGAACGTTTTTATTATTGTTATTTATTATTATTAATTTGTTACTTTCCATTCGTTTAGATGCGGCATTCGTTATTTCGGATAATTCGTAACTTCAGATAAATTTGTATTCGTTACATTCACTAACAGCCATATTTGAAAGGAAATTTCAATACCTAGAATTTAATAGTTAGTCATTATTAGTTAGTTATTATTTCGAATTTTCGGATTTTCTTTCGAATTTTAGAATATACGAATTGTGATCATAACGCATGCCCCAAAAAAAAAAAAAAATTAGAATATACGAATTGTGATCATAACGCATGCCCCCCCCAAAAAAATATTAGAATATACGAATTTCGAATTTAAAAATTTCGAATTTATGGATTTACGAATTTTCATTAATTCGGATATTTCCGAAATAACGAATTTGTCGAAATTCTTTAAAAAACGAATTTGGAACGAAACAAATTGCACATGTTAATAACAGACTTTGAACTGTTATTAAAGCTCCAGGTAGTATTTTTTAAAGAAAATAGTGTAAGTACCTGAATGTGACCTGATATTGGCCTCTTGCAAGCCTTTGTACAGCTGTGCATAGACTTGGAGAGGGAGAAACAGCACAAGGAGCCAATCAGGTGTGCTGTCATTCTTGTATGCTAAAAAAGAGCCCCCTGCTTAAATTCTCACTTCCAGCACAAATCTTTACCCCTCATCCCCATAATCCCCCCAACACAAATGCCCCTCCCCCCCAAAAAAAGTCACCCCCTCCTAGCATAAATTCTCTACCCCTCAAATTCCCCCTCTGCACACACATCTCCCCCCCCCCCCACACTACAAACCCCCCCTCCTAGCACAAATCCACCCCTCATTTTAAAGGCTTATATGCAAGCTATTGTCATAAAAAGTGTTTGGGGACCCGGGTCCTGCCCCAGGGGACATGGATCAATGCAAAAAAAAGTTTTAAAAATGTCAATTTTTTCGGGAGCAGTGATTTTAATAATGCTTAAAGTGAAAATATAAAAGTGTAATATCCCTTTAAATTTCTTACCTGGGGGGTGTCTATAGTATGCCTGTAAAGGGGCGCATGTTTCCCGTGTTTAGAACAGTCTGACAGCAAAATGACATTTCTAAAGGAATAAAAGTCATTTAAAAGAACTCGCGGCTATTAATGAATTGTCAGTCCCTGCAATACAGATAAAAGTCATAGAAAAAAACGGCATGGGATCCCCCCCTAGTCCATTACCAGGCCCTTTGGGTCTGGTATGAATATTAAGGGGAACCCGAACCAAAATTTAAAAAAAAAAATTGCGTGAGGGTCCCCCCAAATTCCATACCAGGCCCTTCAGGTCTGGTATGGATATTGAGGGGAACCTCGCGCCAAATTTTTTTTTTTAAATAGCGTAGGGATCCCCCTCAAAATCCATACCAGACCCTTCAGGTCTGGTATGGATTTTAAGGGGAACCATGCACCAAAATGAAAAAAATTGGTGTGAAGGGTCCCCCCAAAAATCCATATCAGACCCTTATCCGAGCACGCAACCTGGCAGGCCGCAGGAAAAGAGGAGGGGACGAGAGAGCCCCCCCCTCCTGAATCAGGCCACATGCCCTCAACATGGGGAGGGTGCTTTGGGGTGGCCCCCTCTGACGCACGTGGACTTCCCAATGGCTTCCCTGTGGTGTCAGAGGAGGGTGGGGCCACCCGTTTACGTACCTGCTACCATTTCAAACAAGGGGGGGGCGGGATCTGGGGGTTCCCTTGTTAAAGGGGGCTTCCAGATTCTGATAAGCCCCCGCCCGCAGACTCCCACAACCACCAGGCAAGGGTTGTGGGGATGAAGCCCTTGTCCCCATCAACATGGGGACAAGGTGCTTTGGGGGCTACCCCAAAGCACCCTCCCCATGTTGAGGGGACGTGGCCTGGTACGGTTCAGGAGGGGGGGCGCTCTCTTGTCCACTCCTCGGGGAAGCCATTGGGAAGTCCCCGTGTGTCAGAGAGGGATATGGATTTTGAGTTTGACCCCTACGCCATTTAAAAAAAAAATTTGGCGCAGGGTTCCCCTTAATATCCATACCAGACCTGAAGGGCCTGGTATGGAATTTGGGGGGACCCCACGCAATTTTTTTTTTCATTTTGGTTCGGGGTTCCCCTTAATATGCATACCAGACCCGAAGCACCTGGTAATGCACTGTGGGGGAATCCCAGGCCATTTTTTTCAATGACTTTTATGTGTATTGCAGAGACCCGACAATTCATTATTAGTCGCGAGTACTTTTCAATGACTTTTTTTCCTTTAGAAATGTCATTTTGTGGAGGGACTGTTCTAAACACGGGAAAAAAGCGCCACTGTACAGGCATACTATAGACACCCCCAGGTACGAAATTTAAAGGAATATTTCACTTTTATTATTTCACTTTAAGGATTATTAGAATCACTGCTCCCAAAAAAAACAAAACGGCCATTTTAAAACTTTTTTTGCATTGATCCATGTCCCCTGGGGCAGGACCCGGGTCCCCAAACACTTTTTAGGACAATAACTTGCATATTAACCCTTAAAATTAGCTCTTTTGATTTTTTACGTTCGTGTCCCATAGACTTTAACGGGGTTCGCATGTTAGAACTAATTTTTTGCCTGTTCGCATGTTCTGCTGCGAACCGAACCGGGGGGTGTTAGGCTCATCCCTAGTGAGAAAACAGAGGGAGTGAGCTGAGGGGTAGAGAAATAGATTTGGGTGTCGTCAGCGTAGTGATGGTATTGGAAGCTGTGGGAGGCTATCAGCTGACCCAGGGAGGAGGTGTAGATTGAAAATAGGAGAGGTCCAAGAACAGAACCTTGGGGGACCCCAACAGAGAAAGGAAGAGGAGAAGAGGAAGTAGAATTGTAAGTAACGCTAAAGGTGCGATTGGATAAGTAGGAATAGAACCAGCGAAGAGTACAGTCATGGAGACCAAAGGTGTGGAGTTTTTCTTGAAGAGGAGGGGGTGGTCAACCGTACTGAAGGCAGCAGAGAGGTCCAGGAGTAGGAGTACAGAATAGTGTCCATTGGTTTTGGGTCCAGGAGTAGGAGTACAGAATAGTGTTTATTGGTTTTGGGTCCAGGAGTAGGAGTACAGAATAGTGTCCATTGGTTTTGGGTCCAGGAGTAGGAGTACAGAATAGTGTCCATTGGTTTTGGGTCCAGGAGTAGGAGTACAGAATAGTGTCCATTGGTTTTGGGTCCAGGAGTAGGAGTGCAGAATAGTGTCGGTTGGTTTTGGCTGTTAGTAGATCGTTTGTTAGTTTTAGGAGAGAAGTTTCTGTGGAGTGTTGAGGACGAAATCCAGACTGAAGGGGATCAAGAAGGTTATTATCAGCGAGGTGGTCACTCAGTGGGTTGTAGACCTGACGTTCGAGGAGTTTGGATAAAAAGGGGATCAGGGAGATTGGGCATAGGTTGTTAAGATTGGATGGGACCAGTGAGGGCTTTTTAAGTATAGGGCTGACAAGTGCGTGTTTTAGGGAGTTGGGAAAGATGCCAGAAGAGAGGGAGAGATCAAACATGTGAGTTAGAGAGCGTAGCACAGAGCCAGAGGGTGAACGTAGCATTTGCGAGAGAGCAGGATCCAGAGGGCAGGTGGTAAGGTGGACATTAGCAAGTAGTTTAGCAACCTCGTCTATAGTGGTGGGGTTGAAAGAGGGAAGTAATGGATTGTACCTGTGGGCATGAAGTGTAAAGCGTGGAGGGTACCTGAACAGTAGAGATCTCCTCGTGAATTGTATCAATCTTCTGTTTCTTCTGTTCTCCTTTTATCATCCAAGCAGGAACATCTGCCAGGATTGAGAACCAATTACCAAGCTCATCGATCGAACTCTGATCAACCCTTTGGACATTAATTGCAAGTATTCTTCTTCCCTGATTTTACCTTATTTCTTTGTGGCTGTATATTGTCGTTATCTCTTTGAAACATCTTTTTTTCTGTAAATGTTTTATTTGCACCAACTTTGACCTTTTCATAACCTTGTCTCTAAAGCTCTTAAAGTGGTTGTAAACCCTTTACAACCACTTTATACTACAGGCAAACATATATTTGTGCTTACCTGTAGCTGCACTGGATATCTTCGAAACCTGCACGGTTTCGGAGATATCCCTGTATTTGCATGTGCCGACGTCTTCGGCACATGCGCACTTAAGCCAACCGAAGCAACGGCACGTACGTGCCATTGCTTCAGTTGTACTGTGCCGTTCCCGGCGGCTCCGGCCAATCACAGCGCCGGAGCCGCGATACCCGGAAGTAAGTCCCCGGGGACATGTCGGCCGCCGGAGCGGTGAAGGACAGCTGCGGGGGCTTCGATCTCAGGTAATTCATAATGAGCTAGTATGCTATGCATACTAGCTCATTATGCCTTTATCTTGCAGATTTTTTTTTTTTTTTTGGATATCTTAAAACAGGTTTACAACCACTTTAATTCAAGCTATAAACAGACCTGCCTCTTGAAGAGTGCTACTGTTGTAGAGTTATGCCCTGTACACACGGTGGTCGGATTTTCCACCGGAAAAAGTGCGATCAGATTGTGTTGTCGGAAATTACGATCGTGTGTGGGCTCCATAGGACTTTTTCTGTGTTTCCGAATTTCTGACACAAAGTTTGAGAGCAGGATGTAAAATTTTCCGACAACAAAATCCGATCGGTTAAATTCCGATCGTGTGTACACAAATCCGACGCACAAAGTGCCATGCATGCTCAGAATAAATTAAGAGACAAAAGCTATTGGCCACTGCCCCGTTTATAGTCCCGACGTTCGTGTTTTACGTCACCGCTTTCAAAACGATTGGATTTTCCGACAACTTTGTGCGACCATGTGTATGCAAGACAAGTTTGAGACAACATCCGTCGGAAAAAAATCCATGAATTTTGTTGTCGGAATGTCCGATCCATGTCCGACCGTGTGTACGGGGCATAAGGCCTCTGAGCAGACCTGTCTGTGGTGGCGGTGTGTGTGTGTTGCAGACGCCCAGTGACATCGGCTCTCCTAGATTGTGGTCCCGCAAGCTGGAAAATCTTTGTTTTGGGCGCTGCTGAGAGTGGCGTTGTTACGTAAGTGGCAGCGTGGTGTGAGGTTGGCTGGTCCTTGGTCATGGGCAGTGGCGTCGCTAGGGGGTGGCTTTTGGGGCTATAGCCCCAAATCTGGGGGCCAATAGCCCAGAGTCTCTGCAGGGGTCCCCAAGGGGAGGGGAGGCTCTCTGGGGACCCTGATTTAAGGGAGAGGCTCTCTGGGGACCCTGATTTAAGGGAGAGGCTCTCTGGGGACCCTGATGCAAGGGGGAGGCTCTCTGGGGACTCTGATGTAAGGAGGGGCTCTCTGGGGACCCTGATGTAAGGAGGGGCTCTCTAGGAACCCTGATGTAAAGGGGGGCTCTCTGGGGACTCTGATGTAAGGGGGGGGCTCTCTGGGAACCCTGATTTAAGGGAGAGGCTCTCTGGGGACCCTGATTTAAGGGAGAGGCTCTCTGGGGACCCTGATTTAAGGGAGAGGCTCTCTGGGGACCCTGATGCAAGGGGGAGGCTCTCTGGGGACTCTGATGCAAGGGGGAGGCTCTCTGGGGACTCTGATGCAAGGGGGAGGCTCTCTGGGGACTCTGATGTAAGGAGGGGCTCTCTGGGGACCCTGATGTAAGGAGGGGCTCTCTAGGAACCCTGATGTAAAGGGGGGCTCTCTGGGGACTCTGATGTAAGGGGGGGCTCTCTGGGAACCCTGATGTAAGTGGGGGGCTCTCTGGGGACTCTGATGTAAGGGGGGGGCTCTCTGGGAACCCTGATGTAATGGGGGGCTCTCTGGGGACCCTGATGTAAGTGGGGGGCTCTCTGGGGATATATACTCACACATATATTACTGTATATACATGTGTATGCCCACCCAAGCGTATGACTTTCTTTACTATGCAGCTATGGGCTCTGGCCCCAGATCTTTTGTAGACCTAGCAACGCCCCCGGTCGCGGGTTAGCGAGGAGGGCAGCGATCTGGCACCCGCGTTCGTCACATATCGGTGATGTACATCATGTACATTTATACAGAGTGTATTTCGTGTCACTTTAAGTTGGGCGGAGTGGTTGGAGGATGTATTTTTTTTTATAACTGCAACAATATTGCAGAATATCTGCTGACTAGAGAAAGGAGATTCTTTGCCTTTAATTTGTTAGACATAAAAGCCCAACTTGTAGACTTGCAGCAATTGCCGTCATCTTTCACAGTCTCTGCTTGAATGGCTGTAATATTCATAGCGAGCCAAGAGTCATGGAGCACTAATGGGCCGTTCGTTCTCGCGGTGCCGCTGACACCGGGACCCAGACTCGGCACATATTAAAAAGCTTTGTTCTAAGTAGGAAGAAGATTCATGTCGAAGATAAACCTAAAACCGTTCCCTATATCTTCCTATCAGCAAGATATTGCCAACAATTAATTGCCACAGAGTTATCGGGGAGAAGAGGAACAATATAAATGATAGCGTTGCTCCCGACTGTTTCACAATGAATGCCTGACTATATAAAGTCCCGCTGTGACGGCGTATATGAGGAATAAGGAGAATATTCCGGGAATGGTGATTAGCTGGATGGCGTACTGCGCACAACCCGCTCTGGGTTCAGGGGTCAGAAAAGTCTCAGGGAGTTGCTCCACACAAACCACATCAACCTCATGGATGAGACATCTCCAAAAAGAGTTGAAATCTGCCACCGTTCTGTGTAAATAGAGGCCAGGTACTGCATATATCCACCGTATAGGCAGGTGCAGTCTGTATTCTCCACTGCAGGTGGCGCTCTACCGCAGCTGCGATGCAGGTGGTGGGGGGGAGGAAGTTGAGAGGAACTTGGTTCCTCTATGATTTCCTCAGTCGCAAGGAGGCAGCTACCCTATTGGATGCTGCCGCCCCATGTGACTCTGGCGGCCATCTTGTGTCAGGCAGAATCTATTTAACCACTTAAGGACCGAGCCTCTTTCTGAGATTTGTTGTTTACAAGTTGTTCCAGCCTTTTTTTTTTTTTTTTTAAATGTCAGCAACTACAAACACTGTAGCTGCTGACTTTTAATAAGCACACTTACTTGTCCATGGTGCCCGCACTGTCGTCCATCGGATCGGGTCCCGGCGCCGCCATTAGAACTAAGGGAAACAGGCAGTGGAGCCTTGCGGCATCATTGCCCATTTCCTACTGCGCATGCGCGAGTCGCGCGGCGCTTTGTGAATGGCCGGCTGTGTTCTGGGACACACACAGTTCCCAGAACACAGCGCGCCCCATTCCCCGGAAGACAACGCGAGGAGAAGAATGAAGATCACCACGGAGTAGGAAGTGGCAGATCAGGACGATCTGCCTAGCAACAGCCATTTCTGGTAAGTAAAAAAAAATGTTTTTTTTTCAAGTTTTTTTTTAAACATTTTTAGGAGCATGTTTATTGTTTATGTTTTTTTTTTTGTTTTTTTTTAGGGTGGACCTCCGCTTTAAGGACAGAGCTTTCTGAGATTTGTTCTTTACAAGTTAAAAACAGATTTTTTTTTGCTAGAAATTTACTTAGAACCCCCAAACATTATACATTTTTTTATAACACCCTAGAGAATAAAATAGCAGTCGTTGCAATACTTTCTGTCACACCGTATTTGCGCAGCGGTCTTATAAGCGCACTTTTTTTGGAAAAAACACACTTTTTTAAATTAAAAAATAAGACAACAGTAAAGTTAGCCCAATTTTTTTTTATATTGTGAAAGATGATGTTACATCGAGTAAATTGATACCCAACATGTCACGCTTCAAAATTGCGCCCGCTCGTGGAATGGCGACAAACTTTTACCCTTAAAAATCTCCATAGGCGACGTTTAAATAATTCTACAGGTTGCATGTTTTGAGTTACAGAGGAGGTCTAGAGCTAGAATTATTGCTCTCGCTCTACCGATCGCGGCGATACCTCACATGTGTGGTTTGAAGATCGTATGCGGGCGCTACTCACGTATGCGTTCGCTTCTGCACGTGAGCTCGGCGGGATGGGGCGCGTTTAAAAAAAAAATAATTTTTTCTTATTTTACCTTTTATTTTTTATTTTTACACTGTTCTTTAAAAAAAAAAAATGTGGGTCACTTTTATTCCTATTACAAGGAATGTAAACATCCCTTGTAACAGAAAAAAAGCATGACAGGACCTCTTATATATGAGATTTGGGGTTAAAGAAGACCTCAGATCTCATATTTACACTAAAATGCAATAATAAAAAAAAAAAAAATGTCATTTGAAAAAAAACAAAAAATGGCCCTTTAAGAGCTATGGGCGGAAGTGACGTTTTGACGTCGCTTCCGCCCTGCAATGATATGGAGACAGGTGGGGGCCATCTTACCCTCGCTCGTCTCCATACCCAGCAAGGACAAGGATTCGATCGCCTCCGCCACTACCGATGGCTCTATCAAGCGGCGGAGGATACCGGTGAACGGCGGGGGGGGGGGGGGGCCCTCTCCAGGCGCCAATAAAAGTAATCTCACAGTGAATCCGCCGCAGAGACCACCATTATCAGGAACCAGACCGCCCGTCGAAGAAGAGGATACTGGGGTTTTGGCAGCTAGCTGCTGCCATAACAACTGTATCCCTCTTCAAAGTTAGGACGTATATTGGCGTGCGGCGGTCCGGAAGTGGTTAAGACTCCAGCTCCCGTGTTTAGCGCGCTTTTTGCAAGTGGCTAGTGCAGGGGAAGGATCCCCGTCTGTCAGGGACAGTACTTAAAAAACAGTTCTGGAGTAGTAGGGACAGTGCAGGGACTACGTCTACCTCCCAGGAAGCCTTCCTTTTTGGGTGTGGACTGGCCAAGCCGCATTCCTCTCCTCGTGGCAGACGCTGTCCACATCTTTCATTCTGGAACTTGCAGGTCCACCTCTGTCCAGTGGTTTCACTAGGGGTGGTGTCACCCGGTGCGGTAAAACATGGCGTCACACAAAGTGGTTAAAAGTGTAAGTTCAATCTTTTTTTTCTAAAAATGAAAAGGTCAACTAACTCCAAACATCCTGGCCACCCCTCTGGACCTCACTGCACATAGCGGCCATGATGACTCAAGTTGTCATTGTACCTGTCCATACACTGCAATGCACAGCCCCCAGTGAGTATCCATCATAATTGCGTCAATGGCATTCACTCATTGGTCAGCGGGATCAAGTGCTTCTTTTCTTCTGGGACACCTTAATGGAAGAAGAAAGCTCGATGCACTTCATATTGGTCAGTTGGTGCAATGACCAATGAGCTCTTGCCCTTGTGAGTAGGGATGAGCCGAACACCCCCCGGTTCGGTTCGCACCAGAACCCGCGAACGGACCGAAAGTTCGCACGAACGTTAGAACCCCATTGACGTCTATGGGACTCGAACGTTCGAAATCAAAAGTGCTCATTTTAAAGGCTAATTTGCATGGTATTGTCCTAAAAAGGGTTTGGGGACCCGGGTCCTACCCCAGGGGACATGTATCAATGCAAAAAAAACTTTTAAAAACGGCCGTTTTTTCGGGAGCAGTGATTTTAATGATGCTTAAAGTAAAAAAAAAAAAGTGAAATATTCCTTTAAATATCGTACCTGGGGGGTGTCTATAGTATGCCTGTAAAGTGACGCATGTTTCCCATGTTTAGAACAGTCCCTGCACCAAATGTCATTTTTAAAGGAAAAAATCTCATTTAAAACTGCTTGTGGGTTTAATGTAATGTCGGGTCATGGCAATATGGATGAAAATCAGTGAGACAAACGGCATGGGTACCCCCCAGTCCATTACCAGGCCCTTTGGGTCTTGTATGGATATTAAGGGGAACCCCGCACCCAAATTAAAATAAGGAAAGGTGTGGGGCCACCAGGCCCTATATACTCTGAACAGCAGTATACAGGCGGTGCAAACAAGACAGGGACTGTAGGTTTGTTGTTAAGTAGAATCTGTTTGTAATTTTGAACATTTTTAACGTGTTTAGCTCCAGCCAAAAAATCTTTTCTAAGCTTTTTGGAAAACATAGGGAAGGGTTATCACCCCTGTGACATTTGTTTTGCTGTCTTTCCTCCTCTTCAGAAGATTTCACCTCACTTTTTTGTCCCAATGAAAAATGTTTTTTGAAAATTTGGGTTTTTTTGTGGAACAAGGATTGGAAAGCATCAGTGGAAAGGAGAAATTGTTTTCCCATATTAACTCTTACAGGAGAGAATTTCCCTTCCTAGGGGTAGATTTCATCTCACTTCCTGTTGTCTCCTTCCGTTTGCAAGTAGGAGTCGTTTGTAAGTTAGATGTTTGAAAGTAGGGTCCTGCCCTATATACTCAGCAGAAATTTGGGCCTTAGGTGTTGCTGTGGCCACAACACTGTAAGCCCTCACAGGGCCCTGCTGTGAAATATTAGATCAAGAATTGTAATTACATGCCCCTGTTGAACAGGAGCTGAAAAATTAGGCCTTAGGCACTGGTGCTGGTGCCACAACACTGCAACCCCTCACAGACACTCTAGTTGGAACGCAGGAACGAGCCCTGCTGCAAATTATTGCTTCAAAAATTGTAATTACACGCCCCTGTTAGACAGGGGCAGAAAAATTGGGCCTTAGGCACTGGTGCTGGTGCCACAACACTGCAACCCCTCACAGACACTCTAGTTGGAACGCAGGAACGAGCCCTGCTGCAAAGTATTGCATCAAAAATTGTAATTACACGCCCCTGTTAGACAGGGGCAGAAAAATTGGGCCTTAGGCACTGGTGCTGGTGCCACAACACTGCAACCCCTCACAGACACTCTAGTTGGAACGCAGGAACGAGCCCTGCTGCAAAGTATTGCATCAAAAATTGTAATTACACGCCCCTGTTAGACAGGGGCAGAAAAATTGGGCCTTAGGCACTGGTGCTGGTGCCACAACACTGCAACCCCTCACAGACACTCTAGTTGGAACGCAGGAACGAGCCCTGCTGCAAAGTATTGCATCAAAAATTGTAATTACACGCCCCTGTTAGACAGGGGCAGAAAAATTGGGCCTTAGGCACTGGTGCTGGTGCCACAACACTGCAACCCCTCACAGACACTCTAGTTGGAACGCAGGAACGAGCCCTGCTGCAAAGTATTGCATCAAAAATTGTAATTACACGCCCCTGTTAGACAGGGGCAGAAAAATTGGGCCCTAGGCACTGGTGCTGGTGCCACAACACTGCAACCCCTCACAGACACTCTAGTTGGAATGCAGGAACGAGCCCTGCTGCAAAGTATTACATCAAAAATTGTAATTACACGCCCCTGTTAAACAGGGGCTGAAAAATTGTGCCTTAGGCACTGGTGGTGGCGCCCAGAACCAAAAATGTTCTTACAAGCTATCAGCGTGATGATTGAGGAGGAAGAGGATAATTACTCAGGGATAGTCACTCAGCATCAGCATAGGCAGTCTTTGAAGGGATCTGAGATTTCAAAAAAAATTATTCGGTTACATCAGCATCAGGTGCTTGGTAGCTGGTGGTGATCCAAGACTCATTCATTTTTATGAAGGTCAGCCGATCGACCGAGTCGGTGGACAGACGCACCCTGTGATCGGTTACCACGCCTCCAGCAGCACTGAATGTGCGTTCCGAAAGAACGCTGGATGCAGGACAGGCCAGTAGCTCAATTGCATACTGTGCAAGCTCTGGCCAGTGATCCATCCTCAAGACCCAGTAACCCAGAGGATTTTCGGTGGGAAAGGTGTCCAAGTCTGATCTTGCCCCTAGGTATTCCTGCACCATGTAAAACAGACGCTGGCGATGGTTGCTGGAACCGATCATACCTTGGGGCTGCGGACCAAAAAATTGTCTGAACGCATCGGTCAGACGGCCACCTTCTCCACCGCTCCTTCTTTGACTGACCGAAGCCTCAGCAACACGTTGTCCAGAAACAGGAGTTTGTAACCTCCCAGTCTCTGGGAACGCGTTGCACAGACCTTTCTGCAAGGCCTCCCGAAGATGTTTCATCCTCTGCTCCCTCTGCGATGGCAAGATAAGGTCCGCAACCTTACCCTTGTAACGTGGATCAAGGAGGGTTGCCAGCCAGTATTGGTCCTTCTCCTTGATACCACGAATACGAGGATCCTTACGCAGGCTTTGCAGGATCAGGGAGGCCATGCAGCGTAGGTTTGCTGAGGCATTTGGTCCGGAGTCCTCTGGGTCACTAAGAACGACATGGTCCGCAGCCACCTCCTCCCAGCCACGTACAAGTCCATGTGTTTCTTGGGACTGATCCCTTAAAGACTGCTGCTGATGCTGAGTGCCAGGCTCCACCTCCATACTGACACAATCTTCCTCCTCCTCCTCTTCCTCCTCGTCCTCTTCCTGTGTGATCGGCGGGCACGCAGGAACACTGTCTGGATAAAGGGGGCCTTGAGAGCTAAGGAAGTCCTCCTCTTCCTGCCTCTGTTCTGCCTCAAGTGCCCTGTCCATTATTCCACGCAGCGTGTGCTCCAACAGGTGGACAAGGGGGACAGTGTCACTGATGCATGCACTGTCACTGCTCACCATCCTTGTGGCCTCCTCGAATGGTGACAGGACAGTGCATGCATCCCTGATCATGGCCCACTGGCGTGGGGAAAAAAAACCAAGCTCCCCTGACCCTGTCCTGGTGCCATAGTCGCACAGGTACTCATTGATGGCCCTCTGCTGCGTGTGCAGCCGCTGCAGCATGGCCAACGTTGAGTTCCACCTGGTGGGCATGTCACAGATTAGGCGGTTCTTGGGCAGGTTAAACTCCTTTTGGAGGTCCGTCAGCCGAGCACTGGCATTATATGACCGGCGGAAATGCACACAGACTTTCCTGGCCTGCCTCAGGACATCCTGTAAGCCCGGGTACCTGCCCAAGAACCGCTGCACCACCAAGTTAAGGACGTGAGCCAAACAGGGCACATGGGTCATTTGTCCCTGTCGGAGGGCAGAGAGGAGGTTGGTGCCATTGTCGCAAACCACCATTCCTGCCTTAAGTTGGCGTGGCGTCAACCACCTCTGAACCTGCCCCTGCAGAGCTGACAGAACCTCTGCCCCAGTGTGGCTCCTGTCCCCCAAGCACACCAGCTCAAGCACCGCATGGCATCTTTTGGCCTGCGTACTTGCGTAGCCCCTTGAACGCCTACGGAGCACCGCTGGTTCCGAGGAAGAGGCCATGGAGGAAGAAGAAGAGGAGGGGGTGGAGGAGAGAGGTGTGTCACAATCAGCATTTTGGAGGCGTGGTGGCGGAACAACCTCCAACACTACTGCACCTTGTCCTGCATCCTTCCCAGCTGCCAGCAGAGTCACCCAATGCGCCGTGAAACTTAGGTAATGTCCCTGTCCATGCCTGCTGGACCATGAGTCAGCGGTAATATGCACCTTACCGCTGACCGCCCTGTCCAGCGAGGCATGGACATTGCCTTCCACATGCCGGTAGAGAGCCGGAATCGCCTTCCGTGAGAAAAAGTGGCGTTTGGGTACCTGCCACTGAGGAACCGCACATTCCACAAACTCACGGAAGGGGGCAGAGTCTACCAACTGAAAAGGCAGCAGTTGAAGTGCTAGCAATTTTGCCAAGCTAGCATTCAACCGCTGGGCATGTGGATGGCTGGGAGCAAACTTCTTTCGGCGGTGCAGCAGCTGGGGCAGGGAAATTTGCCTGGTACAATCTGACGTCGGTGTACCAAAAGCAGATTGCCCACAAGTACTTGGCTGTGACACACCTAATTCTACACCTTCATTCCTCTCACTGCAGGTCTCAGAGAGGACTGAAGGTCTAGTGGGGTTGGAAATCTCAGCTGATGAGGAGCAAGGAGAGATCCTCTTTGTTCTTTGGTGTGGGTCTTTTAGATACGCTTGCCAACGAACTGCATGGCAGGTCAACATATGTCTGGTCAAGCATGTGGTACCCAAGCGGGAGATGTTTTGGCCACGCGAGATACGCTTGAGACATATGTTGCAAATAGCAGCGGTGCGATCTGATGCACTCGTCTCAAAAAAGGCCCACACCAAAGAACTTTTTGAATAACGCGCAGAGACTGCAGCGCCCTGCACATGTGGAGCTTTGGGGTGTGATGCAGTCAATGTGCTGCCCTTAGGCTGGCCCCTGGAGGGCATCCTGCCTCGTTGGTGATGTGCTGCCGCCTCCTCCTCCTCCTCCTCCTCCTCCTCCTCCTCCTCTCTCCTATCAGGCACCCACGTTGAGTCAGTGACCTCATCATCCCCTCCCTCCTCATCACTGGAGCAAACCTGGCAGTATGCTGCAGCAGGGGGAGCATGACTGCCAGATTGCTGTCCTTCTTGGGCACCCCCTCTGTCCGCGCTCATGTTACTGCCTTCATCGAGCTCAGTATCGTCATCAGAGCCTTCCAAACGCTGGGCATCCTCCTGGAGCATGTACCCAACACTGTGGTCAAACAGTTCGAGGGAATCCTCATGAGGACATGGTGGAGCTAGGGAAGGAGTCACTGATGACATTGAGCTGAGGGAAGAGGCCGCTGCTTTGCCAGACAAAGCACCCTGGGCATGGGTGAGAGAGGATGAGGAGGATGAGGACGGCTTGGTCATCCACTCGACCAAGTCTTCCGCATGTTGCGGCTCAACGCGGCCAGCTGCCGAAAAAAAGGCCAAGCGTGTCCCATGGCCACGTGCTGATGAGGATGCACCGTCTCCACGACCAGCACTAGACACAGAGCCTGCTTGCCCTCTCTTATTGGCTTGTGACTGTCTGCCTCTCCTTCTTGGCCTTCCAGACATACTAATGGCCTGTAGCTGCACTAAGCTGGGATAGAACACCTGTAATTTTCTTCAAGTAGCTTTATATACTGTAACCAGACAAGCCTGCCTGTCAGTAGGAAGATAACAGGAACGGATCTAGCTGAACACTGTGAGCAGGACGCACTGTACTAAATGTAAATAGTCTAGCTGCCTGACCGTGGTACTAATAGGATCAAATAGAACACCTGTAATTTTCTTCAGGTAGCTTTATATACTGTAACCAGACAAGCCTGCCTGTCAGTAGGAAGATAACAGGAACGGATCTAGCTGTACACTGTGAGCAGGACGCACTGTACTAAATGTAAATAGTCTAGCTGCCTGACCGTGGTACTAATAGGATCAAATAGAACACCTGTAATTTTCTTCAGGTAGCTTTATATACTGTAACCAGACAAGCCTGCCTGTCAGTAGGAAGATAACAGGAACGGATCTAGCTGAACACTGTGAGCAGGACGCACTGTACTAAATGTAAATAGTCTAGCTGCCTGACCGTGGTACTAATAGGATCAAATAGAACACCTGTAATTTTCTTCAGGTAGCTTTATATACTGTAACCAGACAAGCCTGCCTGTCAGTAGGAAGATAACAGGAACGGATCTAGCTGAACACTGTGAGCAGGACGCACTGTACTAAATGTAAATAGTCTAGCTGCCTGACCGTGGTACTAATAGGATCAAATAGAACACCTGTAATTTTCTTCAGGTAGCTTTATATACTGTAACCAGACAAGCCTGCCTGTCAGTAGGAAGATAACAGGAACGGATCTAGCTGTACACTGTGAGCAGGACGCACTGTACTAAATGTAAATAGTCTAGCTGCCTGACCGTGGTACTAATAGGATCAAATAGAACACCTGTAATTTTCTTCAGGTAGCTTTATATACTGTAACCAGACAAGCCTGCCTGTCAGTAGGAAGATAACAGGAACGGATCTAGCTGTACACTGTGAGCAGGACGCACTGTACTAAATGTAAATAGTCTAGCTGCCTGACCGTGGTACTAATAGGATCAAATAGAACACCTGTAATTTTCTTCAGGTAGCTTTATATACTGTAACCAGACAAGCCTGCCTGTCAGTAGGAAGATAACAGGAACGGATCTAGCTGTACACTGTGAGCAGGACGCACTGTACTAAATGTAAATAGTCTAGCTGCCTGACCGTGGTACTAATAGGATCAAATAGAACACCTGTAATTTTCTTCAGGTAGCTTTATATACTGTAACCAGACAAGCCTGCCTGTCAGTAGGAATTTAACAGGAACGGATCTAGCTGAACACTGTGAGCAGGACGCACTGCACTAAATGTAAATAGTCTAGAAGATAACAGGAACGGATCTAGCTGAACACTGTGAGCAGGACGCACTGCACTAAATGTAAATAGTCTAGAAGATAACAGGAACGGATCTAGCTGAACACTGTGAGCAGGACGCACTGCACTAAATGTAAATAGTCTAGAAGATAACAGGAACGGATCTAGCTGAACACTGTGAGCAGGACGCACTGCACTAAATGTAAATAGTCTAGAAGATAACAGGAACGGATCTAGCTGAACACTGTGAGCAGGACGCACTGCACTAAATGTAAATAGCAGGAACGGATCTAGCTGAACACTGTGAGCAGGACGCACTGCACTAAATGTAAATAGCAGGAACGGATCTAGCTGAACACTGTGAGCAGGACGCACTGCATTAAATGTAAATAGTCTAGATAGAAGATAACAGGAACGGATCTAGCTAAACTGAATACAGTGTATATATATATATGCAACACCTGGGATGCATATATATACACAATACACTGTAAGTGCAGCTAACTGACTGACTGTTCTGCCTAATCTATCTAACTCAAATCAAATGACACTGTCTCTCTCTCCCTCTATCTCTCAGCACACCGGAACACACACTACACAGGGCCGCCGTGCAGGCGGCCTTATATAGTGTGGGGTGTGTACTAAATCCACCCTGGCTTTGGCCAATTACAGCTCTCTCTACTGACGGCGCTGTGATTGGCCAAGCATGCGGGTCATAGTGCATGCTTGGCCAATCATCAGCCAGCAATGCACTGCGATGCCGCAGTGAATTATGGGCCGTGACGCGCCACACGAATTTAGCGCGAACGGCCCATAACGTTCGCAATTCGGCGAACGATCGAACAGCCGATGTTCGAGTCGAACATGGGTTCGACTCGAACACGAAGCTCATCCCTACTTGTGAGTATTATCAAGGATACCTGCTCTGGGGCTGTGCATTGCAAGACCCCTACATCGGCATCATGGGGCACATACAACTTGGCTCCATTCGTGACCTTCAGGTCCTCCTATGGTTGAACTTTTCTCTAGTTTCTGCTTATTTCAGCCATGAGAACATTCTCCGTGTGATGCTCGGTGTGGGCAGAGACGCGGCTCCCATCAACTCCAAGCACAGGGAACAAATTATCGCGGGTGTCTGTCTGCTTTACAAGCTAATCTGCATATTGGCATCCATCCCAGCTTCAGAAACCGAGAACACAAATTATGAAACTTCTTCTTCAGAATAGAACTTCATTCTGGAATACATCATCAAGTCTACATTGCCGTTTTCAGGCCCATACTGTATAAGACCCACCATATAGGATAAGATAGGGGGACAAGACACTGAAGTTTTTTTTCTTCTTCCTTTATCTTTTTAGTAGTTTCAAGGGGGGAAAAAAAGATATTGTGTAAGAGCAGAGTTCTCCTTTAAAAAGACCCCATCATCAGACCATTCATTTCAGCAACCATCTTCCTATAAGATTATGGTCTCATGCACGCGGACGTTTAGAAGCTCAAAGGTGCTGAAGCGCAAATTCCTGGTGATTTCCCACAGGTTGTGCGTATGGCCAGCCATGCTAGTTTAGGCTTCAAATCAAATATAATTAGCCTGGGGTGCACTGTCCACAGAACTGATCATTAATGACATATACTGTACATCTGGCCACTAGGGGGCTTGTTTGGAAAGTAAGTATCTAAAAAAAAAAGAAACAAACAATGTAACAAAAAATTGTAACAATAAGCAAAATAAACAATCAATATAAAAATAGTGAGTAACCCTTAGTGGTGTAGAACACAGTGTAGCGCTACAAACCATCAAAAGTGTATTGTGTCATACAATATATATGAAACATATAATATATAAAGTGCTATAAACAAAAAGTGCAAAGCCCAATGGCTTCAGCCAATGATAAATGTGAATCACTGTATAGGGTGAATTCATGAAGGGTTAATAGCCAAAGCGTGAAGGAAATTAGTCCACTCTTGAGGGAGAAAATATGTTCAGAGGTGAGATAAGACAGCCATGATAGCAGATAAAACACCAGGGGTAGTGCGTCCTCCACCCGGGATTAGGGGTAAATACTCTTACCGGACGTAGTGGACTCACATGCCAGCAGCAGTGGGTCAATCAAGCAAAAGACAACCAGGACATGAAACTCCAATGCTGGACCTTGGGACTCCCACAGGAGAGGATGGAACTGGAACTCAGATGCAGATCAATCGAGGCAGCGAGTACAGGTCACTCTCATCCAAATTGAAAGGGGGATTTGTAAAAAAAGAGAAGCCCCCATATGGTGTAGATCAAAATGGGTATATTTATTTTAAAAGTACATACATCAAATCAAGTCCATCATGACGTGTTTCATTCCAATGGACTTCGACTGGGGCATAAAAAGTTTTATGCCGCAGTCGAAGTCCATTGGGACGAAACGCTTTGGGCTTTCGGCTCCACGCATTGCTTTTATTCTGTGATCACAATTTTGTACACATCTTTGGTTTGATGTATGTTCTCTTCACGCTTTGGCTATTAGCCCTTCATGAATTCACCCTATACAGTGATTCACATATATCATTGGCTGAGGCCATTGGACTTTTTCTTTTTTATAGCACTTTATATATTATATGTTTCATATATATTGTATGACATAATAAATGTTTGATGGTTTGTAGCGCTACACTTTGTTCTACATTTTTCTTTAAACTTTTTAGTGTTAGCTGCTTCTTTATGTGGGTTAGTGCAGTAATTTCACCCATTTTCCAAACCCTTAGTGGTGCACATGTATTAGATGGACCGGATAAGGATATAGGTCTCATAGAATACAAGGCATACACACACAATGATAAGTGTGTTTGAAAATAGATCCCAGAGGGTATTTCGGAGTTGTACTCCCTATTCTCAAACCCAGGTACCAAACTCTTATACTAGACAGCCTGGGAGTTGGACTTGGGTGAGGTTTTAGAGGAGGAGGAGTGGACTCACTGGTTGACCATGGTGTACAGGAGGATCCTTAACACTTCCTTGGTGGAGGTGAACTATAAAGTGTTGTCCCAATGATACCTTGTAGCCAAAATCTACCCCGGTACCTCACCCTTATGTTTTCGAGGGTGTGGACAGGAGGGAAATATGGTTCACATCTGGTGGTCCTGTGCGAAGGTCCAACAATTCTGGATCAGGATATTTACCCTTCTTTACTCTGTAACAGGGGTGAATATACCCAAGGTTTCTAAGACGCCATTATTTACTGACCTGTTGAATGAGATGCCCAAACCTCTCAGGACCCTCGCCTTTTTTATCTTTTTGGCAGCAAAAATTATCATAGCGCGAGCGTGGAAATCCCCCGTGGTCAACGTTGTGCTGGCCAAACACATAACATCTTGGATTATGCTTCACAAATAACTGACAAGTATCCTCCAGGACAAGAAAACTTATTTTGAAAAAGTTTGGAACCCCTGGATTAGATACTTCTCAGTAATGGGTGTTTCCTAGGGGTTGGCTGTCTGGGCCGAGGGGACTGGTTCTGTTCTCCTTTCTTCTCTCTCTACTCTTTCACTTTCTTCAACTTCTCTCATATATCTCATATGGATTCCTAGGTGCGGGTTCTAGGGCCTTTCCTAGCCTTATATGGGAGCATGGTACCTCACTTTTGGGCACTTGGAACACCAAATGGTCTTCTTCCCGTACCCAACCCTATTATTTTTATTGGAACCATACGTCTGAAGTGGATCTACAATACGTTGTTGTGACACTTTGATACCATATTGTCTTTTGCACTCTGTACTTCTCACTTTTGCTCTCTACACTTTTTGATGACTAACACTACTTGTTGGGGCCTATTTTTGGTTTATCATTTATATGCTGTCTATGTTTTATGCGGCTGAGATGAACTGTTTTTTGACAATATTTGATAACACACCACCACGTGATATTTATTTGTATGTTTTTATATTTGTATGCCTTGTCTGGAAACATCTCTAATAAAAACTATTAGAAAAGAAAATAGATCCCAGAAGCAGGCCTAAAAACTATACAAAGATTGGCTAGCTGGAGGGCTCCCAGTCACCTGAACCAAGATTGGGAGACCAGAAGAAAGGAAAGAGAGGAGCACAAACAGCCTCATAGCTTAGTACTGTCTTTATAATAAATGAGCTGTGTGCGCATGCACAGGCAAAACACGAGCATGGTCACTTACAGTCATTCACTCACACACCACCTGGGAAAGGAGGTAGTTCGAGCTTTAGGCATAGTAGCAAGGTCTGGGCTTCTGTGACTGCCCAACATCATGCAGATCCATATTACTGGACAGGTACTTTGAGGACCTCCCAGGCACTGAAATCTGAGGAGCTCCTGGAAGAGTCCTCTGAGGACCCCTCAGTCACTGTAATTTGAGGACCTCCCTGCAGAGTACTCTGAGAACTTCCCATGCACTGTATGCAGAGGATCACCTGATAGTGTGCTCTAAGGACCTCCTGGAAGAGTAAGATTGTTTATAGCAGCATTTCTCAACCTTTTTTCACTCGCAGCGCCTTTTTAAAATATGTAAAATCTCAAGGCCCCCCAGTTGTAAAAAACATACATTTTTCTTTTCAATGGAAAAGCTGAGTCTGAGAAGATGAATACAACCACGTTGATGAAATTAACTTCACATCAGAAACCCCCTTTACATCCGAGTCCTCCTTCACATCAGAGGTCCCCCCATCAAATTAAAGGTCCTCTCATCACATCAGAGGTCCCACCAATCACATCGGCCCCCATCACAGACCCCACCAACTACATTGTCCTCATCAATCACACAGGCCCCCATCACAGACCCCACCAATTACATAGTCCCCACCGCAGAGCCCTCCAATTACACAGTACCCCACTACACATTACCCAATACAGAGTCCCCCCATCACAGAGCCCTCAAATTACACAATCCCTCATCACAGTCCCCCATCACAGAGCCCCCCCATCACAGAGCCCCCCCATCACAGAGCCCCCCCATCACAGAGTTCCCCCATCACAGAGCCCCCCCATCACAGAGCCCCCCCATCACAGAGTTCCCCCATCACAGAGCCCCCCCCATCACATAGTCCCCCATCACACAGTCCCCCATCACAGAGCCCCCCCCATCACATAGTCCCCCATCACAGAGCCCCCCCATCACAGAGTTCCCCCATCACAGAGCCCCCCCCCATCACACAGTCCCCCATCACAGAGTTCCCCCATCACAGAGCTCTGCAATTACACAGTATCCCACTACACATTACCCAATACAGAGTCCCACCCAGGGGTGGGCTAACAACTCATGGGGCCCCCAGGCAATAGGAGAAGATTATGGGGCCCCCGGGCAATAGATTTTGGGGCCACACAGTATACACACACACATACAGTATACACACACAGACACAATATACACACAGTATACACACACAGAATACACATACACACACTGAAAAGGTACTGGAGAGTCAGGGCAGCTATAATCTTGGGATTTTTAAAAAAACACAGATTTGTCCGCCCCTGGTCCCACCATCACAGGTCAGTCCGCCCCTGGTCCCACCATCACAGGTCAGTCCGCCCCTGGTCCCACCATCACAGGTCAGTCCGCCCCTGGTCCCACCATCACAGGTCAGTCCGCCCCTGGTCCCACCATCACAGGTCAGTCCGCCCCTGGTCCCACCATCACAGAGCCCTCATCCCTCATCACAGTCCCCCATCACACAGTCCCCCATCACAGAGCCCCCCATCACACAGTTCCCCATTACAGAGTTCCCCCATCACAGAGTTCCCCCATCACAGAGCCCCCCATCACACAGTTCCCCATTACAGAGTTCCCCCATCACAGAGCCCCCCATCACACAGTTCCCCATTACAGAGTTCCCCCATCACAGAGTCCCCCCATCACAGAGCCCCCCATCACACAGTTCCCCATTACAGAGTTCCCCATCACAGAGTTCCCCCATCACAGAGCCCCCCCCCCCATCACAGAGTTCCCCCATCACAGAGCCCCCCATCACACAGTTCCCCATTACAGAGTTCCCCCATCACAGAGCCCCCAATCACACAGCCCCCCAACACAGAGCTCACCATCACACAATTCCTCATCACAGAGCCCCCCATCACACAGTCTCAGCAGTTCAACAGAGAGTGGGAGGTGAATAAATGTAAAATAATATCCGCGCTTAGTAAAAAAGACAAACAAAAAGTGCAGCTGAGCACTATAACCCAGATATTGGGCACAGGAACAAAATGTGAAATATAAAGTGCAGGACATTCAGAATGATACAAATGTGTACCTAACTGAATAATATAAAAAATATGTGACTGCTATACAATATTTCATGTAAAACCAACACAATACAGATATGAACACGTTAAACTGTAAATTCCAGTAACATATAAAGTGCAAAATAGTGAAATCAAGTAACAGTGCAAATGTGAAAAAGTTCATAGGTGGCTTGAGTTCAATGAGAAAGATCCCTTGTGAGATATGTACAGTAGTATGGATCAAATACTTGACCATGTAAAACCAATCACCACAGTAAGGTAAAAGGCTTACAAGAAAGCCGGTGACCACCCTTATTCAGGGGGGTCACAAAACGCTTATTGGCTCTGAGATCCACTGGAAGGATGTCCTGATGTCCTGAGCGTCTCCCACCAGAAGCCTCCACAAACACCGGGCGATGATCAGATCCGCTCAGATATCCTCAATACCAGGAACGGCAAAATTATATTCTCTGCTGTCCCTCTTCATATAGTAGGTCAGTGGAACAAAACTGACATCCCAGCATCCTTCCCGCACATAAGACTTTCCTGCTCAGAAAACCCACCACTGCTGAGTTATGGAGGATCGTAAGGTCGGCAACAGGATCACTTTAACCAGTTCCCACCCGCGCTATAGCTGAAAGATGGCTACAGCATGGACTTACATTGCCAGGAGGGCGTCCATGTACGTCCTGCCATGATTGCACTGCCCGTGCTCCCCCTGCGGCAGGCGGGCGCCATGCTCTGTGATTGTTGTGTCCTCAGAACCCAGATGATCACAAATTGGGGTAAACGGCCAATCACAGCGGCTCTTTACCATATGATCAGCTGTGTCCAATGACAGCTGATCACGATGTAAACACAAGACGGTTATCGGCATTCCAGTGCTGTCATTCGGTGCCCACCAGTACAGCCTCATCAGTGCCCACCAGTACTGCCAATCATTGCCCACCAATGCTGTCTATCAGTGCCCACCAGTACTGCCAATCATTGCCCACCAGTGCTGTCTATCAGTGCCCACCAATACTGCCAATCAGTGCCCACCAGTGCTGTCTACCAGTGCCCACCAGTACTGCCACTCATTGCCCATCAGTGCTTCCGAACATTGCTCATCAGTGCTGCCAATCAGTGCCTCCTTATCAGTGTCATCTATCAGTGCCGCCTCATCAGTGCCTCCTCATCAGTGCCCACCAGTGCCGCCTCATCAGTGCCCATCAGTGCAGCCTATCAGTTCCCATCGGTGCAGCCTCATCAGTGCCCACCAGTCCTGCCAATCAGTGCCCACCAGTGCTGCCTATCAGTGCCCACCAGTTCTGCCTATCAGTGCCCACCAGTTCTGCCTATCAGTGCCAACAGTGCTGCCAATCAGTGCCCACCGGTGCTGCCTATCAGTGCCACCAGTGCTGCCAATCACTGCTCATCAGTGCTGCCTATCAGTGCCCACCAGTGCTGCCAATTATTGCTCATCAGTGCTGCCAATCAGTGCCCATCAGTGCCTCCTCATCAGTGTCACCTATCAGTGCTGCCTATCAGTTTCACCTATCAGTGCAGCCTATCAGTGTTCCCAATCAGTGCCCTTCAATGCCGCCTATCAGTGCTGCCTCATCAGTGCCTGCTCTTTAGTGCCCACCAGTGCCACCTCATCAGTGCCCATCAGTGTAGCTTATCAGTGCCCATCAGTGCAGCCTCATCAGTGCCCACCAGTGCCACCTCATTAGTGTCCATCAGTGCAGCGTATTAGTGCCCATAAGTGCAGTCTCATCAGTGCCCATCAGTGAAGAAGAAAAATTACCTGTTTGCAAAATTTTATAACAAACTGTGAAAAATGTTTTTTTGTTTTTACAAAATGTTCGGCCTCTTTTTGTTTGTTTACCAAAAATATAAAAACCCCAGAGGTGATTAAATACCACCAAAAGAAATCTCTATCTGTCTCAAAAAAATCATAAAAATGTCCTATGTGTACAGTGTCACATGACCGCGTAATTGTCATTCAAAGTGTGACAGCGCTGAAAGCTGAAAATTGTCCTGGGCAGGAAGGGGGGGAAGTGCCCGGTATTGAAGGGGTTATGGGGGGGGCAATTCCGAAATTTCGACCGTGTGTGGGCTCCATCACACCTTTTCCATCGGATTTTCCGACACACATAGTTGGAGAGCAGGATATAAAATTTTCCGACAACAAAATCCGTTGTTGGAAATTCCGATCGTGTGTACACAAATCCGACGCACAAAGTGCCACGCATGCTCAGAATAAATAAAGAGATGAAAGCTATTGGCCACTGCCCCGTTTATAGTCCCGACGTACGTGTTTTACGTCACCGCGTTCAGAGCGATCGGATTTTCCGACAACTTTTGTGTGACCGTGTGTATGCAAGACAAGTTTGAGCCAACATCCATTGGAAAAAATCCTAGGATTTTGTTGTCGGAATGTCCGAACAAAGTCCGACCGTGTGTACGGGGCATAACAGTGCTGTCCTACTCTACTCAGCAGTTAGCTGTAGCAGTGAAAGAGTTAACTTTACAACCGATATAATCAAATATTTTCTATCAAACAGATGCTTAGCGCTTTCCGGCATATCGAGAATGGGGGTGATAAATTGTGTACACAGCGCGAGGATTCTCATTTAAACATGACATTATGCTTATTAGGGAGCCGATAATATTCACGGCGGTGATAAATTGCTGAAATAAATGACATCTATTTGTTTGTAAAATAAGAGCCAACGTGACAATATTACACAAGGATCAGATCCACGCCTGCCGCACGCCAGCACCCCCAGCACCCCCAGCACCCCCAGCACTCCCAGCGCCCCCAGCACCCCCAACACTCCCAGCACCCCCAACACTCCCAGCACTCCCAGCACTCTCAGCACCCCCAGTGCCCCCAGCACTCCCAGCACCCCAAGCACTCCCAGCGCCCCCAGCACCCCCAACACTCCCAGCACCCCCAACACTCCCAGCACTCCCAGCACTCCCAGCACCCCCAGTGCCCCCAGTGCCCCCAGCACTCTCAGCACCCCCAGTGCCCCCAGCACTCCCAGCACCCCCAGTGCCCCCAGCACCCCAAGCACTCCAGCGCCCCCAGTGCCCCCAGCACTCCCAGCACCCCAGTGCCCCCAGCACCCCAAGCACTCCCAGCGCCCCCAATGCCCCCAGCACTCCAGCACCCCAAGCACTCCCAGCACTCCCAGCACCCCAAGCACTCCCAGCGCCCCAGCACCCCCAACACTCCCAGCACCCCCAACACTCCCAGCACTCCCAGAACTCCCAGCATCCCCAGCGCCCCCAGTGCCCCCAGCACTCTCAGCACCCCAGTGCCCCCAGCACTCCCAGCACCCCCAGTGCCCCCAGCACCCCAAGCACTCCCAGCGCCCCCAGTGCCCCCAGCACTCCCAGCACCCCCAGTGCCCCCAGCACCCCAAGCACTCCCAGCGCCCCCAGTGCCCCCAGCACTCCCAGCACCCCAAGCACTCCCAGCACCCCCAACACTCCCAGCACCCCCAGCACCCCCAACACTCCCAGCACCCCCAGCACTCCCAGCACCCCCAGCACTCCCAGCACCCCCAGTGCCCCCAGCACTCCCAGCACCCCCAGGGCCCAGCACTCCCAGCACCCCAAGCACTCCCAGCGCCCCCAGCACCCCCAGCACTCCCAGCACCCCCAGCACTCCCAGAATCCCCTGAACCCTCAGCACTCCCAGAACCCCCAGCACTCCCAGAACCCCTAGCACTCCCAGGCCTCCCAGAACCACCAGCACTCCCAGGCCTCCCAGCACTCCCACCCCTCCAGCACCCCTAGCCTTCCCAGCACCCCCAGCACTCACAGCACCCCCCAGCACTGACAGCACCCCCAGCTCTCCCAGCACCCCCAGCTCTCCCAGCCCTCCCAGCACCACCAGCCCTCCCAGCACCCCCAGTGCCCCCAGCACTCCCAGCACCCCAAGCACTCCCAGCGCCCCCAGCACCCCCAACACTCCCAGCACGCCCAGCAATACCAGCACCCCCAGGGCCCCCAGCAATAACAGCACCCCCAGGGCCCCCAGCACTCCCAGAATCCCCTGAACCCTCAGCACTCCCAGAACCCCCAGCACTCCCAGGCCTCCCAGCACTCCCAGGCCTCCCACCCCTCCCAGCACCCCTAATCTTCCCAGCACCCCCAGCACTCACAGCACCCCCAGCACTCACAGCACCCCAGTCCTCCCAGCACCACCAGCCCTCCCAGCGCCCCCAGCACCACCAGCCCTCCCAGCGCCCCCAGCACCCCCAGCGCCCCCAGCACTCCCAGCACTCCCAGCACTTTCAGCACCCCAGCCCTCTCAGCACCCCCAGCCCTCCCAGCACTCTCAGCCCTCCCAGCACCCCAGCCCTCCCACCTCCCCCAGCACCCCCAGCACTCCCAGCACCCCAGAACTCCCAGCACTCTCAGCCCTCCCAGCACTCCCAGCCCTCCCAGCACCCCCAGCACTCCCAGCACCCTCAGCCCTCCCAGCACCCCAGCACCCCCAGCCCTCCCAGCACCCCAGCACTCTCAGCCCTCCCAGCACCCCAGCCCTCCCAGCACCCCCAGCCCTCCCAGCACCCCCAGCACTCTCAGCCCTCCCAGCACCCCAGCCCTCCCAGCACCCCCAGCACTCCCAGCACTCTCAGCCCTCCCAGCACCCCCCAGCACCCCCAGCACTCCCAGCACCCCCAGCACTCCCAGCACCATCTAACGTCTTGCCGTAGTGGATTGCGGCTACCGCTGAGCTGGCACAAGGATCTTTGCCATTGTTTATCTGGGTATTTATTTCTGAGCCGCTCATTGTCTAGCAGATGCCGGGTACAGATGCAAATATGCGACGGCATTTCCGAGACACTAAGAACAAAAAATTCAGGACATTAGCCATGTGTGTTTTATACTGAGCAGTGGGAGGGGTCAAGGAAGGGAAGCTGCAAAGATTAAAATAAATGAAACATACCGCTGTCATAGTGCATTGTTCTGCTTCAAATGCTGCTTTGTGTATTAACAGTATAGTCACCTGCTGACTTGGCACCATCCACAGGCAGCTTAACTCTTCAATAAGACACAGGAGTTTAAACCAATGCCATTTTACTGATGATAATTACAGTACAGAGGATGTTTTTCCAGTCCTTTGAAGTGCAAGAAGACAATGACCTCCTAAGCCCTGTCTCTGCAAAGTACTAACCCTGCTGGAGGAAACATTGAAGAAACAGGTAGGGTCTAGCCAGTGGCGGTGGGGGGCGGCAAAGCAATGCCAACCCCCCTCCTGCACAGGAGACAGAAGGGAATGCGGTGACCCCCCCCCCTTGGGAGACGGACGGGAATGCGGCAATCCATAAACCCCCCCATAAGACAGACGGGAATGCGGCGACCCCCCCCCTTGGGAGACGGATGGGAATGCGGTGATCCCTAAACCCCCCGTGCAAGACAGACGGGAATGCGGCGACCTTCCCCCCTTGGGAGATGGGCAGGAATGCGGCAATCCATAAACCCCCCCATAAGACAGACGGGAATGCGGTGCCCCCCCCCCCCCCCCTGGGAGACAGACAGGAATGCGGTGATCCATAAACCCCCCCATAAGACAGACAGGAATGCGGCGACCCCCCCCCCCCCTTGGGAGACGGATGGGAATGCGGTGATCCCTAAACCCCCCCCCCCCCGTAAGACAGACGGGAATGCGGTGACCCCCCCCTTGGGAGATGGATGGGAATGCGGTGATCCCTAAACCCCCCGTGCAAGACAGACGGGAATGCGGCGACCCCCCTTGGGAGACGGATGGGAATGCGGCAAAACCCTAAACCCCGCCCCGTAAGACAGACGGGAATGCGGCGACCTTCCCCCCTTGGGAGATGGGCGGGAATGCGGCAATCCCTAACTCCCCCACGCAAGACAGACAGGAATGCGGCAACCCCCCCCCTTGGGAGACGAATGGGAATGCGGCAATCCCTAAACCCCCTCCCCCCTAAAGACAGACGGGAATGCGGTGACCCCCCCTTGGAAAATGGACAGTAATGCAGCGATCCCTAGCCCCCCCGTAAGGCAGGCGGGAATGCAGCGACCCCCCCCCCCTTGGGAGATAGACGGGAATGCAGCAATCCCTAACCCCCCCCCCCCCGCGCAAGACAGACAAGAATGCGGCGGCGATCAGAGGCCTTCTTACCTTAGGAAGGAGGTAGATCAAGCAGACATGGATCCGGGCTGCAGCTCCTCGCTCCGGGCCATTGCTTCTCCTCCAAGGCGAACAGGAAGTGGGTCCTGACTGAGACCCGATTGGCCAAGAGTCCTGAGACTACTGGAATATTAATTCTGTATTGTCACACAAGTGGGTGGGCTCAGGGCCCACCCTTTTTGGAAGCCAATTAGAGCCTCGGGCTCTAACCATGTGCTTGAAAGAAAAAAACGCCACTGAAATCCATGTGTCCGGTGCCCTGCATGTAGATTAGGGAGCCGGATGCTTGGATGTTGGGGGCGGTGCCCATGCGCCCCATATGGACGGGCCGCCACTGGGTCTAGCTAGAACTGAACTAACTAGCACTAAACAGGAGGGCAGAACGGAGGGATAAACCAATTTACATAGCAAACAACCATTAAATGTCAGCATACTACAAAACAATATTAACCTGATACATTGTGACGCAATACAATACAATGTATTTTGTGCAAAATAGTAGATAGACCAATGCAACTAAGACATGAGAAAGGTGAAGACTATGTCCTGTGATGTAAATCCAATGTCAATCACCTTATCCAGCCAGAGGCGTAACTAGAACCTTCAAGAACCTTCATTGCAAGAAACCACGACTGGCCCCCCTGACCCCCTGGCCGGGGCCCTTCCCTCTGAGCTCAGTGGCAGAGTTGTGACCCTGGAAGTTCCGGCACTGGTGTCAGTAGTTTTTTATTTTTGTTATTTTATTTTTAAATATTTTTTACCATTTTATTTTATTATTATTATTAATTTTATTTTTTTAACAATTTTACTTTTTAATATTTTTTTACAGTTTTTTAGGAGCCCCGTTTGGGGGGCTTTGGTAAAATATCAGGGGTTTAAACAGACCTCTGATGTAAGATTGAGGGCACCGTCTTAGCTGCACAGAATGAATAGACAGGAAAGACTCAGTTCATTCACAAACTGAAGCATAGTAAACACAGATTACTATGCCTCAGTTAAGAGGGAACAGTCAATGATCGGTACGGATTAAGGACTCTGTCTGTTCAAACAAGGAAGGGACCTGTAAATTTGATATATTTTATAAATAAACATATTTACTGGCTCTTTCCCCGCTCTATCCTGACAGATCCCTCACAGCAGCCGGCGGGAGTGGGGAGGGGGGGATGCCGGCAAGGCTGTGTGGGATGAGGGGGGCCAGGGGAGCTCACAGGGGCCGGGGGGGGGGGGGCAACAAAAAGGAGAGAAAGCTGGATAGGAGGGGCAGTGGGGACGGCATAAAATCATAATAATTTCCCTTTGGGATTAATAAAGTATTCTAAATCTGATTCTGATATTGAGGAACCAATTCCCTCCATTTTCCCCCCTGCAGCTGCTGAATACCTATGGGAGGGAGAGGAGGAGAAGCGGGCATTCAGCGGCTGCGGGAGGAAAATGGAGGAGATTGTTTCCTCTATATGCCGTCCCCACCACCCCTTCTATCCAGGTGTAAAGGAGAGCTGCACGGGGCCCCCAGCACCCTGCCCCGCCGAAAAACAGAAAATCGGAAGTTTGGGACCCGGAAGTGACGTGACCGGAATGCGTCTCCACGTACGTTTCGTCTTACGACGTCATCAGGAAGCGAGACATCGTAAGACAAAACGTACGTCGAGGCGCATTCTGGTCACGTCACTTCCGGGTCCCGAACTTCCGATTTTCTGTTTTTCGGCGGTGGAACGCGCGCCGGCTCGAGGCTTTGGAGCAGCTGGCAAGTATTCCTAGTCCCGGGAGTGGGCACTTCTTAATGTAAGCTGCCAGTTGGCTTTTAATATGCT